>OZ012735.1:855528621-855652894 GCA_963859935.3 Lathyrus sativus | reverse complement strand
AAACATGTTTCCTAAGCAAAGGAAGTCTCAACCAGAAGACAGATGAGAAGGCGACTCAGTCAGATGGTGTAAGCAAAGGGTAAGACTTAGACATGTGCTCTAAGCAAGTGAAGTCTTAGACAGTTGGTCTGAGCAATTGTTAAAGTCTTATGCAGAAGCATAAGCGACTATAATTATAAAGTGGTTATAATGAAAAGCTCTTGTGAGACAAGGGGAATGACCTACTCTCAGTTAGGGGAGGAACCAGTATAAATATTTTGTGTCTTTTGTTGTTATTTTATTTACTTTTCTTGTATCCGTTGTCAAACAAATTAACTCAGAATATAAATATCAGTTCTGATTCTGAAACTATGAACAAAAGTTAAATAATTAGTAAACGCGAAATACAATTCAACCTCCCCCCCCCCCCCCCCTAATTATTGTGTACTTTTCACACCTTCAGAACTACCTTTAGAGTTATGACCACCTTCAAAGGCATGATTACCACTAGAGCCTGGATCATCATTAGGATCTAGATCAGAATTTGATTCACCTTCAGAGTCAGACTCGTATTCAGTATCTGAGTCATCTTCAGACTTTCACTTATCTTCACAGGAAGAATCTCCTTCAGAGGTAGATTCTTCTTCAGAGTCTGAAATATCTTTAGAAGTTAACTCAGATGTTAATAATGCACCAAAGTTGGATTGATATTTATTCCAATCCCATGCTTCTGTTTCCTTCACAATAACATCTCTAGTGAATTCAACTTTACTGGTGAGAGGATAATATAGCTTATAAGCACCTATATTGTGGTATCCTACAAGAACATGAGTATGCTTCTATCATCTAACTTTCTTCTCTTAGCATCTGGTACATGTTTGTAACAAACAGAACCAAACACCTTTAGATGGATCACACTTTTCTTATCTCCATTCCACTTCTCTAAAGGAAAAAATTTCTTTGGCTTCTTTGTTGGACACTTGTTGAGCACATATGTTGCAATGGCAACATCTTCTCCCCCACAAGGTGTGAGGAAGCTTCTTCTCTTTTAGCATGCTCCTTGTCATATCAGGCAAAGTTCTATTTCTTTTTTCAACAAAGTCGTTGTTCGAAGGAGTGTATAGAGCAATAAATCTATGCTTAGTTCCATTCTCCTCACAAAACCTTCTAAACTCTATAGATTTGTATTCACCTTTATTATCAGTTCTGAGAATTTTGAACTTCTGACCACTTTGTTTTTCAGCATTCACCTTGAACTTATGAAACTCAGCAAACACCTCATGCTTAAAGTTGATGTGTGCTACCCATGTCATTCTTGTGAACTCATCCACAAAAGACACAGAGTACTTGTTAACTCTAAGTGAAATCACCTCAAATGGTCCACATATATCATAATGCACTACTCCTAAAGCATGTTTTTCTCTTGGAGCCATTTTTTATGCAAATGGAAATCTAGGTTGCTTGCCTTTCATGCATGTCTCACATGACTTCTCAGGGTTCATAATCTTAGGAATACCACGTACCAGCTTCTTAGTGAAGGTGAGAAAATACTTAGAAGGGGGGTTGAATAAGTATGTAGAAAAACTTAGTAATAAAAACTCAAGGATTTTTATCCTGGTTCGTTGAACTCAACTACTCCAATCCACCCTATCAAGAGTGATTTGCCTTTCTCAAACAAGGACTTAATCCACTATTAAATCAACTGATTACAATAGTAAGCACTAAGAAAAATTGTTCAAAGTCTTCTCAAGAACTACTGATCCTAACTGGATCTTCTTAAGGCTCTTAAGGCTAAGTTTATAATACCCTTCTGAACATAGTCTCTGATGAAATTATGTTTAATTTCTATATGTTTTTCCTTAGAGTGTAAAATAGGGTTTTTAGACAAACATATAGCAGAAGTATTATCACAGAATATAGAAATATTACTTTCAAATATCTGATAGTCTTCTAGCTGACTTTTCATCCAGAGCATCTGCGTGCTACATCCAGCAGCAGCAATATATTCTGCCTCTGTAGTTGAAAGTGAAATTGTAGGTTGCTTCTTGCTGTACCAGGAGATTAGATTTCTTCCTAGAAATTGACAACTTCCAGAAGTACTTTTTCTTTCCACTCTGTCTCCAGCGTAATCAGCATCACAGAATCCAACTAATTTGAAATCATCAGATTTTTTGTAACACAAACCCACATTAGAAGTACCTTTTAGATACCTTAGAATCCTCTTAACAACTGTTAAGTGTGATTCTCTAGGATCTAATTGGAATCTTGCACACAAGCATACACTAAACAAAATGTTAGGTCTATAAGCAGTTAAGTAGAGAAGAGATCCTATCATACCTCTGTAGAGTTTCTGATCTACTTTCTTACTTACCTCCTCCTTACCAAGTGTACTTGTTGGATGCATGGGAGTCTTTGCCATCTTACTATCAGTCATGTTAAACTTCTTCAGAAGCTCTTTAACATATTTGGTCTGATGAATGTAAGTGCAATCTGGAGTTTGGTTGACTTGAATTCCCATAAAGAATCTCAATTCTCCCATCATGCTCATCTCAAATTCTGCCTGCATATTTTGAGCAAACTCCTTTCCCAGCATAACATTGGTAGATCCAAAAATAATATCATCCACATATATTTGGCAAATTAAAAGATCTTTCTTAAATGTTTTACAAAAGATTGTTGTGTCCACTTTGCCTCTGATGAAATTTTTCTCCAGAAGAAAATTGCTTAATCTCTCATACCAAGCTCTGGGAGCTTGTTTTAAACCATAAAGATATTTCTTTAGTTTGAAAACATGTTCTAGAAATTTTTCACTCTCAAAATCAGGAGGTTAGTGAACATAAACTTCTTCTTCTATAATACCATTTAGAAAGGCACTTTTAACATCCATCTGATATAGAGTGATGTTATTCTGTGCAGAAAAAGAAATGAGTAAACGAATAGACTCTAACCTGGCTACAGGAGCATAAGTCTCTGTATAATCAATTCCTTTTTGCTGACTATAACCTTGAGCAATAAGCCTTGCCTTATTTCTTTCAACTTCTCCTTTCTCATTTAGCTTGTTTCTGACGACCCATTTAGTTCCAATTATGTTGAATCCTTTTGGTCTTGGAACCAAATCCCACACATCATTTCTTGTGAACTGATTGAGCTCTTCTTGCATGGCAATAATCCAGTCGTTGTCTTGCAGAGCTTCATCCAAAGAAGTTGGTTCAATCACTGATACTAACCCAAATAATGATGCTTCAGAAGATTTGAGGAAGGATCTTGTTCTAATGGGGTCATCCTTCTTTCCAATGATCACATCCTCTGGGTGAGAGGCCTTGATTCTGGAAGATGATCCTCTAACAGTTGATTCTTTAGAAGTGTTCAAGTTGTTGATCTGAGAGGCTAAAGGAATTGCATCTGGCGTTGCTTCAGGTTCCTTCACTTGAGCTTTGTCTGCCTCTGAGCCTTCAGAGTTTGTGAGAATTACTTCTCTATCTGCAAAACTTTCAAAATGCTTTGGCTTTTCAATGCCAAGCTTATCATCAAATCTAACATGTATAGATTCCTCCACAATCTGTGTTTCATTATTGTATACTTTGTAGCCTTTAGAGCATTCAGAATACCCAAGCATGAAACACTTCTGTGCTTTAGAATCAAACTTGTTAAGATTCTCTTTAGTATTCAACATATAGCAAATACATCCAAAAGGATGAAAATATGAAATGTTGGGCTTTCTGTTCCTCCACAATTCATAGGGAGTCTTTTCCAGAAGAGGTCTTACAGACACTCTGTTCTGAATGTAACATGCTGTGTTTATTGCTTCTGCCCAAAAGTGCTTTTCCAGATTAGTCTCGTTGATCATGGTTCTGGCCATTTCTTGCAGAGTCCTATGTTTCCTCTCTACAACTCCATTCTGTTGTGGAGTTCTAGGACAGGAAAAATCATGAGCAATGCCATTTTCATTAAAATATTTTTCAAAAAATTTGTTTTCAAATTCACCACCATGATCACTTCTGACTTTAATAATTTTGAAATCTTTTTCATTCTGGACTTGTTTGCAGAAATCAAAGAACACAGAATGTGACTCATCCTTGTGTTTTAAGAACTTTACCCATGTCCATCTGTTGTAGTCATCAACAATGACTAATCCATACTTCTTGCCTCTGATGGATGCAGTTTTCACTGGTCCAAATAGATCAATGTGAAGTAATTCTAATGGTCTTGAGGTTGAAACAACATTTTTAGATTTAAAAGAAGATTTTGAAAACTTTCCTTTTTGACATGCTTCACAAAGAGCATCTAAGTTAAACTTCAACTTAGGAAGTCCTCTAACCAGATTGAGTTTATTAATCTGAGATATACGTCTCATATTAATATGCCCCAATCTTCTGTGCCAGACCCATTGCTCATCATTAACAGACAAGAGGCATTTAACATTTTGAACTTTAAGTTCTGAAAGATTTATTTTGTAAATGTTGTTCTTCCTCTCTCCATTAAATAGGATTGAGCCATCCTTCTGACTAACAGCTTTACAACATTGTTGATTAAAGATTATATCATAACCATTGTCACTTAGTTGATTTATGGACAATAGATTATGCTTTAATCCTTCTACAAGAAGAACATTAGATATAGAGGGAAGGTTACCATTACCAATAGTACCAGAGCCAATGATCTTGCTCTTCTGATTCCCTCCAAACTTCACTTCTCCTCCAGATTTAAGCTCCAGGCTTTGGAACATAAACCTTTCTTCCGTCATGTGACGTGAGCAGCCAGAGTCCAGGTACCATGATTGGCGTCTTTATTTTTCTGCTAAAAACATCTGCAACGGGGATAATCTTATCCTTAGGTACCCAGATCTTTTTGGGTCCTTTTTGGTTAGCTGCCTTGAAAGTTGGTCTGAACTTCTGTCTTTTTACAACAGTTTTGTTCTGACTTACTTTTGGCTTAAACACAGGAACATTCTGATCAGAACGTGTGTGTTTAATGTCATTCAGATGACCAAACTTGAAATGAGAATACAAGGGAGTTTTCTTAATAACAAGTTTATCAACAGGCATTGGATTTAAATCCTTTCCAGAGGAAGATTCATATCCAATTCCTTTCCTGTTATTTCTGCTAACCCCATAGATCATAGAAGCCATCTTGCTTCTGTCTATGCTTTTAGCAAGAAATTTCTGAAAGCTAAAGTTATATTCTTCTAAAATGTTTTTGTATTTAGACTTACTTTCAGATTCAGAGTTTTGTTGAGCTATTTCAAAATTGGCTTTCATTTTCAAATTATTTTCTTTTAGCTCAGCAATTTCTGATCTTAACAGATTATTCTCAGAGCCAAGATTACACTTAAGCTTCTTGCATTTGAGCTTAATCTGATTATAATTTTTCAGGACTTCTGATAAGACTTTAATAAGCTCTTCCCTAGTGAGATCAGAAAGTACCTCTTCTGAGTCAGATTCAGAATCAGACTCAGATCCAGATAATTCTTCATTCTGATCTTCAATGCCTGCCATCAGAGCCATATTGGCGCATTCATCTTTAGAGCCATATTGTTACAAAAAACTGGTCCCGCACATATAGACATGCTTCTTTTCATATACAATTAGTGAGTTATAAGGATCAAATTAATAAGTAATGGTTGGGGTTATGTCCATAAAACGTTAAGCATGCAGTGGACTCGTGAGAAATCTCTATCATGGATACTTGGGATTATATCACAACTTATGAAGAATTATGTTCAAAACAGTGCCTATAGAAATTAAAGTCATTAGGCCAAGAATCATCAAGTTGTGAAACCTACAAGGACAAAGACATTCTTGATTTCCGCAAATATTAAATAATACAATGATAACTTGTACATTTTCAAATTACACACAAGGATAGGGCATTAGGAGACGCTTGCTACTTGCAGGTACTGCGAGTCCTCGACAAATCCCATAAGGCTGTTCCAACAACAAAGCTGTGAATTTTTCAGGATGTTTTAGGCTAATCCATACCACCGTCACGTACCCCTTTCACCTTCAAGACAAAGGCTCACACATCCCAAAATTAAATGTACCTAAAAGACATGAAAAGGCCAGGATTAAAATAATTGAGATAACCATAGAACGCAAGTCCTTTATTCTTGTGTTAAAGTGACTCACATATCTAAGCCTACTAAATCCAAGTCAAGCACATGAATCCTAAATAAAACCTGTTATCTATGTCAAAGTGTGGGCCACGAACCTTGGCTCATATCTCAATTTCTTCATTTATCCATCTCCAAAACTTTTGGAATGCACAAAGGATGATTCAAGATGAAAGAAAACAGCAAACTGAGAAGATAAGGAAACAGCAGAGGAGCTTACATCTTTCATTAAAGCCAGAGATATCAAAGCTTTGTGAAATTCTTTTTCTCCCAGATAATGTCAAGAGTATGGTTGGAAAGTTTCTTGAATATACCGTGAACAATTACATGATCTGTACCGAACCAGTATCAATATTACAGGCTTTTCAATTATCTCTGTGTTCAACTGTTGCTTCGTTGCTAAGCCACAAGCTTGACCCTGAAGCTGCCCTCATTCTTGCGAAGCGGCATTTGAATTTTTCCTGTAAGAAAGATGCGGTTGATGAAATTAGTGCAATGCTGTGGGATCTGAAGGACAAATTTTTATTACTCACTGGAAACTCTAATGCCAAATGCTCTCCAAAGGTTTCAGAATCATCAAAAAGGGTTCGCTTGAATTCAGATACAATATCAGATGTTGAATTGACCAAAATTTCTAGAAATATTAAAGTAAATCAGAAGCGCAAAGAGCAATGGAGAAAGCCACTTCATATTCAGCAGGAAAGTAAACATAAGTTAGAAGAAGATATTGAGAAAGAAATGGTTGATTTTAAAAATATGCTTCATATAGAGTGGCGAGCTACTGTACCATTTTATGGGAAGGAAAAAGAGAAGCTCAGAGAATTCAAAAGTAAATACAATATAAAGGAGGCAATATTGAAAAAGGAGCAAGAAGCACGTCTCCAGGCTCTTAAGGCCAAACAGTTAGAAGCAAGGCAAAAATTGCGTGAGTCGTCAGCACCAGATGAATTGTCAAACCTAGTTTCTTCGAAGGAACTTGGGACATCCCATAATGCTCCAACAATCCTTCTGTCTAATGAAGTGTCTGAAACTAGTTGCAAATGGGCCACTGCCAGAGAATTGAGTAGGGATGCAGTTGTGGGATTGCCTAGAAAAGTTATAAGCACTGGTCATCCAGAGAACGCAGCTGCTCTGAATTCTTCACCAACAGATCAAATATCTGATGTAGGTTTAGATGGTGTTGTATTATCAATGCCTTGTATATTTTCTAGTCCAAGTGATGGTCGTCCTGCTACATCTTCCCTTTTGATTTCACCTTCAAAGCGACAAGTTCCTGATAGAGTCTTGCCCCCCATAACTGATGGATAAATACCTGTTGTAGTGCCAGAAAATAATCATGAAGAGGCTGATTGTCAATTAACAGACAATGTGGAGGTGAATGAGAATACTGCATCAGACTACCAGGAAGTAGTAGACAGAACCACGGCAGAAAACACTTTGTCCCAGGAGACTTCAGTATCTAGAGCAGTGGGTCCCATTGAGCCTCAAAAACAAGTGCATGGGCAGCCATTATCATCAGTAGAACCACCACCTAGTCCAGTTCATATTTTACCTGCATATCAACCCAAACAAGTTTCATTGATCTTGGAGCCTCCAGAGCAGGTGCAGCCATTACCTTTTTCAGGGTTCCTTTCATCTAACCAGGATATCTCTAACTTGCCTTTGGCGGATGGAGGTGAAGATCAGTCAGCAACCAATGAAGATTCTTTCTCCAGCCAGATTCCCGAGGCATCAGCTGAGGTTCAAAATCAAGCCGCCGAGCAAGCTGCCTTGAATTTGGAAGTTGATTCACATTTGCGTCAAGATGTGCCTCCAGTCTCAGCGGGGAGATACGAGTCCCTGCACCACATATCCCGCCTTATAGACCCTCAACATCTGTACCAGCCTCCAGTCTTGGAGGAGTTCCACATGATATACCAAGTCACCCTGCACCCAGTAATGCTCCTGCAAGTTCTTTATTATCATCTCAGAGGCCTCCCAGTCCAATGTCAGCAGTCTCTCAGTTTGGTCCTCATAGGGGGCATGAGTATGAGAGCACAGGTGGGTTCCCTATTCCTAATGTAACTGCCACGGATACGCGCATGAATGCTAATAGTCAAACTAGCATTAATCTGCCAAATACTCTACCACACATGTCAGATTCGGCATCTTTGATGCATTCCCCAACTAACAGCAATCATAAGTATCCTTGCATACTCATTAACTTATCTCTCTTTCTTCAACGGAGTTCTGGGGTGCTGAGGTCAAGGTTGGTGAATCTGTCAAGGTTGATCCACATCAATTTGAGGCTCGCATTCATCTTTCTCAGGCTGCACTTGGTGAATCTAAGAAGGGCAAAATTAATGAGCATGTTGTTTCTTTATTTGAAAGTTGGTGACCAGAAGCTTGTTTTGGGAACCCTTAACAGAGAGAAAATTCCTCAGACTACTCTTGAGTTGGTTCTGGATAAGGAGTTTGAGCTTCCTCACAGTTCCAAAACTTCTAGTGCCCATTTCTGTGGATATAAAGCTTACTACCCTGACAATGAATATAGTGATGAAGATGAATTTCCTGAAAGTTATGAGGAGGAAATTCCTTTGACTCAGCCCATAGAAAATAGGAAACCAGAAACAAAGGCTGATGACTTGAAAGTTTCTGAAGCTAAGAAGGCTACTGCCTGGTGTACCTGCCAAGGTTGATCAACCTGCTAAGAGTGGTACATCTGCAAAACAAGTAAAGGTTGTTGATCCAAAGGAGGAAAAAGATGATGATTTTGATGATGAATCTGATGATGACCTTGATGATAACTCTGATGAAGATGATGATGAAGAGACCCCTGTGAAGAAGGTGGACCAGGAGAAAAAGAGGGCCAATGAATCTGCATCCAAAACCCCAGTTCCTTCCAAGAAATCTAAAAATGCCACTCCAGAGAAGACTGATGGCAAGAAAGGTGGGCATACAACAACCCATCACCCTAAGAAAGCTGGAAAGATTCCAAACACTGATGCCAAATCTCCCAAATCCGGATGACATCTCTCTTGCAGTAGCTGCAGCAAGACATTCAACTCTGAAACAGGATTAACTCAACACACTAAAGCCAAACATGGTGCCCAATCCTGCTAGCGCGTTGCACAGACTCAGTTCAGTCATACCAAGTTGAAGAATGTACATGAAAATTGGTGCAAAACCCAGAGAAATTAGCAGTGTTCACAATGTAAAAATCTATCCCCAAAGAGAAGGTTATAAGAAAAAGTATTTACCCTTGTTGATGGTTACTTTCGTCAATCCGGGAAAACCGGCAGCATGACTTTGTTACAGCCTATGGATAAATTCGCAGAAATTTTAAGTTATCACCATGATTCATAGATGGTATACCCTGCATTATTTTCAACGAAAATAGCCAGAAAAACAAGTCAGAAATATTGATTACCAATAGCAATAAAAGTTTACAAAATTCACAGTAAAGCAGTAAAAAAAAATCTTTTACATGTGGTAAAAATTCAGGTAACAATAGATATTTTCTTTCACACTACAGACAAATCAACAGGTCACCATCACCTTGGTCCCCCCCACAAAACCCTTGTGCAAAACCTCTCTAACCGTATTGCAGGTCAGCAGCTCACAACCTCACACACTTGAGGGAATATTCCTCAAAACTTCTCTAAAATTCACACGTATGAGAATATCTTGAACCCTCCTATAAATAGAACCAATTATTGGCTCAAGAAAAGAGGGAGGAAACCCTAACAGAACTCTGCCGGAATTTACCCTCAAGCTCGTACCCAAAACTCTCACTGTTGAATAGTTGAAGCTTCACCCTGGAACTTCAAGCTACCCAAAGCTAACCCGCCCATAGCACATAGAAGCGATAAAGTAGAACTAATCAACAAAGAGAAGCGCAGCGAAAAGATCGTGAACTTGTTACCTCGTCGGAGCTGATACATCGTATTATCTTCATTTGGTAATTTCGTCTACCTTTTCCCGTTCTTCCTGCTATCATCTTGCTCGTACTATAATTAGGCATGAACCCTTTGCGATTTTTTTAGTTTAGGTTGAAGTGTATGGTTTAATTTAAGCTTAGGGTTTGAATGGGGATTTGGGGGTCTTAAGACCTTGTTTGTATAAATAGGGCTAGGATTTTTGATTTCCATCCAAAATCTGGAGGGGATGGTGTTGGCTTTTTTTTCTCCATTTGGTGATGTTTGTGCGTCGGCGATGGCGTGGGTGCCGGCGGTAGTACAAACGCCTCCGGTTGTGTGGTTTGAGAAAGAACATGAAGGAGGAAGGAGACACGCGTGCAAAGTGGCTGGGGTTTATGAGTTTTTTTTTCTTTCTTTTTTTTTTTCGTTTTTATTTAATTTGGGCCGAGAGAGAAATTCAAATATGATGGCCTGAGTTCTTTTTTCACTCTCTGCCAGTTGATTAAGTGACTATTGGGGCCATTTAGCTTGTTTGCATTATCGATGGGCCTTATAAGGCCAATAGGAGACAGTTTTAGTTTGTGTTATTATTTAGTTTAATTTTAGGTAATTAGTCTAAAGTTAATTATAATAGTATCTATAGATTATGATTCTTATTTTCTTATATTATTACTAATAGATGATTAATCTTGTATTGATGGGATAACAAATACGTAACCTTGACTTTACTCAAATGTTTTTTGGTTAATTAATAAAAATCTCAATCCAATTTAGTTTCTAACAATTATTTTATCTAATTATTTATTTCTCAATTTAAGACAGCCAATTGTTTTCTTAATCAATGAAAGTAGCGGACTCTTGGGGTCTAGCACTCCTTGGGTCTTTGGACAACCGGTTTCGAGGCGCACGCCTTTGAATTGTGGTTGTTCCGTCTTTCGGTTTCCAAATTGTTTTTTCACTTAAATTAATTGAAATTTCTAAAAAGTAGTTTTAATTACTCTTAGATATTTTTATAAGAAAACTCAAATTACTCTTTAAAATAAGGTATATTTCAAAATTAGTACCAAATAGATTTTTTATATATATTAAAATTAAAAAACTACTTTATTAATAAGGTTAAAACATTTTTCTAAGATATTAAAAAATTTTCAAAACAATTAGTTATGATTAACTTTTCTCAAATTTTTTTACATTTGAATGATTTATTTTATATATGTGAAGATTAAAACTTTTCTTCTTAATGAAATTAACTATCTTCTTAAAATAAATTTCAAAATAATTAAATTCTTGGATCTCGCCTTCCTTGAATTTTTTTAGCGACTGCTCTCGAGGTGCACACCTCGAGTTGTGACTCTTTCGATCTTATTTTCTAAATACATAGCGCGCCTAGTCCGAGTACACTAATATTTTCAACTTATTTTCTTAATTAAATCACGAGAGAATCGAGTTCTTGGAGTCGCGCATTCCTCGAATTCGAGAGTGACTACTACTGAGGCGTACGCCTCGAATAACGCGTCACTCGAACTTTTGTTTCTGAAATATTTCCATAATTATTTGGACAAGTTTTCATTGTCCAACAAACACACTTCATAATTATGGAATGAAAAAGATGTCGTTAGGATCCAGCATTCCAACGATATCCCGACTAATTGGTTACGAGGCCGACGTCTCGTTTATCAAGTAGTCGTCATTCCTCCTAAATTTCCAACTCGTCTAATGTCGTTCCTCATTTTCGTATGATCGAGTCTAAACCCTAGTATGTCTCCAAATCATACGTCAAATTCAAACCACTTTCTTAATTAAATTGCGAAAGAGCTGAGTTCTTGGAGTCTCGCACTCCTTGAATTTTTGAGTAACCACTCTTAGGGCGTACGCTTTAGGTTGTGGTTAGCTCAACCTTTCGTATATAAAATACATGCCCTGACTATTTGGACAAATATCGCCATTGTCCATTCAAATACACTTTCATAATTAATTGAACGAAAAAGGAATCATTGGGATCTGGCATTCCAATGATATCCCGATTAATCGATTGCGAGACTGGCGTCTCGTTTATCGAGTAGTCGTCATTCTCCCTTAAAAAATTCAACCCAACTCTCTTTCCTCGCCTCCATGCGATTGAAACTTCCTTAAACACTAATTTCGAAGTTAGTCGAATGAAAAAGGTGTCGTTGGAATCTAGCATTCCAATAACATCCCGATTAATTGATTGCGAGGCTGACGTCTCGTTTATCGAATAGTCGTCATTCTCCATCAAATTACCTAACCAAACTCCTCTCTCTCGCCCCCGTGCGATCGAAACCTTAAACCTATTAAAACATACCCTCCTTTCCCAAACCAAAGCATCCAATGAGATAAACACAAATTCCTCGCCCTCGTGCGATTTCCAACAAAAAAAAAACACCTTTTGTCAGGAACATTGTTTAATCCCTTCTTCTGCGCATAACAAACTCGTGCTTCAGCCTCCCCTAGCGAGCAGACAAGCCAACGTTTAGCAGTTAGAATGCGACCTAAACACTCGTTCATTTACCAAACCTTTTACCGTAATTAGTCGAACTACGGCTGCTCTGATTTCTCATTTATCAATGAGAATACGTAGGCACAAGATTGCGATGATCTTGGCGAGCACAATCCCCTCTTTTTTCCCGTAGTCCCCTGAACTACGAATGCTCTGATTTTACACTTCTTACAAGTGAAGATACGTAGGCACAAGGGCCCCAATCCTTGGCGAGCACCCTATCTTAAAACCATCCATTCCCCCCATAGGAGAAACCTTAGAAGAAACAAACAAGCATAGTTAACTTTACTCTCGATTCGATCAAGAGGTTCCCGTTGAGTACAACGGACGTAGAGGGTGCTAATACCTTCCCTCTGCGTAACCGACTCCCGAACCTAGAATATTGGTTGCGATGACCATGTTCTTATCTCCTTTAAGGTTTTATCGATATTTTCCTATTCCATCCTTGGAATGAATAAAGTTCGGTGGCGACTCTGTTTCGAACAGTATTTTCCGCGTCCATCGCGAGGATCGTATTTTTCGAGGTACGACACCTATCAAGAGTGATTTGCCTTTCTCAAACAAGGACTTAATCCACTATTAAATCAACTGATTACAATAGTAAGCACTAAGAACAATTGTTCAAAGTCTTCTCAAGAACTACTGATCCTAACTGGATCTTCTTAAGGTTCTTTTACAATCAAATGTAATAATAATACAAGTGTTTAAGTTGCTTCTAATAAAGCTTTATCACAACTATGATTTTTCACTTAAGATTTAAGAACAATGAAATAAATTCAGCAAATGAGTATAAATTGTATGAGAGCTTGTAATGAATTCTTTCAAGTATATCGTCAACTGAAGAAGATGGATGGAGTCTTGCTTTTATAGGCACAGAGGTCCAAGAAGTCTTTCACGTTGAAGGTTGTGTATCAAAAAGGTCTGAGCCTTTTTGTCTTCACATCACATGACCTTTCCTAGAAGTAGAATGCACAGAAAAATCCTTTTTGTCTGTGTTCTTGTGTCTAGCATAAATGAGGAAAAAGTCGTTTGGCAGTTCCAATGGACATAACTTTGAATTCTTCTTCAACAAGTTTCAGCAAAGTATTAAAGCCTTGACTGATCAGAGCCTTGACTGATCAGAGCCTTCTGATGTTCATCAGAGTTTGTTGAATCAGAGTCTTTGCAGCAAGTGTGCTTTTAGCATGTAATTGTTCAGAGCAGAGTTTGGGATCAGATCCTCAGTACTGGCAGCGTTAGTACTATCAGAGTCTTCTGAAATAACTGTGCTTGAAACTCTTCATACAGAATTCTTCAATGCTTTATATGCTTCTGGCTTCTGCTTCAGATTCTTCTGTAGCTTCTGCTTCAGATCCTTCTGTAGACAGCGCTTAGAATCTTCTGGAGGCAGCGTTCAGAATCTTCTAAAAGATGCTTCTGACGCTTCAGAGCCTTGCATATTTTTCATGTTCATATCTAATTTGCTTCCAGAGTAATATTCACTTTAACATCTGCAGCAAACATTCTCAAACAAATTTTAGAGTATATAATTCTTTAAAACAAAATTTCATAAGAGTTATCATCAAAACATAGAGATATTATTAAGAACCAATCTGTGTTCTAACACTTAGATCTCAGATGTCCTAAGCTTCTGAAGTTCATATGCCTTAATGTCTTGTGCAATAGCTCACTATCACCTTCAGTGTCTTCTATACTAAGGCGTTTAGTCTTAGTTGTTTACATATTCACCTTGAATATTCTGTTGCTTCCCTGTTCATATTGCCTAATCAGCTTCTGATCATAATCATACAAATTTAAGAGATTGTCCTTCATAGTAATTAAGAAACCTTTCTCAATTAGCTGACCTACACTTATCAGTTTTCTCTTCAAGCTAGGAACATACCAAACATCCTTGATCAAAACATTTTTTCCATTATTCACTATGACCTTGACATTTCCCATTCCTTCAGCATTAAGATACTTATCATCATCACATCTGATCTTTGTCTTCTTTCTAGAGTCAAAATTAATCAGCCATTGTTTGTTTTCAGTTAGATGATTTTAGTAGCAAATGTCCATATACCACTGGTCTACCAAATATCCACCATCAAATTGAGAAGCCATCAATAACACAGGTTCATCATCAGACTCACCTCTGGCTATGTTTTCTTCCTCTGGTTTCCTTTCCTTATTTGACCAGCAGTCAGTTGCAAATTGACCAAACTTCTTACAACATTAGTACTGAACCTTGTTCTTGTCAAACTTCTTCTTTCCCTTTTTGATGATTCTTCTTATCATGGTTGGAGGCTTTTGACTTTTGATATCCACCATCACATTTCTTGTTGGCCTCTGACTAAGACTGCTTCTAATTCTTCCTATCAGAAGACGTCTTCAGAGCCTACTCTACCTCTCTTTCAAAGGTTCTCTCAGTTAGACGTAGCTCTTGTGCCTTTAGACTATTATGCAGCTCTTCAATTCTCATGGTACTAAGGTCCTTAGAGTGTTCAATTTCTACAACAATGTAATCAAACTAAAGAGTAAGTGATCTCCGTACTTTTTCAATGATTACTTATTCAGAGAGATTCTCTCCATAAAATTACATCTCATTCGTGATCAGAATCACTCTAGAGATGTAATCAGGTACCTTTTGATTGTTCTTCATGTGAGATTCTCATACTACTTACATAGAGACTGAAGATTCACCTTCTTCACTGATGCATCATCGTCGTAGCATCGTACCGGTGTGTCTCACGCAATCTTCGTCGTCGTCGAATCAGTGATCTTTTCAAACACATTTGTATCCACACACTGATGGATATCGAACAAAACCTTTTGATCTTTCTTCCTTGTTTGTCTATGTGTGTGTGTTTCTTTGTGCTTCAGTTGCATCTGCTGCAACCTTTGTGTAATAGTCATTGACGAGATCAAGAAAATCTTGAGCGCCAAATAGCACATGCATTTGAATCATGCATCGATTCCAATTCTTTACATAAAGAGTGGAAGATTTGTGTTCAAGCTACCATTTCTGCCATTCATCTTCGATCTTGTGCAAATTCACTCGATTCTCACTAACACTTGTGTTCCCTAATCCCTCAGAATCAAGAAATGTGATTCTATTTTGATTTCAAACTTCAATTCAGTGTGAATTTCAGAACATAAATCAATCACACACACTCGTTTTTTCTTATCTGAATCAGAACCGAAACTTTAGATTCTAATTATTGGTGCTAAAGATTGAAGATGATGAAGATGATGGAAGAGAAAGAAAGAAAAACTCTAACTAACTTTTTGATGAAAAATTGAATGTTACAACTAACCTTATACACTATCATAATAATTTACTATTAAAAAAAAAAAGTTATATGGTCTTTTTTTTTCCTACTTGGTAAAGCATGCCAATTTTTTTAAAAATAAAATAAATGTATCTAATATAACTAACTCAAATTTTTAAATGAAAATATTGACTTAACTAGTTTCCACCTTTGAGACAGTAAAAGAAAATTGATTTAATTTTGCAGTTGGAGTGTTACAAACAAGGCAAAAGCCATGGAGGACCACGATTTCGTTATAATAATGTTAAGTAATGGCACCTACCCACCAAACTAGTTAGCTGAAACAGTCATCCTTTTTATTTTTATCTTAACTTCAAATTGTGAATACAGCTTGTTTTGTTTGGATGTGTGATCCTTTGGAGAGGTCAGTAGCTATCCTTTTCACGTTTGTCAATGCTTTGTGGTTGTGTTCTTCACGTTATTAATTGGAGTCCTATTGTATGAAATCAACATATATTAGTATTAGTAATGACTTTGAACTAGTGAATACAAGATCGAACTAAATAATTAAAAAATGTTTTTGGGTAATGTGAATTGTTTCCTAAAAACAGTGAGCTTGACTTTTTAAACCTCGTTGTCAAAACATGAAATTTGTTTGTCTTTAAGTTGTTAGAGTTTAAGGACACAATATAGTATAAAGAATTGGTTTGCCTAATATATATATATATATATATATATATATATATATATATATATATATATATATATATATATATATATATATATATATATATATATATATATATATATATATATATATATATATATATATATATATATATATATATATATATATATATATATATATATATATATATATATATATATATATATATATATATACTACTTTTATACGAGAATAATATGAATAATTATTAGCCCTTAGATTTAAAAATAAATGATTGAGATTAAAATATTTACTTAATGAACATGTGCTTTTCTTTCATCATTTAATTGAACATGAGATATATATATATATATATATATTAAAGGATTCATTGTGGTTAAGTTGATTTTATGTTTATACGACGAGACTTGGGATTATAATGTGTAGGGTTTGGGTATGGTACTATAATACATGTCTACATACTCGCATTGTGAAAAAATCTTCGTACTTGAGCTTATACTCATGTAGACATCAACCTTTTTACATGTACCCGTACTTTACGGGTACCTAAATACATAGACAAAATATTTTTTTGGTCTCATAACTATACATCGGGGTTCATTTTAGTCCCTTAACTTTAAAAATGTCCATATTGCTCATTAACTCTTCAAAACATTTCAAATTAATCATTTTTGTCTAATTAGCGACCGATTTTAAAATTTTTCTATCGCTAATAGGACAAAAAGGACTAATATGAAACGTTTTGAAGAATTAATTGATCAATATGGACCTTTTTAAAGTTAAGAGACCAAAATAAACTCCAAAGTATAGTTAAGGGGCCAAAAGAGTATTTTGCCAAATACATATTACTCGTAGTTCTAGTAAAAAAACCTATCAATTAACCTATTACCTATCATTTTAAAATTTTAACAAAATATAAATAAAAAATCGAAGATACCACTGTTGAATTGTGAAATAAACAAGCACTTATATTAAAATGTGTAATAGTTTCATTGTAATGTAATTTTTTTAAAGAGATAGATATACATACAATTTTTATAGGCATAATTAGTCACCAACTCTCTTAAGTTAATTTTAAGTTCTGCTTTAGTTCCTTAATAAAAAAACATTACTGTTTGTTCCCTTAATATTAGTTATGTTAGCATTATTGGTCCCTTCCGTTAGTTTAACTTAAAAAACGTTAATGTTTTCCAAGGTGGCGTGCCAACTATGTAACGAATCAACAAAAGGATATTCATAGAAACATTTTTCAATTAAAAAGTCATAAAAAAACACATTTTTCTCCATATCCACAACTTGTTATTTACATATCCATATACACCTTTTCTGCTAAAAAAGAATACACAAATCACACTCTTTAAACTAAAAAAACTCAAGAAAAAAAAACTCACAAAACTCAAACAACATAAAACACAAGAATCTTAAATGAAACTACAGATATGCAAACAACAAACAGAAGATAGGCATCACCAATCATCCCCACCACCACCAACGACAATAAAACTCTTCATGTTAAAATTTTCATTCTCAGCAACAACAACAACTCGTGGTCCATTTTGATAAGGTCAACTTTTGAAATTCTCACTCTCATTTTTCAAACTCTTTATCATCTTCTTCATCCAATTCTTTGTCTTCTTCAGCTTCTAAAACTACTCTTCATTTTATGAGGTTTATCCCACAATCGCCACCAAATTTGAACCTCTGGTACTTGAATCCACTACTGAGCCAACAATAATCTTCAGATTCAACATTTCTCTTAAAAATTATTAAAAATCCATATTTTCATAAAAAAGCGATACGAACTCCAAAACAGAGATTTATTCACTAAAAGAAAAACATATATGAATTTTTTGTAGTTTCCTATGAATTGTAGTGTTTTAGTAATGGTGACTTAGTAAGAATAGAGAATGATCACATTTTCTCGATTAATAATGTTTTGTAGTGTTAAGAGAAAAATATATTTCTGGGTGATAACTTTTTGTTGGTGGTGATAAATAAAAATGTCAAAAATATTGAATAATAAAAAATGAATGAAATTATGTTGTTTTAATGCTTTTAATTATTAATGATAAGTTTATTAATATTTTCAATAGAATTTCAATATGCCACATAGGCCTTTTGTTAACGTTTTCACTATGCTACGTATGTCTTTTGTTAATGTTTTTTCAATATAATTTAACATAAGGGACTTGTAAGACTAACAAATATGTTTTAAGGGGCTGGAGTGTAACGTTTTTGAATTAAGGGACTAATTAGAAACAATAAATTAAGTTAAAGGACTAAAAGATGAATTAAGAATTTTTTGAATGATGATATAAATTAAAATATATAAATAAACTTTGTGCTGGTATAGGACAAAGTGGTTACTAAGGTACACATACTCGTACTTATATCCGCTTATTTTAATGGATAATTATATGTGTCCATGCTCGTACCCATTTTAGAGATTTTTACCTTATCCATTGTTGATATTTTTTACGGGTGTTCATTGATTATGGATATAATTATTATCCCTAGACGCGACGAATAAGTCGTAGTAAGCAACAAGACTCACATTTGAATCTTTTTTCATAGTTGCTTCTATCTTTTATTAGACATAGCAACGAGACTCACATTTGTGAGTATTTGTCTAGACTTACTCTAATTTTTTCTATAAAAAAATTATAAGGTGATGATTTAAAATTTTCATTGTATTTTAAGTTGGGGACACGTGGAGTGATATCTTCATATTCTTTATGTGTGTCAGTGTCATGCCCTCTCAATAAAATTGCGACTATTAGATTTTAGGATATTTCTTAATGCACCTTATATATTATATGGCACCACGTGAAAATATAAAAATATTTTATAATTTCAGAGATGCATCTCTGAACGCACCCCAAACACACACACTCTAGGCCAATTCTGCGTCACGCCCTAGGAGTGTAGATTTTTTTGATCTAGAGATGTATCTCCGGAATGTGTTTGTAGATTCATCTCTATAGCATACCAAAATAGACACAAAAGCAGAAAATCAGAAAGTTGTATTTTGACAAAATATAATTACTATTCATAACATAAAATCAACATTACATGGGTGATGTTAACATAAATAGACATTACATTTCAATATCCAGGTGGACACTTCAATATCCTCACAATATTTTCGACCAATCTTGAAAGCGTCGCTTCCACCTTGATCGTAGTAAAAATAAATAAATATTATATTAGTATTGTAAAAATACATTTATGATAAAAAGTATAAGACACCTTTTATGGAATATGAGGAGTATTATAATCCACACGTTCTAGGCTTATAACCATCACTCTTATCCTCATAATCTCACCTATTTTTCTATATTTTTTTCAAAATCACCATAGTTCACAACTCATCATATTGTACTCCAAATATTGAGTTGGAAACTTTTTATGTAACATATCCATTATAGTGGTCAATTCAGGTTGAATATTTTTTGCTTTTTTACAATTTTCCATTGTAAAATTGTTTATCCATGATTGATTTTTATATGAAAAATGATGTCTTAGGATGGTATAGATGGATGTTTCAAAATAATACATTAAATGTTTGGCATGCTTTATCAAGAGCTCTATAATTCATATCTGCCTCCTTCAACCTATGAAAATTATGATGCTTATCTATGCTTTTATCTTGACTGCTAATATAAAATTATAGGTGTAACACCCCAAAATTTGTCCTCTCTCGTTTCTAATCTTAACTGATTTATGCTTCATTTCATTTGTATCATTAATCATACCATAGCATTGTTGCTTGAGACATGAGATCAAATTGTTTCTATGACTTATGACTTCTTTTTATTCCAAATTTTTAAGCAGCAAGCATCAGATGCTTCAGCATTTATTTTGCTCGGTGATTTGATACCGGACCGTTTTTTTCAGCGGGATATTTCAAGTGCAAGAGGGCATTCACAGTTTATTTAAGGCAGTATTCAAGTGCAATATCAGATGATAGGTTTCATATGCATAATAGTGCTCAGAATAAGTGGCAATGGGAGATTCTCCAAGTTTCCCTCTTTAAGGTGTCAAATTTGAAATTTTGAATGGGTTAATCGATTAACCATTTGTAAGGAAAATTCGATTTATCGATTAACTAGTGCAGATTTTACCTAGAAATGTCATTTTTTAGCGCTTCAAATTTGATATTCAATTTTGATCACTTGAGTTCACATTTTGTATCAGTTGGAAGGATCTAGAATTGATTCCAAAATTTAGTCCATTTTCAAAATTAATTTAAATTCTCTCTATAATTCCATTCCTAATTCCAAGAACAGAGAGACAGAGAGAGGAGTGTGTGTGTGTGTGTGTGTGTGTGTGTGTGTGTGTGTGTGTGTGTGTTCCCGTGAACATGTTACCTTAGTACCTCAAGAATTACTTTTATTCCTTTTACAATAAACCTGACTAGAACCAGGAAAAACCCTAAGCGTAAGACAAGAAGAGATTTCACACTTTCAAGGTCACAACTTCAAGACTTCAAGATCACATCTTCAAAGTTATAAGTTTTTTCCTTATTTAACTTTATCCAGCACTTTCAATTGAAACTTGATAAATTTGATTAATGAGATTTGAAATATCGTTTTCTTATTTAGAAGCCATCATCATGGACCTTTGGTGATTTTTCTTGATCAAACCTTTTAACAGATATCATCAACACAACCATTTAATAGTTTTCATCAACAACACCATTTTTTAGTTGTCATCAACACCACCATTTGACATTGCCGTCATCAAAACCATTTGTTGATATTACCCGTGCATCACATAGAACCACATATTTTTCCTTTATCAATAAAATAAATACATATTGTTCTGACATGGTAGGGAAGGGGTTGATTTGTAAGGATAACACACCATCGCTTAAGTCAGTATGTGAGGAAGAAGAGTGTATTGAAATTGAGTTTGAAACATGTTACCTGAATTAACGCCTTATTTATTTATAGTAGAGAGGGAATAACAAACTTGTTATTTGTCAGGCATGGATTGCAGGGACCATTGGATGAACCTGAAATTCATATCTCATATGGTCACACGTAGGAAAGTTCTTGTATGCTGAGAAAGTTCTAGAACGATTACCATTCCTCTAGAGTGGCCGGTCTGGATTACTATGGTCGGCCCAGAACAATTTCCCCCAAGCTTGTGCCTTTGCACAATAAGGCAGGGGTTTATCATTTTAGCCTCGGCAACTGACCACTCTCTTACTTGCCTTTAGAGGAATAAGAGGAAATATTTTAGTTTCTTATGGATTCGTGCCTTTAATGCTCCGTACTTCAAACTTCTTTTCGAAAGTGTCATTATTATGACCTTTGGGAACCAAAACACTCGAGTGTTACATATTAAATATTTGACATGTTTGGTATAGTCTACTTCCTTTTGCATGCTATCACATGATTCTTGAGAAGTCAAGGTCATTCTTTCTTTGACTCATTTTCCCAGTTTAGGGGTTACTTTCCTTTTTGACACTCTATTTTCTTGTATTTTAAAATTTATTACATCATCATGGGTAAACCCTGCTATTCTTCCATCATTTCTATTTTTAAGAGAGATGGTATTATCAGTGAAGCTTTCCCTGAGGTTGGTCCATCTTCAGGTTGGGGCATTTTGAACTCTAGGGAGAATGACAAAATTTGCAGTGAATATGGTGATTGCGCCATCCCTTTTTATGGATACACCTTCTCGGTTCTGGACCTTCGCATACCTTTCATTGCTTTTAAGGTGGAAGTTATTAAGCACCTGGTAAAAGGTCCCTTATAACTTCACCCAACAAGTTGGGAGTATATGAAATTCTACCAATACTGGTGTAAATACTTGAAAGGGAAGCCTTCTCTAACTATTTTCTTTCATCTCTTTTGCTACAACTGCGATACAATGACTCTGACGAGGAATAGGGGGTTAATTTCTATGGTGTCGACCATCTCAGATTTTGCAACCTTTCTTGAGTCGCAACCTTTTAAAGATTGGTTCTTTCTGGTTACCCCCATTCATCTAGAATCTCACATTATAGTATGTGCTATTGGGAATGGAATGGAGGGCTGATGTGATAATTTGTTTCCCAAGTACTAGAAGAAACGTCATTTCCTCATGGGAAATGAGGTGTATGTATGCAAAGAGAAAAACCTTTATACAGAGGATCTATAATAGAAGAAGTGGTTGATGAGTTTCATCAATGATCTGGGTTATCTCAGGGGCAGTGCCCATTTTGAGGAGCCCGACTAGAAATGCTTGAAGAACCTCATTGATACCTAATTGTTGATAGAGGGTCATTCCCAAGAAGTCAAGAAGGTTATTTTTGGTAAGTTCTAGAAGCTCTAGGCTTATTTGTTTTTAATTTGCTTATTCCTAACGTGTTTGCTCTGATAATGATCGTGATTACATGCAGATCAAATGAAGGATGAAGTGAATATCTGGCTTCTATGACGGAGAATATGGCTGAAAGGAACTGAACCATACCCTTCTACTCTTCTGGATCTTTAGGAAGTGTTGCTGCTCTGATTGATCTTTCGAGGCTCCAAAGTGCTTTGAGGTTGGACCCTTGCCCCTCTAGGGAACACCAGACTTCTACTATTAACGAGGATCATGCGTACTCGGCCAATTTGTTTGGGAGTCCCTTGAAGGGTGAATTGGAAACTCTATCTCAATATACTCTACGTGCCTCTTCTGTTTTGGCTCTCGGAGGAACCGATTGATGGGATGCTCTTTCATCATACCATTTACACGAGAAAAGTATTAGCTAGAAGAAATTGTTTGCAACCTGACGCTCTAGCGGGATATGTACCTGCAAGAAATACATACAAATTCTACTTCTCTTACCGGGGTAATGGATGTTTTGCTCCCTCTTAATCTTTTTGGTTCTCTGGCCGACCAACTAACTCATCTGATAAAGACTGTAGCAAGGAAGAATTAGGCTATAACTTCTTCTCTAGGAAATATACCATCTGCTTAAACATCTCTATTGGCACCTCAAAGGGGAATAAAGTATATATATATATATATTGAGAATTCTTCTTTGACTCAGTACTTGGACGGCTGTAGGACCACCAATCTTAAGGTGGTTTTATAGTCATTTGAGAATGTCTTATAACAGGTGGATAATTTTCACCATCTCTTGCATATCTCAAAGGAGCAAGTTTAATCATCTCCTTGCTTTAGTAGCCGCGTCAGCCACTTGTTTTGTGCATTGTATGCAAAGTACTTTGAAATTGAATAATATACATTTATATATTTTATTTTTTTGAAACAATATGTTTTTTTACCTGTATAAGGCATGTCTGTGTGATCATGAGTGTGAAACTCTGTATTCTGTGCAAACTTACAATGTCTTCCCTTAAATTTGACTGGACATCACTGGGGTCGTTCTCGGTCAAGGGTCGGTTCCCTAATAGACCCAAAATATACTGTTTATTCGACTCGATTTGCGCATGCTATTTAGGATTTTATTTCTGTTTTCTTGTATTATGCCTCTGTTTTGTTTCTTTTTCAAGTTTTTGTATTTTCAAAGCTACTCGAGAAGAAATGAAGAAAAACGAGCTAAAAGACCAACATTCTCTGGAATTGTACACATGGCTTCCACCATGGCGGGCGCCATAGGGGACGCCACACATTGGATAGAAGACCAACTGCTGACAACTGCCACGTCTCCCACTCCCTTCCACCCTAGTTCATGTGGCGGGCGCCATAGAGAGGTGGCGGGCGCCACCTTTGCAATCTTGTATCCCTTCCAAAAGGAGTTGGAGGGCATTCTTGTCCTTACCTGTACTTTCCTACCACTATAAATAGAGGAGTTCTGTCTCATTTCTAATTATCCAATCTTAGTTACAGAACTCAAGCCATAAATTTCACCTATTATAAAGTGATAAACTTCTCACATCGAGGGGTTATTGCATTGTCTAATCGAGTCTGTAATCGGGTTTGGAGCACTTTGGCAGAAGTTAATCTTGCCGCCATTTTATTTCCGTCATTTACTTCAAGTTGTACCAAGATTTAAAGCCTCCCGTTTGGAGCAGGTTTTTATTTATCTATCGCCCTTTTTTTATTTATCCGCTTTTATTTCCCGCACTATTTATTTATCGCACCCTTTATCGCACTTTATTTATTTCCTCGCACTTTATTTACTTGCATTTATTTACCATGTCTATTTATTTTACCATGTCCGGCTAAATCTTAAAGGCTAGGATGCAACGATCATAGTTAAAATAGTATTCCATACGGCTGTCGATAGAATTACTTAGGGGTTATTCTGACTTTTAACACTTATTTTCTGCACTTAAAATTTGTTGGGTAAGATCGAAAGTCGTCCAACC
Source organism: Lathyrus sativus (assembly GCA_963859935.3). Classification (NCBI taxonomy): domain Eukaryota; kingdom Viridiplantae; phylum Streptophyta; class Magnoliopsida; order Fabales; family Fabaceae; genus Lathyrus; species Lathyrus sativus. The sequence goes on along the minus strand of OZ012735.1, from coordinate 855,628,138 downwards.
TTTAGATAAATTTGGTTAGTCTTAACTGTTCAAAGGAAGCGAAAGCGCTTGGTCTAGTTAAGTAGAAATCTTTAATGTTTTATAAAAACGATTTTAAAACTGTTTTCGGACGCGTTTATGGATTTAAAGTCCGGTTCGCAAGAACCTCTTTTTGTTAGAAATTCTAGGTCAAAATACTTTTCAGCTAAGTTAAGAAACTATATTTCTTAAAAATAGGTTTAATCAACTCTAACGCAATGCGCTCCTTTTTATAAGTGACAATAAGAGGGATCGATTAGAGGATAAACTCGGTTCTGAATACGCGAAAGTGACAGTTCCCGTTAAATTAGTTCTTTTCACGAGTAGAAAATATTACCCCATAAGGCATCCTATTTATACGCATTTGGAATACTACCTAGCTATTTGAATTGCATCTAAGCCTGTTGTTTTAATATTGAATTTATTTTCGCACTTTACTTTTATTTTGCACAACTTAACCCTTTATTGACTTGCCTTAGATAAGCACCGTAACAATAGCAACAGATAGATTGACGTTTGGTCTCTGTGGGATTGATAATCTTTTATATTACTCGGACGCTATTCGTACACTTGCGAAACACAACATCATTCCCCTTCCCCCATGTAAAAATTCGGTCTGGGGTAGACGTGTGGCCAACCCAATGCGGTTTCTAAGGTGGCTAGCTATCAGAGGATAGTGGATCATTATTGCCTGTGGGAATTTGATTATTGTATGTACACGAGCTAAGGGTATACGACAACACCCTTAATTATGGGGAATTGATTACTGCAACCACATGAGGCATATGCGACAACTCTCCTTAGTTTATTACTTGTGTGTGTTTAGTGTTATGGGGAATTGATTGCTATAATCGATCCCATCGGTCGTGTGCCTAACTTGTTACTGTGCATAATCATAAATAAATGAATATTTTAGAAATTGTCACATTTCATTCATAATTGAGGATTTCTCATGTACATGAGGATAATGATTATACAGGCATATCAATTAGTAAAAATAGGAAAGAAAAAATAACCATGTGGGCTAGCCACTTCTTATTCTCCCTATTTTCTTTCTTATAACTTAGTCATATCTCAGTGGGTGAATATTTATGCTTCTGAGCTGACCTTTAGGGAAGCTACGTTGATTCCCATCACCATGCCTTCTCATAGATCTTGTTGAAGCGCTTTATAGATTCTTTTTTCCCCTTTAAGGTCGACATTGATGATGTCCGACTCCCTCTACATGTTATGGTATTTGAGCTTGAGGTACATCAGTGATTGTCGCTACTGCGAAAATCGGCACCGGCTATGACAGAAGAGTCGCCACCGTGCGTTATTTATCCCAAAAGAGGGAAAGGAAACGCTCAGAGTAAACCTAACGCAACGAGGGAAAGGAATTGTCATCCCAACCAAATCCTGGATTCGGGAGTCGGTTACGCAAGGGGAAGGTATTAGCACCCCTCACGTCCGTCGTACTCGACGGGATCCACGCTTGTTTTCTATCTAAGGGTATGTTCATATATCTATTCTAAAGGTCTGGTCTAAAAAGAAAAAAAAGGACTCGGCAAAGTATCGCACTTTATGCCTACGTATTCCCGTCTGGAACAAGAAATCAGAGTCAACGTAGTTCGCCTAACTACGGGTTAAAGGGGGGAAGGTTGCTCGCCGAGATGTCACATCTCGTGCCTACGTACTTTCATACGGCATGAAAGATCAGAGCAAATGTAGTTTGGGCTACGGAAGACACAAGTTTGTCTGACAGTTTTTCATCTCCTTAAGAAAGGGTTTTCCTGATTAAAGGTCCAAGAGGACAAAAACAGAGTTTGATTCTTTGTTTTCAGTCTTTTACGCAAGAACTGTTTTTTAGGATGTTTGCAATCTCAGTCGCACTAGAGACTATGACCCAGGAGTGAACGCTTTGTATGTCACCCAAAGGGTACCACACTAACATCCAGATTACTGGAGAGAGACCCTCCACCAACCTTTTCCCAGATAGCTTAAGGCTCGTAACACACGACTTCAATTAACCTTATTACTGTGTTTTTGAATTGTTTTGAGATGAGAAGAGAAAGACGCCCTAAAACTATGGTTGAAAGGGAATCTACCTACAGTTATCATGCATGGGTCAAAACCTAATGTTTGTCATAATTCCCTCTTGCACAGAGGAAATCAGAGATCCTAGGGGAAAACAGCAAAAGAAAGCAAGCAGTAAACAGTAAACAGTAAAATGCATGTTATGCAACAGTACAAGCGAGGCAAGGGATTCCAGCTCAACCTCAAACCTAAGAAAACAACAGGCAAGAGGAGACAAGATCCACCTCAAACCTAGAGGTAAGAAACACAACCAAACAGACAATACAACAAAAGAAAAGAAGCAGAGGAAGCAACCCAAGCAGCAGCAACAGTCTTCAGCAACTTCAATACTCAACAGCAGCTCTAAACAGCAAATCCTTTTGACAGCATGGTTGACAGCAAAATGGCTTCATCTTCAAGCTAGCTTCTATCTTCAAACTTCATCTACAAGCTCTAGCAAGCACACTCTAAGCAGAGGATTAATCACTAAGATCAAGGTTGCAATGTTGAGAACCAAAGGAAATCATCAAGTACCAACATTGAAATGAAAAGGCATCCTCAAAGTTCTACTCAACTATGGGCATATCACACATCCCTCCAAAGTAGAGATGGAGTTTCCCTAGAAGGACTTTACATCATTGGATAGAATAGAAGCACACAATGCATTCTATGTTTGATGAAAGAATCAAAACTAGTCCTAATGGCTCTTCCTAAAACCCTAATTTCCTAAGCTCCTAAAAAAGCTCCTAAAAGAGAAGAAAGCTTCAACTCCAAGCTCCAATCTTCAAGCCACAACAGCTACACCAAATCCAGAAGACCTCCCAAGAAGGAATCCAAGCAAATCCAGCTCCAAAGTCACCAACTAGACCAAACAAACAAGAACACTAAAGATAGAACACCACAAGCACAAGCAACTTGCAAAATACAACTAAAACAGAAAACAAAGTTATAAAATTCTAATAAATTTCCTAGGGGAAAATACATGTTTGAACAATCTGGGGTTAAAATATTAAAGCCTAATTCAACTTCTATGTTCTCTAAACAATTCCTAAATTGAAATAGGTCAAGGGGATCCATAAGTTTGGGAAGGCTCTAATCTCAACACCTAAAACAGAACCTAAAGTTGTTCTAAAATTCTAACAAAAATTCTACGGGAACATGAATATCTACCCTAAAACATAATAAAAACTCAAAGCCAGATTTAACACCAATTGGAAGAAAAAAATTCAACAAGACAGATGATCAAATATGCAAAAATTAAAGAATTAAACAAAATAAGAAAAATCAAATTAAATTGAAAAATGCATGAAAATGCAATTTATTGATCCCATAAAATCACAAATTCAATCAGGAGCATGGAGATATTTTTAAAATAATGTTTGGATCAAAATTGAAATTATTGTGATTTTTAAAATCAATAATGCATTTAAAATAATCAAAATGAAATAAAAGAAAAAACAATTGCTGAAATAAAACCACAGCCATGGGATCTGATGACCGGTCAAGCAATCCAAAGCTCCATAAGCTGCCAGCACATTTAGTGAAACTACAGCGTTTTGAACTCACAAAATTCAAACCTCAGATTATAACATGGCCGTTGGATGAAGGAGAAAGTCTTGGTCAAACTCAAGATCTGATGGCTCAGCACTCATCTTCCTCACTATTCAGCCTGGCCTGAGTGGAGATCAGGGACGGTGGATCATGGTGGCCGGAGAAGACTCTGGCTGTCTTCTCCGGCGAGGTGCAACTTACAGTCAACCAAAATGCACAAACTCCATATCATTTCTACTCAGTTTTTCATCAGGAATTCAAATCTCCAGTCCAAATGTTCCAACTCTCAATAGATGTTAAAACACGAAGCAATGTTCAGAAAGTACATCCAGATCAATCAACACCAATTGTAAATCTAAGTGCACAGAAATCATCCTCACACTTCCTACATCACTAAGATCTAATAATCTTGCTCTGATTACTCATGAATCAAGAGATTTGAATCCAAACAGAATTGCTATGTCATGATCAAGTATCATCATATGCTTCCAAACTGATCCTAAAACGATCTACATCTTGCCTAGATCCTAACCACAAGTTCAAATCTAACTACATCATGCTAATTCATGAGAAAATTTTGAAAGTTACTAACCTGTTGTAAATCTAGTAACAGATGCACTTGGAGCTTGATTCTCCCTTCAAAACTCTCCAGATACGTTCACTGATGCAAGAGGATGATGCTTCAACCTTCAATTTGCCTTGCACTTGCTTCAAACTGAAAACTCGATTTCACTTGCTCCTCTTGAATGTTCAACTGCAACTTCAGCTTCTGGCACGAAAATGACTCCAAAATTGATCTGAAATCAATCCAATGAATATATAGAATGTTTTCATGGGCTTTTTGGACCTGAATGAAGCCCAATTCAGCCAATTGCATTTTCTGTTTTTCTCTTGAAATCCAATGTAGCAGTCACGAGTTCAGGCTGTATAACTTGCTCTAGAAGGTTCCAATCAACTGCAAATTACCTTGTGAGCAAAATTGAAACAATAGAATGGCCTGAATTGCATTGTTGGAGTGTTTGGTTATGTAACTTGCATTTGAAGCAACCATGTGACAACTCATAAAACTTGGCCTATGCCCAAAAATCTACCAATTTCAATGTGTCTAAAATGAAATTTACAATCAAAATGAGCACTTATTTGACATGTTTTGGTCACTTAACCAATTATTTGAATTTTCCAACTTCGAATCCTTTGAAAATCTTCTTTTTCAAGCCATTTCAAACCAAGTCTTGCTATGAGCCCAATAAATCCATCATGACTTCTTGGTTAGCCTAAAAATCCCATTTTGAACAACTTTCATGTTGAACAAAAATCCATTTGACAAGTGCAAGTTGGAGATTTTGACCTATGATTGAAAATGGCCTGTAATCTCACTTTCCCAAAATACCCCTGACTTGTAAACCTCATAACTTGAGTTCTACAAATCAGATGGAAGACTTCTAGTACAATTTAGAAATCTAAGATCATGAGGAACAACTTTCATGTTGGCCAAACGTTCAGGTGAAACCTCCTTCTAGGTCAAAAATAGCTTTGACGTCAGATGATTTTCACAGACAAATTTCAGAGGCATCTGAGGACTTGTAACTTCTCTGGGTCATAACTTGAGTTCTATAAATCCCCTTGAGGACTTCTAGCACTCAAATTAAGGTATTGAGATGATCTACAAGTTTCATGTTGGCCAAGGATCCATTTGAAACTTACATCTTGACTTATGTGGTCTTTAAGTTAGGCACTAAACAGGGGATTTTACACTGAAATCCTAATTTAGCAACTTCCCACACTCTTAAATTTTCTTGACTTGATCTTGGAACAACACCAAAAATGTCTCATCATATAATTTCATGAACTCCATGACCTAAAAGTAGGCTTTGATACTCTTCAATTTCACAGTTGACCTAGGGTTAACCCAGATGAAACCCTAATTGCTTGCACTTCAACTGTGGCTCTTGCATTTGACACAATGACTTGATTGAGCTCTCCCATGGCCCTCTAGGCATTCTATGAACTCCATACACATCCTTTTCTAAAATTCAACACTTCACAACCCTCTGATGGTCTTCAGTTGATCCTCAAGTTAGGAGAAAATTCACACTCAAACATCTAAACCCTTAGGCCCTCAAATCACCTCCTGATGACTTTGATAACTTCTCAATCTTGAATGAGACCTCTTGTTAGGCTACTCTTGATAAGAATCACACTTGATCCCCTTCTATATGAATGATATCATGATATGCAAATGATATAACTATGCAAATGTTAATGCAATGAAACATAAACCAGGTAAGAAAAGGTTGACCAAATTTTGGGGTACAACTGCTGCCCCTATTCAAACGGCTTGGACCTGACTGGGTGAAGAGCGAACGACCTTCAAACAATCGCGGTAGAAGACGGTTGAATACCAAGAAACCCGGAAATTTGCCAACCGCAGAAATAAGCTGCGAAAGCTGCTTGTGGTAACAACATCCATTACACTGAGCCCAGTTGTTACGGCAACAACTGATCAATCATCTAATAAAACTTTGGATTTCAACATCAACCCCCTGTGTGACGACACAGGCATCAAATTAACTTTGCAAGGAACAACTCCGTCCACAACTGGACTAAATTCGTCAACACGAGTAGAGACTCCATCATCATGGGTACAACTCTGTCCACCATTGGACTAAATTCGTCAACACGAATAACAGTCTCTATCAATCACAGGTAACGATTCCGTCAACACGGAGAACAATCACTGGCAACTTCACTGGGGACAACTCCGTCAATCACGGATAACGATTCTGTCAACACGGATAACAATCACTGTCAACACAGGTACGATTCCGTCAACACGGATAACAATCACCGTCAGCACGGATAACAACCACTGTCAACACAGGCACGATTCCGTCAACACGGATAACAATCACCGTCAACACGGATAATAACCACTGTCAACACAGGTATGATTCCGTCAACACGGATAGCAATCACCGTCAGCACGGGTAACAACCACTGTCAACACAGGTATGATTCCGTCAACACGGATAACAATCATCGTCGGCACAGATAACAACCACTGTCAACACAGGTACGATTCCGTCAACACGGATAGCAATCACCGTCAGCACGGAGAAACAATTCCGTCAACACGGATAACAATCACTGTCAACACTGGTGACAATTTCGTCAACACGGAGAACAATCACTGTCAATCACAGGTAACAATTTCGTCAACATGGAGAACAATCTCTGTCAATCACAGGTAACACTTCCGTCAACACGGATCCGTTTGAAGAATACTTTGCTGGGGGATATGAGAAACTTAACCAAACAACTCTGTGGGGAATAATTTCATCGGGGACATCACTAGTGATAACTCCAAAAGTTTAAGCCATGAAATCTTTTAATGCTGACGTAAGAGCAATCTGAGAAGAAAAATCCGCTGGGGACGAAGAGAAACTTAACCAAGCAACTCTGTTAGGAGACGAACATTATCATCACCTATCTCACACTAAGAATTTGAATATCTAGAAATCCTTCTGAGCAAGAATCTCACTCCTCTGCAAGGGATAACACCTGAAACCAAAGAGGTAACCAACCTGGCTTATGTTTCAAAATGCGTATGTTTGACAATGGCGTAATGCTTCATATGACATGGAAATGCTACATGTTTGGATAGATGCAAATATGATGATATATGCAAAATGCAAAGATGCCAAGAGGCGCTTCAGCAAAATAAATGCTGAAGACAAAGCCAAATCCGCTGGGGATAACCGGGTATCACAAAACATTCCAGCAAAATAAATGCTGAACATGTGAACCCAACTCTGCTGGGGATAACCATCCTGTCGGGGAATGACTCACAAGCTTGAAATTGCGAACTCTGTTGAGGATGTTCATCTTGTCGGAGAAAGAAAAAAAACAACCTGCTGGGGAGAAGGAAACACAGTCCTGCGCGGGATAATCCTTCTGAACCAAAGACGACTTGGTTATATCTTGCGGGAGTTACCCATGCTGGGTACTGAGTGTTAACATACTCACTGCTGGGAATGCACCTTCTGTTGGGGACATCAAGATCCACTGAGGATACTCTTTTGGCAGCTTTCCTGGGGGAATACTCTTCTGGGGAGGACAATCCACATCCAGTAGGGATAAGTGCCATCTCAAATCTCTCTGGGATAAGATGTGACTTCCATCTGCTGAGGAGTGATACAACCATTTTGTCATAGGACTCTGGCTGGGGAAAACACAAATTCCCTGACTGTTTGCTTCAAAGGTGAGAACCCTGCAAAACACAAACGAGACGAAACAAATCTATACAACAAGATCTATCCCGGTTAGTATCCGTAACATTCGTTCAGTCAATTCGAAGTTTTAGCAATTATTGGCAAGGGCCAGCAAGTTTATGTACATGCAAGTTTATCAAAACATCGGTATTTTTCACAAACAAAACAGTAAAGAACAAGCATCAAATACTGAATAATATGCTTTATTGATAACGGGCCTGTAAATAGGCAAAATTTTGTACACTGGATGCAACTCCTGAAAAGAGGAAGTTACGCAAGAGCAAAATACAAATATTACAGAAGCACAAAGGAAAATTTGTGTACATGTCGGCAACGTGGTACAGACGAACACCATGAGCTGATCCTCCTATGACTCGCCTGACTCCGACGCTTTCCCGATACTCGATCTTCGGAAGAGATTGTTTTGGATACACGACCCTCAGGTACTCCCAAACCACTAAGCAATGTAGTATCAAACTCGGACCGCAATCATTTGCTTTTTTAAATCCCTAACTTTTGCGTGAACCGCCCTTTGCGGGTTTTCAATTCACCGGGATACCCTTTTTTGCCGAAGTTGCCCCTTTCAGGTTTTCAACTTCGCGGGTGTACATTTTTTACTTTTATCCCTAACTTTTGCCCGAACCTTTTATTCCTTTTTTATGGTTCGCCGGGATGCCCCATTTTTGCCTGGACTTTCTTTTTTCTGTCCAACGGGTCTCTTTAAGCAAAGTATTTTTTAACTGCGTCCAAGTTCACAGGGGATGTAAAATCCTCACCATCCATGGTGGATAACAGTAAGGCTCCTCCAGAGAAAACCTTTCTAACGACATATGGACCTTCATAGTTGGGAGTCCATTTGCCCCTGTGATCTGATTGTGGTGGGAGAATCTTTTTCAGCACAATATCGCCCGTCTGAAAGCTTTGAGGACACACCTTTTTATCATAAGCTTTCTTCATCCGGCTTTGATACAGCCGACCATATGCTAGTGAAGCCAGTCTCTTCTTGTCCATTAAACTGAGTTGATTCAGTCTATTTTTCACCCATTCTGCCTCATCAAGTTGGACATCGCGCAAAACCCTCAAAGAAGGAATCTCAACCTCCAATGGTAGGACAGCCTCCATACCATATACTAATGAAAAAGGAGTTGCCCCGGTTGATGTGCGTACCGTCGTATGATAACCGTGCAAAGCAAAAGGCAACATCTCATGCCAGTCCTTATAGGTCACAACCATCTTCTGAACGATCTTCTTTATATTTTTATTGGCCGCTTCAACAGCGCCATTCATCTTGGACCGATAAGGAGAGGAGTTGTGATGTTCAATCTTGAAATTCTGGTACAATTCCTTCATCATTTTGTTATTCAAATTCGAACCGTTGCCAGTGATAATCCGCTCCGGGATTCCATATCTGCAGATAATATCCTTCTTGATAAATCTGGCTACCACCTGCTTGGTAACATTAGCATACAATGCCGCTTCAACCCATTTGGTGAAGTAATCAATAGCCACCAAGATAAAACAATGTCCGTTGGATGCCGTGGGCTCAATCTTTCCAATCACATCAATTCCCCACATGGAAAAAGGCTAGGGTGATGACATAACGTTCAGAGGGCTTGGAGGCACATGAATCTTGTCCGCATAAATTTGGCATTTATGACACCTCTTTGCAAACTTGAAACAATCTGTTTCCATAGTCAGCCAGTAATACCCTGCTCGTAATAACTTTCTCGTCATAGCATGTCCGCCGGCATGCGTGCCAGATGTACCTTCGTGGATCTCTTCCATGAGCAACTTAGCCTCTTTCTCGTCCACACACCGCAACAACACCAAGTCGTGGTTTCTTTTGTACAAAACACCATCCGAATTTAAATAGAAATTGCCAACCAATCTCCTAAGAGTCTTCTGATCACGACTGGATGCCCCAGCCGGATACTCTTGGTTCTTCAGGAAATTTTGGATATCATAATACCACGGTTTGCCATCGGAAGCTTCCTCAATAGCGAATATGAAAGCAGGCCTATCGAGGCGAGAGATAACTATCCTGGGAGCCTCATTCCAGAAGTTAACCTTATACATTGAAGACAAAGTCGCGAGAGCGTCTGCCATCTGATTTTCTGCTCGTGGTACATGGTGCAATTCCACCTTGTCAAAGAAAGGTAACAACCTTCTTGCATAATTCATATAGGGTATCAGATTGGGCTGACGAGTCTTCCACTCTCCCTTGATCTGATTCACAACTAGAGCAGAGTCTCCATACACATCAAGATTTTTAATTCTCAGATCAATAGCTTCTTCGAGCCCCATAATGCACGCTTCATATTCGGCCTCATTGTTGGTAACTGGAAAGGTCAATCTAGCAGTGAATGGGATGTGCGACCCATGGGGAGTAGTAACGATTGCCCCTATTCCACTTCCGTATGAATTAACGGCACCGTCAAATATCAATTGCCATTTGGAACCCAGCTCTGGACCTTCATCCGGCAACGGCTCTTCACAGTCCTTCATTTTTAAGTACATGATATCCTCGTCAGGAAAATCAAACCTCATCGGCTGGTAATCATCAATTGGCTGCTCAGCTAGGTACTCTGACAGAACACTACCTTTAATAGCCTTTTGAGAAACGTACTGAATATCGTATTCTGTCAATACCATCTGCCATCGGGCAATCCTTCCGGAAAATGCTTGCTTTTCAAACACGTATTTGATCAGATCCATCTTTGAAATTAGCATGGTTGTATGATTTAGCATATATTGCCTCAAACGTTTGGCAGCCCAGGCTAGCGCACAACACGTCTTTTCGAGCATTGAGTAACGGGACTCACAATCTGTGAACTTTTTACTCAAGTAGTAAATCGCATGCTCTTTACGTCCAGTCTCGTCATGTTGACCGAGAACACAACCCATATTTTTCTCAAGAACCGTCAAATACATAATCAATGGTCTCCCGGCTACTGGGGGTATCAATATTGGAGGTTCCTGTAAATATTCTTTTATTTTTTCAAACGCCCTTTGACAATCTTCATTCCAGGTCACAGCCTGATCTTTTTTCAATAGCTTGAACAATGGCTGGCACGTGGCCGTTAGATGAGATATGAACCAAGCTATGTAATTCAATCTCCCTAAAAAACCACGAACCTCTTTTTCTGTTTTCGGTGTTGGCATTTCTTGTATTGCTTTTATCTTAGCAGGATCAACCTCAATTCCTTTTTTGCTCACAATAAACCCCAATAGCTTACCAGATCTCACCCCGAAGGTGCACTTGTTAGGATTCAGCCTCAGCCTGAATTTCCTAAGCCTCTTGAACAATTTCAGAAGATTGGCCAGATGCTCCTCCTCCATCTGGGATTTGGCAACCATATCATCAACATAGACTTCGATCTCTTTATGCATCATGTCATGAAAGAGTGTTGTCATAGCTCACTGATATGTTGCCCCGGCGTTCTTCAAACCAAAGGGAATCACTTTGTAGCAGAACGTTCCCCACGGGGTAATAAAAGTCGTTTTCTCCATATCCTCCGGCACCATCTTTATCTGATTATATCCTGAAAAGCCGTCCATGAAGGAAAACACGGAGAATTGAGCGGTGTTGTCGACCAGCACATTAATATGAGGAAGCGAAAAGTCGTCTTTTGGGCTCGCCTTATTCAAATCTCGATAGTCCACTCACATCTTCACCTTACCATCTTTCTTTGGTACAGGTACTATGTTAGCGACCCATGAGGGATAAGTTGTAACAGCCAGAAAACCAGCGTCCCACTATTTCTGAACTTCCTCTTTAATTTTCACAGCCATATCTGGTCGAGTTCTTCTGAGTTTTTTCTTAACCGGCGGACATTCCTCACGCAATGGAAAACGGTGAACCACCATATCAGTATCCAACCCAGGCATGTCTTCGTAAGACTAAGCAAAGATATCACTATACTCTCAAAGCATCTTGATAAGCCTTTGCTTGATATCACTCCGCAGTGCAGCCCCTATCCGGATATTCCTGACAACTTCTTCGGACCCCACGTTGATAATTTCAATTTCCTCCTGATGAGGCAGAATGATTCTCTCTTCTTGTTTCAAAAGTCGAGTCAGCTCTTCTGATAAGTCATTATCCTCAACAATCTCTTCTTCTGCTTGAAATATCGAGTGCTCAAAGTCGAAGCGAGTCATAGGAAGTTCGTGATCGGTGTCGTCTGAAATATGAATCCTGCAATGAGAATGGTTAAATGTTTCAAATAATGCAAACAAAACACATAACCACGTTGCCATCTTATTGTTAAACAAAAACAGGAAAAACAAGGATCACAAAATTTGCTTGCGAAAAACGCCTTTATTAATGATTAAATAAAGTACACACATAAGCAGGTAGCCCTAAAACAGAATCATTATGCCCCGGGTAGGACACAGGGTTATACAATAATTGAGAAAACAAATCATTATTGTTTTGTAGTCATTGGGACAAGTTCCTGGATAGACCAGTTGCACAGATTCTGTCCTGGCACGACGGGCTTGATCCACGAGTCCATATCGCAGTCACTATCTCCGTCTTCAGCATCAGAAACAACATTAATCGTTTCATAACAGACTCCACCTGGAGTGATCACCACCGGTCCTTTGAACTTTGGAACGCTTGATGCGGAAGATGACGACGTTGGGCGATACCCCAACCCAAACTTGTCCATCTTGACAGGAATTTCTAAGACTTGACCCCATCCTTTGGTTTCTCCAGCCTGAACCACTGCCTGAGCGTCTTTGTACAAAGACATGGCCACCTCTGGCCCTTTGTTGGGAACATGAGACTTGTCCTTGATCTGCAACCCTTCAAAGGCTTGGCATGGCGTCTCATGGATCTCCCCATCCACTTCGACGTACTTGAATGACGAAAGATGACTAACCAGAATGTCCTCCTCTCCGCAAATAATAACAACACTGTCCCCGACCATGTATTTAAGCTTCTGATGCAGCGTGGACGTCACAGCCCCTGCAGAATGTATCTATGGTCGCCCAAGTAAACAGTTGTAAGCTGGATGTATATCCATGATGTAGAACACTGTGTTAAACACTTTCGGCCTGACCTGGAGTGGCAACGTTATGGACCCAAACACCGACCTTCTGGTCCCATCAAAAGCCCTCACGACCAAATCACTTGGCGTGCATATGATTTCTCGGACATCTAGCTTCATCATAGCCTTCTTCGACAACACATTCAAAGATGATCCGGTGTCTACAAGAACATGCGATATAACAGTGCCCCGACATTCCACTGAAATGTGCAAAGCCATATTATGGTCCCGACCTCTAGGCGTCAAATCAAAATCAGTAAATCCCAAGCTGTGGCCGGCATTCACATGCGCCAGTACCCCTTCAAGTTGATTAACAGTTACTTCCTGAGGTACAAAAGATCTGTCCAAGATTTTCAACAAGGCATTCCGATGGGCTTCGGAACAAAGCAACAAAGATAGTATGGAAATTTTAGAGGGCGTCTGCTGCAAGTGCTCCACAATCTTATAGTCACTTTTGCGAATCAACCTCATAAACTCTTCTACATCCTTGATCAATGTTTCTTTCTCTTTCGACTGGGAGGGTCCTCCTTCATTCACTTTGGCTTTGCCTCTAGCAATCCTTTCAGCCTTGATTTCAGGTAAAGTGAAGATTCTACCATTGCGGGTCATGCCTCCCGCTTCAACAAGACTGCCCACTGCCCCTGCTGGTTGGCTATCCACATTAATCTTTTTCCCGTTGCAAAAAGCTTCCAACCCATAATTCCATGGAATGGATTTCGTACTTTCATAAGGAATGGGACCTACTTTCGTTATCGTGATAGTTGGCCGCTTGACGGGCGCTGATATCATAATAGTCTTTCATGGAATTGTAACTGTTGCGACCTCACCCTACTTTTCACATGTTACCTCACCAGGTTTCTCAACAGCAGTGCGGTCAAACTGTAAATTTCCCTCATCAATCATGGCCTGAATACCTCTCTTTAAATCAATACAGCCCTCTGGTCGGGTCCAATAGTCCAAACAGTACTCATCACATCCGGGGAAGACCCCTCCTTTCAACAATCTGCTTTTAACATAGCTCAAAGGCGTCTTCAGATCATTTACGTCCATAACCAAATCCAAATCTTCTTCTGTCAGAATAGCATTCGCTCAATGATTCGGCATTTGTTTCTGTACAATATTGGGACCATCATTACTGAAGTTAATGACTTTACTATCAATCAAATCTTGGACTTTGTGTTTAAAAGCATGACAACTCTCGATATCATGTCCGGGTGCCCCAGAATGAAATTCACACTGCTTACTAGTATCATACCCGTAAGGAAGCGCTCTTGTGGGCGGGTCCAACATTCTCTTATCAACTAGATTCAAACTTAACAGCGTTTGAAGCAGTTCTGCATACGTTGACGGAGGTGTATCAAATACCCTCTTTGGCTTCCCATTCTGAATCCTTCTCTGAGCTGGGTTATACCTTTGTTGTTGCTGCTGCTGTTGTTGTGGTTGTTGTCGTTGTTGAGGTATAGGGATCGTCACACTAGCAACATGTTGTTGAATATACTAATTCCGACCTCTACCTCGTCCTCGACCACCATACACTGCGCTGGCGTCTCCTTGTCTTTTACCGCCAAAAACCTTTTTTGCACCTCCAGCTGAGGTCGATTCACCGGCTTGAATCTTACCAATTTTGATGCCATTTTCAATTCGTTCTCCCATGAGTATCATGTCAGAGAAACTACCCATCGAGCAATTGAGCAATTTATCATAATACATCCCCGAGAATGTCCCAACAAAAATATCAATCAATTTCCTTTCAACCATAGGTGGGTGCACCCTTGCTGCCAGATCACGCCAACGCTGGGCATACTCCTTGAAACTTTCCCCGTTCTTTTGTGAAAGACTTTGAAGCTGGACCCTATTTGGTGCAAGGTCACTGTTGTATTGGTAGTGTCTGACGAAAGCATCAGCCAATTCTTTCCAACTTCCGATCTGTGCAGGCTCTAGTCCCATGTACCATTCCAACGATGGTCCTGACAAACTATCTTGAAAAAAATGCATAAGCATTTTCTCATCATCAGAGTAAGCAGACATCCTCCGGTAATACGAACGCATATGAACCCGTGGGCATGTATCCCCTTTATATTTATCGAAAGTGGGAGCTTTGAACTTCAATGGCACCCTCAGCCCAGGAACCAGCCCCATGGTGGCCATGTCCAAACCTGCAGAATTTTGATTGGCTATACCTCTTATCTGCTCTTCCAACATTTTAATCCTCCGATCATTATCAGTGGGACCCTCAAAACCCATGCTTTGCCCAGAAAAGGCATCTTCCTGACGATCTCTATTCCAGTACGGACCCTCATTACCATATCCGTCATAAGCAGCATTACGACCATGACCATGACCACTTTGGAAAAACCTGGGGTCATACCTCAGATTGCCAAGCTATTGATTAGCAGCCGCTGTCCCAAAGCCAGTATTGAAAGGACCCATCCCAGCACCATTGGTATTCACATTGCCAAATCCAGCATTGTCGTAGCCATTATTACCAAAACCTTGATTGTTATCACCAAACCCTCCGTTACCGAAGCCCTGATTATTAAAGCCATCATTGCCATCTTGATTGCCAAAGCCAAGACCCTGATTGTTGTCACCGAAACCAGTATTGATGCCAATATTCCTATTGGTTTCCATGTTCCCATTAACATTATCATCATTTCTGTTACCAGCGTTGCCGTTGTCGTTGCCAGTATCAGTCTCACCAGCATTTGATATCACTTCCTCCCTACGAGGGGTCTCAATATGAACAGAGTTGTATTCAGTATTACCAGCCGCTCGCGCCAGCAGCGGTTGCACCAGAGTTTGAAGATGTTCCTGGCCTTTAGCCACAGCCTCCATAGTCTGCATGAATTGGGCCAACCTATCCCGGATCTCCTGCATCTCAGACTGTACCTAATCCATGATCTTCTTACTGTTGCTTCTTGTAGCGTACCAGTGAGTTCTCTGTTCGTCAATCTTGAAACAACATGTAAGACGCAGGAGATAAGATTCGAGCTCAAAAAAGTACCTGCCATGCAATATGAATATGCAGATGCACACATGTAAATATGCAACAGGTTAATTCCCCCCCCCCCCCCCCCGATTCTAGTTCTGGAGAAGAAGCCATAACGACAATGGAGTCCCAAGTAGGCAAACGCAGAATCAGAAACCTCATACATAAACAAATGCCAAGAGGCAGAGTATAAAGCTACAACTGAATACAACTGAAAAGACCTCGGCCAACAAGCCTGGCAATGGTCAAAATACAAGTATGAATAACAAACTACAAGAGAAAAGTAAAGATAAATCAGGACGGATGGCGCGCCCGGATATCTCCCAATAGCCTCAACGTATTCGGATGACCTGGTCTGGAGAGCAACTCCTGTATCAGTAATGCATGTCGCCTAACCGTGGATCTCAGATTTTTGGAGTCCTCTACACAGGCTCCCTTGCCAAAACACTCATCAAGCCTGCATCTCTTGAAGCCAGCCTTCAGTTCACAACCCCTAGTTTCTTTGACCATGTTGCTCACTCTAAACTCAGCGTCACGTCTAAGAGATGCCTCTTCGGCGATCTTCACATCCTTAGCTTTGAGCTGCTCCTCTAACTGGGAAATCTGAAGCTTCAACTCATCTTCACGCTCCTTCCGGCTAGTAAGCATGACATTCCACAAAAATTCCCATTTGGAAAGTCGAGAATAAGCCTTATTCAAAAGTTCTTTCTTAGTAGCAAGCATACTACTAACACCATTCAAGGCTACTCCCACCTTTTCTCTCCTGCTGGTTTCTTCAGTCAAATCTGAACCCAACCTATTAATCATCTCAGTCTGCTTCTTCAAAGTGAAGGTTGCCTCATTCTTCTCATGCCGGAGCTGGAAAATCTCTTTCTCTAACTCTTCATTTGCTCTCTGCAACTCTTCCTTTTCAGCCAGCAGCTTGTTATACTTCTCAATTTCTACTGAAGTAGGTTCCTCAACCTTCGGAAGATACAAAGGCTCTACAGCAGGATACAACATCAAAGAAGTCCTAACTTTCTCATGGATCCAGAGCCGATAAGGATTATAAGCTCGACTGTCACTCTTGCCAAGCAATGTCTTTCCTCTTCTGTGAATATTACCCCAAGCATGCCTCAATCTGGCCAAAACACCTCCACCTAATAAACCCGTGAGATACAGAGATTCCTGTATCTCGTCTTCAACCGGAGAGTCCCTCAAAGCATAGCCAAACTGCCTCACAAGCAAAGAAGGGTTATAGTTAATACAACCTTTCCGTCCAATCAAAGGAACGTTCGGAAAGCCACTGCAACTATATATAATATTCACTCCGAGCAGGTTCCGATCAAACCAAACAATGTTCTCAGCACACAATCCCATCAATCGGGAAGACCAATCTAAAGTACCAGCAGTATCAATAAAAGGTCCTGTCTTAGGAAGATGTCCCTGAAACCACATGTATAGAAGAGGTACACAGCAAGAAACATTCTTTCCCCGACGCTTCTCATTCTTATAGTGAATAGAATGATAAACGTCACCCAAGAGAGTAGGCACCGGATTCTTCGAGGCAAGAATAAAGAAAGCATCTGAGTCAACAAAATCAGGCAAGTTAGGGAACAATACAATCCCATAAATGCAAACAGCCAGAATAGCACTTAAGACAATCCAACATCCATCCTTCGCACACTGCATAGCCTTCTCAACCAAGCAAGAAAGATGAAAACCATAAAATCCATTCAGCTTGACCAAACCTCCGGGGAACTCAGAAGCATTTAAACTGACAATCTCAGCAAACTTAGCCAACTCAGGCTCAGTATCCTCGTGAATAAAAGGCATCTGATCTAACACAGGAACTCCTAGCATATCAGAATACTCCTCTAAAGTAGGGGCCAAAATAAAATCAGGGAACAAGAAGCATCTCAACTGAGGCTCGTAAAACTGCATCAAGGTATACAATTCAGTCATCTCAAACACAGAAGGTCTGCACACCAAACTGAGCAGTTTCCCATAAGACTCTCTAAACTCAGCCCTCACTCTCTGATCTGCTAGAGCAAACAACCGCAACAAGGAACTGACATCTGGAGAAGGCAACCTGTAAGCAAATGTTCTCTTCATGGACTCCATGTCTGGCAAGAAGAACACTAGAATCTGAGGGGAAAAACACACATGTAACATAAATACACGTTAATGAAATGCAAACATGAAAATGCAGATGTATATGCGATAGGGGATCAAGTGCAATGATGAAGAACTATGTTGTGCTGTACTGCAACTTGAGAATCATCAAATCTTCTCCTCAAACCAAACCAACCACAAAAGAACCCTCACAACCAATTCTCACTGACAGAGACAAACCAGGTGTTCTGAGGCCAGAGTTTTCTTGCAAAAAGACCCACCTACCCCTCACAGGTATGTACCTAACTCGCAGACGAGGTACGGAATCCTATGCGGTCATCAGCGTCACAGACTTTCAAGAGCGATGATACGATACCCAGAAGGTGTGACATCATCATCCCTTGAAGAGGCCTCACTTAGCCGAATCCCAAATGATAGGTTCCCAGAGTCGACAACCCTCAAATCCAACAACCTGTCGAGCCCAAAGGGCCAGGCAAGATGCCATCAAAGAGAATCTCGTTTGAGTGTAAATTTCGTAGCTAGCTGGTGCGAGCAAAGCAAGCAGGCTAACCACTACTCTCTACTTCTAAGTCTATGTGCACTCAAGCCCAGGTCTGACTTATCTCTCAAACTAACCTTCTACCCACAGCACAATAACAAATATATACAGTACTGAAAGTAAAGACAGAAAAAATAAATACATACAAAACCCCAGACGGGAAAACAAGCGCTAAGATTGACTCGCATAGGGAACCGTTGGAGTCCCCAGCAGAGTCGTCAGCTGTCGCTACTAGCGAAAATCGACGCCGGCTATGACAGAAGAGTCGCCACCGTGCGTTATTTATCCCAAAAGAGGGAAAGGAAACGCTCAGAGTAAACCTAACGTAAAGAGGGAAAGGAATGGTCATTGCAACCAAATCCTGGATTCGGGAGTCGGTTACACAAGGGGAAGGTATTAGCACCCCTCACGTCCGTCGTACTCGACGGGATCCACGCTTGTTTTCTATCTAAGGGTATGTTCATCTATCTATTCTAAAGGTTTGGTCTAAAAAGAAAAAAAATGACTCGGCAAAGTATCGCACTTTATGCTTACGTATTCCCGTCTAGAACGAGAAATCAGAGTCAACGTAGTTCGCCTAACTACGGGTTAAAGGGGGGAAGGTTGATCGCCGAGATGTCGCATCTCGTGCCTACGTACTTTCATACGGCATGAAAGATCAGAGCAAACGTAGTTCGGGCTACGGAAGACACAAGTTTGTCTGACAGTTTTTTATCTCCTTAAGAAAGGGTTTTCCTGATTAAAGGTCCAAGAGGACAAAAACAGAGTTTGATTGTTTGTTTTCAGTCTTTTACGCAAGAACTGTTTTTTAGGATGTTTTCAATCTCAGTCGTACTAGAGACTATGGCCCAGGAGTGAACGTTTTGTATGTCACCCAAAGGGTACCACACTAACATCCAGATTACTAGAGAAAGACCCTCCACCAACCTTTTCCCAGATAGCTTAAGGCTCGTAACGCACAACTTCAATTAACCTTATTACTGTGCTTTTGAATTGTTTTGAGATGAGAAGAGAAAGACGCCCTGAAACTATGGTTGAAAGGGAATCTACCTACAGTTATAATGCATGGGTCAAAACCTAATGTCTGTCATAATTCCCTCTTGCACAGAGGAAATCAGAGATCCTAGGGGAAAACAACAAAAGAAAGCAAGCAGTAAACGGTAAACAGTAAAATGCATGCTATGCAACAGTACAAGCGAGGCAAGGGAGTCTGGCTCAACCTCAAACCTAAGAAAACAACAGGCAAGAGGAGACAAGTTCCAAATCAAACCTAGAGGTAAGCAACACAAGCAAACAGAAAATACAACAAAAGAAAAGAAGCAGAGGAAGCAGCCCAAGCAGCAGCAACAGTCTTCAGCAACTTCAATACTCAACAGCAGCTCTAAACAGCAAATCCTCTTGACAACAAGGTTGACAGCAAAATGGCTTCACATTCAAGCTAGCTTCTATCTTCAAACTTCATCAAACTTCATCTACAAGCTCTAGCAAGCACACTCCAAGCAGAGGATTAATCACTAAGATCAAGGTTGCAATGTTGAGAACCAAAGGAAATCATCAAGTACCAACATTGAAATGGAAAGGCATCCTCAAAGTTCTACTCAACTATGGGCATATCACACATCCCTCCAAAGGAGAGATGGAGTTTCACTAGAAGGACTTTACATCATTGGATAGAATAGAAGCACACAATGCATTCTATGTTTGATGAAAGAATCAAAACTAGTCCTAATGGCTCTTCCTAAAACCCTAATTTCCTAAGCTCCTAAAAAAGCTCCTAAAAGAGAAGAAAGCTTCAACTCCAAGCTCCAATCTTCAAGCCACAGCAGCTACACCAAATCCAGAAGACCTCCCAAGAAGGAATCCAAGCAAATCCAGCTCCAAAGTCACCAACTAGACCAAACAAACAAGAACACTAAAGATAGAACACCACAAGCACAAGCAACTTGCAAAATACAACTAAAATAGAAAACAAAGTTATAAAATTCTAATAAATTTCCTAGGGGAACATACATATTTGAACAATCTGGGGTTAAAATATTAAAGCCTAATTCAACTTCTATGTTCTCTAAACAATTCCTAAATTGAAATAGGTCAAGGGGATCCACAAGTTTGGGAAGGCTCTAATCTCAACACCTAAAACAGAACCTAAAGTTGTTCTAAAATTCTAACAAAAATTCTACGGGAACATGAATATCTACCCTAAAACATAATAAAAAATCAAAGCCAGATTCAACAATAATTGGAAGAAAAAAATTCAACAAGACAGATGATCAAATATGCAAAAATTAAAGAATTAAACAAAATAAGAAAAATCAAATTAAATTGAAAAATGCATGAAAATGCAATTTATTGATCCCATAAAATCACAAATTCAATCAGGAGCATGGAGATATTTTTAAAATAATTTTTGGATCAAAATTGAAATTATTGTGATTTTTAAAATCAATAATGCATTTAAAATAATCAAAATGAAATAAAAGAAAAAACAATTGCTGAAATAAAACCACAGCCATGGGATCTGATGACCGGTCAAGCAATCCAAAGCTCCACAAGCTGCCAGCGCATTTAGTGAAACTACAGCGTTTTGAACTCACAAAATTCAAACCTCAGATTATAACATGGCCGTTGGATGAAGGAGAAAGTCTTGGTCAAACTCAAGATCTGATGGCTCAGCATTCATCTTCCTCACTATTCAGCCTGGCCTGAGTGGAGATCAGGGACGGTGGATCATGGTGGCCGGAGAAGACTCTGGCTGTCTTCTCCGGCGAGGTGCAACTTACAGTCAACCAAAATGCACAAACTCCATATCATTTCTACTCAGTTTTTCATCAGGAATTCAAATCTCCAGTCCAAATGTTCCAACTCTCAATAGATTTTAAAACACGAAGCAATGTTCAGAAAGTACATCCAGATCAATCAACACCAATTGTAAATCTAAGTGCACAGAAATCATCCTCACACTTCCTACATCACTAAGATCTAATAATCTTGCTCTGATTACTCATGAATCAAGAGATTTGAATCCAAACAGAATTGCTATGTCATGATCAAGTATCATCATATGCTTCCAAACTGATCCTAAAACGATCTACATCTTGCCTAGATCCTAACCACAAGTTCAAATCTAACTACATCATGCTAATTCATGAGAAAATTTTGAAAGTTACTAACCTGTTGTAAATCTAGTAACAGATGCACTTGGAGCTTGATTCTCCCTTCAAAACTCTCCAGATACGTTCACTGATGCAAGAGGATGATGCTTCAACCTTCAATTTGCCTTGCACTTGCTTCAAACTGAAAACTCGATTTCACTTGCTCCTCTTGAATGTTCAACTGCAACTTCAGCTTCTGGCACGAAAATGACTCCAAAATTAATCTGAAATCAATCCAATGAATATATAGAATGTTTTCATGGGCTTTTTGGACCTGAATGAAGCCCAATTCAGCCAATTGCATTTTCTGTTTTTCTCTTGAAATCCAATGTAGCAGTCACGAGTTCAGGCTGTATAACTTGCTCTAGAAGGTTCCAATCAACTGCAAATTACCTTGTGAGCAAAATTGAAACAATAGAATGGCCTGAATTGCATTGTTGGAGTGTTTGGTTATGTAACTTGCATTTGAAGCAACCATGTGACAACTCATAAAACTTGGCCTATGCCCAAAAATATACCAATGTCAATGTGTCTAAAATGAAATTTACAATCAAAATGAGCACTTATTTGACATGTTTTGGTCACTTAACCAATTATTTGAATTTTCCAACTTTGAATCCTTTGAAAATCTTCTTTTTCAAGCCATTTCAAACCAAGTCTTGCTATGAGCCCAATCAATCCATCATGACTTCTTAGTTAGCCTAAAAATCCCATTTTGAACAACTTTCATGTTGAACAAAAATCCATTTGACAAGTGCAAGTTGGAGATTTTGACCTATGATTGAAAATGGCCTATAATCTCACTTTCCCAAAATACCCCTGACTTGTAAACCTCATAACTTGAGTTCTACAAATCATATGGAAGACTTATAGTACAATTTAGTAAGCTAATATCATGAGGAACAACTTTCATGTTGGCAAAAAGTTCAGGTGAAACCTCCTTCTAGGTCAAAAATAGCTTTGAAGTCAGATGATTTTCACAGACAAATTTCAGAGGCATCTAAGGACTTGTAACTTGTCTGGGTCATAACTTGAGTTCTATAAATCCCCTTGAGGACTTCTAGAACTCAAATTAAAGGTATTGATATGCTCTACAAGTTTAATGTTGGCGAATGATCCATTTGAAACTTACATCTTGACTTATATGGTCTTGAAGTTAGGCATTAAACAGGGGATTTTACACTGAAATCCTAATTTAGCAACTTCCCACACTCTTAACTTTTCTTGACTTGATCTTGGCACAACACCACAAATGTCTCATCATATCATTTCATGAACTCCATGACCTAAAAGTAGTCTTTGATACTCTTCAATTGCACAGTTGACCTAGGGTTAACCCAGATGAAACCCTAATTGCTTGCACTTCAACTGCGGCTCTTGCACTTCACACTTGATCCCCTTCTATATGAATGATATCATGATATGCAAATGATATAACTATGCAAATGTTAATGCAATGAAACATAAACCAGGTAAGAAAAGGTTGAGCAAATGTTGGGGTACAACAGTGATGCTACAATGTTTAATGTGGCTGCGAAGGGTCTTCCCATAATGAAATTGTAGATGCTCATGCAAGGGACGAAGAGAAATTACAAATTTACGGTTCAAATATCATTTCATTATCCTATTGATACCTTCAACTCAAAATATCCCGTAGACGAGTAGTCATCACATTGAACAACTACAAGTCCGAGACTTAAAATAGCCATAAGCTTCCTGTCTCAAGGCCCATATTTTCGAACAACTATGAATATATGATATCGCAGGAGTTACCGTCATCAATCAAGATTCAGGTGACATCAATTTCCTGATGGTGTGTGTAATCACCAAGGGGAATATTTCATTAGGAATGCCCCCTTCTCAGAGTCCTAGAATTCTAACATAGGTCGGTTAGAGATATTCACCGACGTGCCCCCATCCTTTTTATGGACAGACAACATCTCAATAATCTTTCTCTTCAAGGTTCCCTTGGAGGGAAGGTTCACCACAGGGTGCTCCACCGGTGATGGCAACAATGCAAGGGTGTTTATCTTTGCTTACCTATTTGTTCTTGCTAGTAGTCCATGCCTCGATAGTTTTTGAGGGAGGTTTTCCTTTGGGTGATTCTTCCCTTTATCTTTTTCCCATTTTCACGTACTCGACCAGATGACCTCTCTTGATTTGTCCTTCAATTATATCCTTTAACTGGATGCAGTCCTCAACTTTATTTCCATAGCCTTTATGAAAATGGCAGTACTTTGACTTGTTGGTTCGAGATGTCTCTCTGACAGGGTAAGGAGGTAAGCCTCCTTCTTTCCAAAATCCTATGTTTGCATAGTCTTGGTAGATATTCTTTTGAGATGCATTAAGCGACATATACTTCTCATACCCATCCTACATACCTCGATCAGAGTCATCTTTCCTCCGGCGGGACTCATTTCCTATCAGGCGGCTGGAGTTGCTGTTAGCGGATATGAGGTTATTAAAGTGTGTGTTCGGTTTTTTTCTAGGATCATGTAAGACTGGGCCATGCTCGACATCTCCTGGGTGGTTTGTACATTTTTCTTTCCTACCTTCAACCTAAAGGGATGGTCATGCATAAGACCATTTTCTAAGATCCAACACTTAAGGCCTTTTTTGGCTTCTTTTACTTCAATAAAAACTTGAGTAATTCTTTCAGTATAAGACCATAGTCTCTCCTTATTCCCTTGAACGATTCCTCCAAAAGCAACTATCATCACATATTTCCTATTCCGTGTAGTAAAATGCATGGAGAACTGTTTGCAGAAATTCTTTTATGATATGATGCTCCCAACCAAAAAGGCCATTGAACCATAGCCTGGTTGGGCTGAATAAAATTAATGCAAACAACTTTCATTTAGAGGTTTTGTCAACACTGAACTTATTCATTTGTTCACTAACTATTTTAACGTGATTATCTGGATCTCGCTTTCTATCGTACTCACACAGCTTGAGAGGTTTCTTTATAGATTTTGGTACTTTGATATCTAGAGTCTAAGAACACAAAGGATGCCTCAAGTATTTCTTATCTAGATGATTTTCTGCATGATGCGGGGGAAGTACTCCTTTGATCTCCCTCGGGAGTTTAGGAAGGACTCTGGTGCCTCTTGATCTTCTGCTAATTCTTTGACCTAAGAGCTTCGTCCTTCTTTGTTGCAGTCGACTCAAGGAAGACAATTTTAGTTCTCATCGATACAACTTCTTGAATAGTATCTCCATATGGAAGAGCATTGTGGAGGATTTCTTCTATCACTTGTGAGTTATGTTGTCGAATAATGTTATACATATTTTCAACAACTTGTTAGCACCTTGTACTTTAAGGCTTATTTGAAGTAGTTAAAAACCATGTAAGAATTCAAGTTACGCAACTAGAGGTAAAATCTAGTGTCTAATTGAAGGCAATTGGACAGATCCATCTATCTGAGGAGTTTGGGATATATTTAGATGCAGCAGAACTCCTATTTCTGGATTCGCAACAATTTGCAAAGAAGGTGGAAGTGGTTGATTGATCACTGCTTGAGTTGCAGTAGTGACGACAGGTTCTCATGCAACAATAGAACGAATAACTTTATATCCAAGTATTACTTGGAATTGTATGAATTAGAGATCTAAAATTTTAAAGAATCAAAGTTACAATGAAGCTTGATTGAATCGAACACGACAGGTTTTTGTATTTGATTCTGAATGCTCTTAATTCAATGACATGACAAAGTTACAAATTGACCAATCAGATGGAGAACATGAAATTGTGGAGAACTTAGGAATCATAAGTCGGTTCCCACCGACATTGTCAATGTTCCATTCTAGAAGCAGAAATAGAGTGAGGATAGGAAGTAATGGAGAATTTGAGCTTCCGACATGGTGGAGAGGGGGGGGGTGACCTGCAGGGTTAACACTCTAATACTCGAGTCATTATGTGAGGAAAAAGAGTGAAATGAAATTGAGTTTGAAACATGTTACCTGAATTGGCGCCTTAGAAATATATAATAGGGAGAGAGTAACAAACTCGTTATTTGTGAAGCATGCTTTGTGGGAAGCAGTTGGATGCACCCAAAGCTCAAATCTTCAAGGGTCACACGTAGGATAATTCTTGCGTGCTGAGAAGGTTCTGAAAGGAATACCATTCCTCTAGAGTGGTTGGTTGGGATCGCTATAATCGACCCATAACACATATCAATAAAGAAACAGGGAATACCTTAAATCATATCTACTAATTTCACCATACAAAAATAGGAAAAACACTAGCACATAAAGTGTTGAATATATCTAGCAACAAACACATGCAAAACTACAATGTCATAACTTTATTTAAGGGTTTTCGTGGAGGCAGAGAAGGAAACTACGTTCGAGGATAGGAAACAAATGTGATTTACTCATAGTCAAACTGATCTCACATCAATTTATTGATCAATTTGACACATAGCTAAATTTATAGGTTCATTAACCTTCATGATGGTGGGGCATGGGTAGAGGTTCGACTAGAGGGTGCGCAACGGGAGAAAAACCCTTAACTGTTACAGGTTAAATCTATATTATGTTAGTGTTAAAGAAGGTGAAAAAAAGCTTCTTGTAGTGGAGGGAGAAATATTATTTAAAGAGAATTGGTGAGTTTAAATAATGGAAGAGGGGTCATTTGTTTAAATAATGGCAGGTGAGATGACCTTTAGAGGTAAAGAGAAAGTACAACATCACTTTCATAGAAAATTAGGGTCATTTGTTTATTATAAACTTATATGACTAAAAAAATGAAAAATTAGAATACAAAGATTCATTTATAGTGGACCAATAACAACCACGAAAGTCATTTAAACACTATATCTTAATTTAAAAACTTAAGACATTAGATTTATAAATCCTCTCAGGTATGTTAAACTTTCACTTTTTCTATAACCTAATACTTCTAACTCACACTTATCAAATATAATATGTGAGTCACCCATTCATATGAATAACCCGACTTCTTAGATGAACCATTGACTTTAAATGTTTTAGTAAAACCTTAGAATCAATCATATTGAACAAAAACAATCACACAAATAAATTAGACACTACATCTTAATTTACATTCTTAAAGCAATGAGTAAAATAGTCTTCTAACTTAATACTACTTCTGATCTTACTTATAATTTTTTTTTTACTTTTTAAATTCATTGAACAATCAATATATATATATATATATATATATATATATATATATATATATATATATATATATATATATATATATATATATATATATATATATATATATATATATATATATATATATATATATATATATATATATATATATATATATATATATATATATATATATATATATATATATATATATATATATATATATATATATATATAAACTGTATATTATTTAATGAATCTAAAAAATTAGATTTTTAAGTTTTTAAGGAATACCAATGAAATACTCATTAGCATCTTCATGCTATTATAGAGAATTTTTTTTAGAATAACCATGTATTGTTTCAAAATTACCATATAAATGAAAGTTTCAAAAAAATTCTCAAAGTGACGACATTTCAACGTTTTGTCGCCGGATCGGTTGGCGACATAGTGTATCTGGGTTTTGGCCTCAAGTGAAGTCTCTGGATGGAATGGCGACAGTGTGCAGATGGATTTGGGCCTCAAGTGAAGTCGCCGGATGGAACGGCGACAACGTGCAATTCTAGGGTTTTCGTTTTTTTAGTTTTTATAATTAATTATTATTAAAACATAATTAAAACATAACTATTATTAATATTTAAAATAAATTTTTTAATAAATAAACATAATTATTATTAATATTTTTAATTTTTTTCATATAATTTTAAAATAAAGTTGGTTGGGTCCTGCCGCGCCTTCGAACATGCTGCTATAACATGAGAGCAAGGCATACGGAATGCCTGAAACTTCCCACAATCACACCAACTCTTATCCAGTTCAACACGGTAACATCCCCTGGGCCTTCCTTCGTTGTGATCAATCGACTCGGCAACACTGAACCAACCAGCTGTACGGTCAAAGATGGTGACGACGTGTGTGTTAGCTTTGGCAGCTTCGTCTTTCATGAATTTCATTGAGGTATCACTGTACAGCTGACCCGATTGTAATACTAAACCCCATTTCGTACGTCTGCTATCAAAGAGTGAGTCGAGCCTAAAATATGTTGCCTTTACCAAGGCAGTTATCGGGAGGTTTTAGATTCCCTTGAAAACAGAATTCATTGATTCGACGAGGTTAGTTGTCATGTGGCCCCATCGCACCCCATTGTCGTATGCCCGCGTCCATTTCTCCCTATCAATGTTATAAATCCTTCTTGAGAGTTTTAGAGTTTTAGAGTTTTAGAGTGTGAGTAGATTTTGATGGGCAAAGAACCTCTGTTTATAATCCATGGATGCATGTGACCCCCTGTAGTTGCAGGCAGAGAAAGTGTCTTGATGCATGGGTGAGTAGGCGCGTCACATGTGAGCTTCATGACAAGACAACACTATGCCAATTCACAATGAGTTGATTCCCTGCATGCCTACGATGACGAGACAACACATGCATGCCTATCAATGACCCTGCCTGCAGGCCTACACGATTCTTACTCTGCATGCAACATGCTTGACATTACAGCACAACACTTATCAGCTGCACTCGATCATGCCTATCAATGACCCTCCAGGCCTACGACACTCTTACTAATAAATGTATGTCACATGGCCACAGTAACAGTTTGAACACCGTATAATGTATTTTTGAAATTTAATGTTGGATATACTTGTAATATTATGTTTGACGCTGAAAATATTATGTTTACATTTATTAAGCCAACGATATTATTACACTCTTACTAATTAAAAAAATGTTAAACCTAATAACTCAGTTTCTTTGACAAGACAACACATGCATGCCTATCAATGACCCTGCCTGCAGGCCTACGAGACACATGCATGCCTATTAATGACCCTGCATGCAGCATGCTTGACATTACAGCACAACACTTGCCCTTCATGCATTTACAAGACACATGCATCAAGACACTTGCCATGCATGCATTCACAAGACACATGCATCAAGACACTTGTCCTACATGCATTTACAAGACACATGCATTCGTGGAATATAAATAGAGGGTCCTTACCCATCAAATTCGGCTCATACTTAAACTCTCAAACTCTCAAAGTCTGAAACTAGCAAAGTCTCAACCTCTCAAACACTTAAAGCCTCAGTTTCTCAATCTCTCAAACTCTCAAAGTCTCAATCTCTCAAAATCTCAAACCCTCAAACCCTCAAACTCTACTCACCCAGTAAATTCATAAACCACAATGTCTCTACTCACAATGGGCAACTCTCACAAAGGAACGATTGAAAACATTGTTGAGTTTGTAAGTTTTTAGTTTTTGTCTATGTTTACGATATTTAGTTATCCTGTAAAACTAACGAAACATTAATTATTTTGCAGGATGCATCAAGGTTTAGATGTCGTGTGCATGATTACATACCACACGACCCCCTCATAGACGGATACCTTCGTCATTGTGGGTTTGGTCATGTGATTAAAATCAAATCATACTCGCTCCATGCGAAGTTCATTCTAGCGTTGTTAGAACGCTGGAGACCGGAGACACATACATTTCACCTACCTTTTGGTGAGTGCACAGTGACTCTTCAAGATGTCTACATGTTGCTCGGCCTACGCATTGATGGTAAGGCCGTCAACGGCAAAGTTGATGTTAACAACCGACTATGCGAAGATTTATTGGGCGCCCCTCTGTGTGAGGACGCAACTCAGGGAGAACGCGAGAGTCGCCCGAGGGGTCAGGGAATAAATCTTAAATACCTCAGAGAACAATACAACAATATTGTCTTAAATGAGGATAGCACTGAATATGAGAAAATAGTCAAAACACGGTGCTATATTATGATTTTGTTTGATCACTATTTATTTCCAGAGGGCACTGGAAATACCGTAAATATTATGTATTTACCATTGCTACAAAACATAAACAAAGTGAGCGAATATAGTTGGGGATCAACTGTCCTCGCTCATCTGTATAGTGCACTTTGTACAAATTCTAAAAAAAATTCCTGTACATTTTATGGCTGCGCCTATCTCATACAAGCGTGAGGTTGGTCTAGGATGACAACGCTTGCTCCAGTTAATCGGAATCCATTTACATTCCCGTACGCCAACAAGTAAGTTTCTTTTCAAGACTATTTAGCAACCAAATTTTCTTTGTAAGTTAATAATTTGTGAGATGTGTTTTAGATGCTAACTTATATGTGTTTCTTTTTTTTTAGGTGGCCTGTTCCAGGGATGAATTATCAGAGATGTCCCAGGCACTCTTTAATTCAATACCGCAACCTCATCGACCATCTTGGGCCAGATGATGTAAGTTATCTACCTTTAATTTGTCTAACTTATATGCATAAACTTGTCTATCTTTGTCTGACTAAATGTATCCACCTTTATTGTAGTTTGTCTGGATGCCGTATGAGGGTCTCAACCACCAGCCCGACCCCAATGACGCTGCTGTGTGGACATCAAGAACACCCATCATTAGGTTCACTACGGTGGAGATGCACCAAAGTAACAGGGTGAAGCTACAATTTGGGATGCATCAAGATATTCCAGATGCTCCGACATCATTGGGGGAGTGGCATCAGAAACGGGTGGACTCACAGTGGAGTGTCAGTCATTGGAAGGAGTTTGCGAAGGAGATGCGGGAACATTGGAAGAACAAAAGGCAACACGTCTTAACCAACCATATTGTGCACGGGGATAGGCCAAGTCTTCAATATATGACTTGGTTTAGGTCGGTCACAACATCTCAGCCATTTCTGTCCGAGCCAACCTATTTGGTTGACCCAAGGCAACACGTTTCTTCGTCAAACACACAACAACAGTCCAATGCCCAAAATCAGCCTTACCATAACCCATACATGCCACCAAATTCCCCCCATCAACAATAACTTCCTTACCATGACCCGTACATGCCACCCACCCAGTCCCAGCATCAACCACTATACCAATATAGCCTTGATACGTCTTTTGAGCCTACCCCCTCCACCTATAGCCCAGACAACTCATTTGACCCTACCCCCTCCAACTATCCACTGTTTGACTACCAAACCCCACAACAACCAACACACCATTTTCAACTCAATTCGATGTACGAATTCGGACAACCATACCGTCCATACTCCACCCAACCTCCCCGACAATCCTACGAAAACATGGGCATTGGGCTTAACTACGGAAGCGTCGTTGATATTGGACCTCCCAGCTATTGGGGCCAAATGTTTCAAAATTTATCTGATACGTCGGGGCCGTCCCAACAAAACCCTCCTCCACATCTCAACACACAAAGACCGGACACACCACATCAACCTCGTCGTAAACCTTGTCGCAACGCGCATCCCCTATAATGTGGCACCGGTGGTCGCTTGGATAGAGCCGACCATTAGTTTTTTTTTGTTCAATTGTAATTTTCATTATATTGTAAATTAATATATTTTAATATTTTTTTACATGTCTATACACTTAATATTATTTAAATTTCAATTAATTATAGAAAATATAAATTATAATTTAATACTTATTCCATTTTTTTTATTATTTAGATTTTAATTAATGTTAAAAAATAAAAAATATAATTTCATATTTATTCCATTTATTTTTTAGCATTATTTAAAATTCAATTAATTATAAAAAATGAAAAATATAAAATAATATTTTTTCCATCTATTTTTTTTAATAACAAATATTTATTAATACATAATTTAATATTTTTATAAAAATATAATTATAATTAATTTTAATTATATTTTAAAAATTATTTATTTTAAATATTAATAATAATTATATTTTAATTATGTTTTAATAATAATTAATTTTAAAAATTAAAAAAAGGAAACCCTAAAATTGGACCGAGTCGCTAATTGGTTGGGCGAGTTTAAAATTTTTTTTAAAACTTTCATTTATATAGTAATTTTATTTCAATACTTGATTATTCTTAAAAAAAAAAAAAAAAAATCTATTATAGACCTTCCCGACATATGACACCCAATTTACTTAGGTGGCACACTTAATATAAATGTTTTTCAATTTTTTTCAGTGTCACGTGAAATTATTTTGACCATGCCATTAATTAATTAATTAATTATTTTAAAGAGCACAAATCCATGGGTATGTGAGTTTTCAAAGAGCACACATTCTGAAACTCTTTCATCCCAAAACAACCAAGTTTCCATTGTTGGGTTCTACCCTTTTCCATTTCTCACACTTTAAACTTTTGTAATGCATTTGCGTATTCCCCAAAACACTGCAACAGGTTTGAAGAATCATTGACCTTAATCTCGATGTCTATGGCGTCTTTTGTTGTACCCGGGATTTCAAGTTCTCAACTTTCTAGTCAAAATCAGCTAAAAAGAGCAAGTAAATGGGTTTTCCATGGTGGGGTTTCTGTTCAAAGTCTCAAGATAATGATGCATGTGGTCGATCACAATCAAAATCAAATGGGTCGTGGTAGTGGTGGTGGTGATGTTTCCCATGGATTGCATAAGGATTTGGGCTCCCTTCCAAGTAGGTTTCTTTCATCTTCTGTTTCTTGTCTACCATTCACTTTCTTCAAGATTATTGCATAATGATTTTGGAAAATTGAATCGGGTTAAAAGTGAGGTAAAGATAAAGTGATTTCTCTTTGGATAAATTTCAGTGTAAAAATCACTTTAGACTTAAAAGCTATAAATCTTAGCTTCAAGTAGAATCAATTTTAAAAAACAAAATCAATTCTACCTTTAGAGTAACGGAACATGTTAAAATCAATTCTACCTTGAGAGTAACGGAACATGTTAAAATCAATTCAACACATCCCAAATCAGTTTTAAGTGTTTCAAATGTGAAACCAAACATACTATTGTTGAACTTTCTGTGGTTAATGGCATTCAAAATTGGGGCTAATTGTATTCAGATTATGTGAATGAGT
Source organism: Lathyrus sativus (assembly GCA_963859935.3). Taxonomy (NCBI): domain Eukaryota; kingdom Viridiplantae; phylum Streptophyta; class Magnoliopsida; order Fabales; family Fabaceae; genus Lathyrus; species Lathyrus sativus. The sequence goes on along the minus strand of OZ012735.1, from coordinate 855,595,428 downwards.
TGCATCATTTGTTATATTTATTGCTTGTAACACTAAAATTATAATTTATTCAAACAAAAAGATGGAACTACAGCTTTGCTATGCCAAACTGCCTAAACAGACTTTGTATCCATTGTTTGCGATTTGCGTTTCTATTTTCTTTTTTTGTTACTAGTTGATGTTCTAACAAAATCTTTTAAAGAGCTATGGTGTTATGATCAGACTAGTTGTAATCATTTAGCAAGTCACGGGTTCGATTGTTTTTTGTTGCCATTTTATTGCATTATTGTTTGACCTTATGCATTTCCGTTTGGGCTTTTGCAATGAGTTTTCAGATATTTGACTTTACAACTCCTCCTTTTGTTACTAATTGTAGGGCCATTATCCATAACAGACATTGTGTCTGCTTCGGATAGTCTTGCGAAAGTTCGAATATCGTATAAGGTATGATAGCTCTGTGTGATGTCCGGCACTGTTTGATTTGATGCTCTCGGTTCATTATTATATGCTTCAATTACTGATTTAGGGGATACCAGGATCATACAGCGAGGACGCCGCACTCAAAGCTTACCCCAATTGTGAAACAATCTCATGCAGTGATTTTGAAGAAGCTTTTAAGGTTTGAAGTGATATGCAATATTCTTTAACCTAGATTTCATAGAATTATTTGCTATTACTTATATTTTTCATTTTCGAAATAAAAAATGAAAATATTCTGACAGGCTGTTGAGTTGTGGCTGGCTCACAAAGTTGTCATTCCGATTGAAAATACGTCTGGTGGAAGCATTCATCGGAACTATGATTTACTTCTTCGTCATAGGCTTCATATTATCGGTGAAGTGCAGTTGGCTACTAACCTCTCCCTTCTAGCTCTACCTGGTGTCAGAAAAGAGCACCTGAAACGTGTTTTAAGTCATTCTCAGGTCACAGTCTTCGTGTTTCTCATTTTGGGCTTTTTTTAGTCATATTGGATCTTCTGAGGTTTGAGAGCCTTTTTCCTGCAGGCATTTGAATTAAGTGATGCTTTCCTAAATAATTTAGGCGTTAGCCGAGAAAACGTTGATGATACGGCTGGTGCTGCTCAGGTAATCCATCCATAATGAAAGTTTTAAGATTCTCTTAACGTATTAGTAGAGAGAGAATAATTTTGTTTTGGTTTTCCTTGATGTGCACATGCAACTAGATTGTAGCAGCAAATTTTCTGTATGATACGGGTGCCATTGCAAGCATTCGAGCAGCCGAAATCTATGGGCTTAATGTACTTGCAGAAAGTATCCAGGTAGAACCTCTTACCAATCATTTTCATTTTCTCAAAATTTTCAATTGACTGTTAAGAAGAAATCATAGGAGAGGTAAGTAATAGGACGTGCATGTGCATGTTGTATTCTCGATAATTTTCGATGTCCTTTCCAGGACGATTCAGAAATCATCAGTCGTTATCTTGTGCTTGCGAGGGATCCAATAATTCCAAAAGCCAATAAGCCTTTTAAGGTGAAAATGAAAACTCATTTTAACCCTTGTCTATATTCACACTTATAGATTCTCTGGAACCAATATCGTTCTCATGCGTTACTTTTCAGACAAGCATCGTGTTTACACTGGATGAAGGCCCTGGGGTTCTGTTTAAGGTTTTGGCCTTATTTGCATTGAGGGACATAAATTTATCGAAGGTATATTTATATCTAACGAAAAATATTTCTTTTGTTAATCTAACTCGATAGACGTTGATTAAAAGACGATTAACATTATGTGCGATGGAATCAGATTGAAAGTCGTCCTCAAAGAAATCGTCCATTAAGAGTTGTCGATGACTCCAACACTGGCAATGCCAAGTGAGTTATGTCTTAAATAATGCTTTCTCAGATGCTGATCCTAACATTAAAATAACCAATTTTTTTATTCTGCATCGAGTTAGGTACTTTGATTACCTTTTCTATATCGATTTTGAGGCGTCGATGACTGAGTCTCGAGCGCAAACCGCATTAGAACATCTGCAGGTGTGTGTTTTGAGTTTTGACATGTTTTTTATGATTGAAATTCTTCATAAGCTTTATATCTTGCAAAGATGGATTCTTGTAATGACTATATGCTAAAATCATGGTGAATGTCTCTGTACAGGAATTTGCCACATTTCTTAGAGTGCTTGGATGCTATCCTATAGATACAACTATATAGACTATAGCTATAGATATAGCTATATTCTATTTATTGGTGAGCTTTCAACATAAACATGGTAATGGAGAAATAAGTATTTAAAATCTTCCGTATAGAAAAACTTTCATATGCTTACTATGTAACGTATGATAAAAATAGTTACGGGGCCAACTCAAGGCCCAAGCAATGAATTTTCTGAGTAGATATATTACAATAGTGTATAATGTTATAGTTGTTTTTTCAACTAGTAGAGGCTAGAATATTATTGTATTTTTATTGCACAAAAATAATGGCAAAAAATAGTATCATCATCATTTAATGGCTTTTGCTAACCAAAAATATTATTTTGAAATATTTTAGGTGTCTAAGACAGTGTTTATATATAATAACCTTCAAGATTACGTACAGAATAATGAAGTAAGGTAGAGGGGGATGGTGACATATTCACATGTTGTTCTGATAAAACATAAAAGGATGTATATGAGGTCTATGAGGTAGATACTGTATTTGTTGGAATCTAACTTAGTGACCTCAAAAGTTACATGCTACAATAGTGTCCATAAATTGAGTAAAAAAATCTGTAACAATAAAAATTGTGTTGACTACACTTGAAGTGGTTTTCAACCATTCATTCATTGATGTGTAGTTCCAATACAAAGTTAACCTTTTATTCAGCATATAGCAGTAATGACATGTTCAGCAGATTGTGTTCATAAGTAACAAAGCATAGCAAGCTTCCTTTTATAGATTTTCAAGGTATCTTTGAATCTTTTGTATAAAATAAGAATAAGAATTAACAATGCAATAGACAATCATAGGCGGTTAATTTGGCAAAATTATAGTGGCACTATGAATGTGTTAAGTTCAAGAATTATAGATTTAGAAAAAACTCAATTATAGTGGCACTATGAATGTGTTAAGTTCAAGAATTATAGGTTTAGAAAAAACTCAATTATAGTGGCACTATGAATTTGTGTTAAGTTCAAGAATTATAGGTTTAGAAAAAACTCATCGTGAAATTATAGTTTGAAGTTATAAATAAGTTGATGTATGAAAGTAACACAATGTCGTTGTGGTTCAGATGATAGAGAACTTCAATATCATGCTTTAGTATGTGGGTTCAATTGACATGTGGCTAGCATCTAATAATTATATTTAAAGAACTTCAATATCATGCTTTAGTGTGTGGGTTCAATTGACATGTGGCTAGCACCTAATAATTATATTTAAAGAACTTCAATAGCATGCTTTAGTGTGTGGGTTCAATTGACATGTGGCTAGCACCTAATAATTATATTTAAAGCTAAAATAAAAATAATACCAACTCAACCAAGTTAACGGACACATCAGGGATGTTAGTGCCACATCACCTTTTTTTAAATGGAGTTTAGAAAAAAAGGTGTGCACACATTTGTTAACTTAGAGAACCAATTTGTAGCAAAATAAACTTAAAAGGACCAACATGTAATAATAAAATACCTTAAAAGATGCAGACAATATTTTTGCTTAAAAGTAATATTAATTAAAGAGAAAAATTGAAAAAAATGCATTGAAAATTGAAATGAGTCATATATAAGTATACAGTCTGTTTGATTCAAGGATTACGGAAATATGATGTTAGTGCGTGAGACACCTTTTGTGAGGAGAGAAAGAGAGAATAAAGAAATAAGAATTTATTGAATTGATATGAATAATGATATATACTATGATTATTTATATACACTAAAAATATCAAACTAAATAGCAAACTTTAATTGGGTTTGAGCTAACACAACTTGGATTATATTTAAATATTAAATCTAATTAAATCAAATCTAATCTAACATAATATTTCTACATACCACCCGTAATTCAAGTTGTCTAACCTATGCTAATCATAGTCGATCTGAACTGTTTTTAATTTCTTTTTCAAATTCAGAAATATGTCGATCTTCAACGTTGATCATCAATCCTTTGGTGAAAATATCAATCAATTGTGCTTCACTTGAGCAGTGCCTAACTTCAAGTTCATCTTGATTTACCTTTTCCCTTAAGAAGTGAAATCTAGATTCGATATGCTTACTTCTTCCATGCAGAACTGGAATCTTCGCCTGATTTATAGCAGACTTGTTGTCGATTTGCACCACAAGAGGTTTCTTCACTTGGACCTCCATTTCTTCAAGTACCAATCTTATCCAAATTGCTTGACATGCAACATAGAATCCTGCTATATATTCAGCTTCACATGAGGATAATGCCATCACAGGTTACTTTCTCGAGCACCATGAAATTGGGACACCAAATACTTGAAAGAAATATATAGTAGTGCTTCTTCGATCTTCCTTATCTTCGCACCAGTCAACATCTGAATAACAAGTAACCATAGCTTCCTTGTTTTCAAAGTCTCGTTGAAATAAAATTCCATAGTTTGTCGATCCTTTTAAGTATCTCAGGATTCTTCTTGCAGCCTTCATGTGTGACACCCTTGGTTCACTCATGTATCTGCTCACTAATCTGACTGAGAAACATATATCTGGTCAACTGTTGCACTCATATCGTAGAGATCCGACAATCAGTTTGAACAAAGTTGCATCAACTCTATCTTCCTCTCCATGCTTCTCCAATTTTAAATTTGGTTCGATAGGCGAAGGTGCAGGAGTCAAATCATCCATTCTGAATCTCTTGATTATCTCTTTGACATACTTTCTTTGATGTAGCATCATATCTTGCTTTGACATTTAAAAATTCATGCCTAGGAAGTATGACAACTTTCTCAGATCTGACATTTCAAATTCCTTCTTCATCAGCTCTTTGAACTTCGACAAATTCTTCAGGCTATTTTCAATTACTAGCAAGTCATCGACATATAAGAAGACTATTGTTATATCTTGTGCCACAACTTGAACATAGACACCATACTCGAATTTGTATTTTACGAATTCCAATTCAACCAAGTATGAGTCGATCTTTTTGTTCCATGCCCTAGGTACCTGCTTGAGACCATAAAGCACTTTGTGCAACTTATATACTTTACTTGCTTCCAAGAGGTTGTGTGACATACACCTCTTCTTCTAAAGGTTCATTCATAAATGATGATTTCACATTTAAGTAAAATGTTGACCAACCTTGCTTGCATGCCAAGGCCACTACTAGTCGAACAGTTTCCAATCTTGCGACAGGTGCAAATACTTTAGAGTAGTCAAATTCTGCTCTTTGGAGAAATCCTCGAGCTACTAATCTCGCCTTATGCCTTGCTATCGACCCATCATCATTGTTCTTCAACTTGAACATCCACTTTACTTTGATAGTTTTTGTATGAGCTGGCAATTCGACCAACTCCCATGTGTTGTTTCTTTCAATTGCTAGTAACTCTTAGACCATAGAAAACTTCCATTGTTTATCTTTGAAGGCTTCGCTATAGTTGATTGGTTCAACACCTGCAAGTAAAGCAAAATGAACTAGTTCCCCATTTATTATGACTTCATCATCACCAATCACTTCATAGTCTTGAAGTCTTGTTGGACGAACTCTAATTCTTTAAGGTCTCTGACTTGTGCCAGCCATATCCTCTTCGACTTCGACTGTGTCGAAAGTGTCAGCAACTATTTCGACTGGAGTATCAACAATGTCGTTGACTTCGACATCATTATTTGCTTCGTCGAAATCATAGCTCATCAGTGGCTTGACAATTGCATTACTAGAATTCCAATATCAGGCAGAATTTTCATCAATCACAATGTCTCGACTCATCACAATCTTCTGATTAATTGGATTTAACAACCTATATGCTATAGTCTTATGATATCCTACCAGAATCATAGGTTCACTTTTATCATCAAGCTTCCTTTTTCTAGCATAAGGAATATGCTTGTAGAAAATAGAGCCAAACACCTTTAGATGAGTCACTGATGGTCGTTTGCCACTCCACACTTCTTTAGGAACCTTGTTCTTCAGCTTCTTGGTAGGGCACTTGTTCAGAATATAAACAGCAGTCGAAACAACTTCATCCCATAAGGATTTTGGAAAATTCTTCTGCTTCAGCATGCATCTCGCCAGGTCTAATATGGTCACGTTTCTTCTTTCTGTTATTCCATTACGTTGAGGAGTATAAGGAGCAGTTATCTCATGATCAATACCATGTTCTGCACAAAATGCTTGAAATATCCTGGATGTGTATTCGGCACCTCCATCTGTTCGTAGAACTTTAGTTTTCTTTTCACCCTGGTTTTCGACAAGTAACCGGAATCTCTTAAAGATTTTAAGTACTTCGTCCTTTCATTTGATCACATAGATCTAGAGCTTTCGACTGTATACATCGACAATTGAGACGAAATACTTGTTTCCACCAAAGGTATGCTCTATGAAAGGACCACATACATCTGAATGTACAACTTCGAGTATGCAGGATGATCTCATTGGCATAGTCGAAACAAAAGACTTCCTAGATTGCTTTCCGACTAGACAACCTTCGTAGAGTTTGTCTGGCATCTCAAGACTTGGTATACCAGTTACCATATCTTGAGTGATCAGTTGATTTAGCGACCTAAAGTTCATATGGCCAAACCTCAAATGCCACAACCAACTATTCTTGAGGTCGATAACTGTTTTCAGACATTGTACCTTAGTCGAACTGATCATGGTCTTAAATGTTCTATTCTTCGATAGAGGAGATTTCAAAACCAAGTTATTCTAAATGTCGAAAAGTTCTAAGGCTCCATCTTTCATAACCACTGACAACCCCTTTTCGACCAGTTGTCAAATACTTAGCAGATTGCACTTCATTCTAGGGACATAAAGTACATCTTTGATCAAGACTTTTCTTTCATTACTTATTTGAATAACTATGTTTCCAGTACCTTCTGTTGGCAACAAGCTATTATCAGCAAGTTTCACCTTACTCTTCTTCGACTCGTCAAAATTTACTAACCATACTTCTTTACCAGTCATGTGATTCGAACAACCTGGGTCAAGGAACCAAATATTGGATTCAACATGGTCATCTGCAACTGCATCCATAACCACCATATCATCAGAATCATCTGAATCTTGACGTGCAAGATTCGCTCATTCGTCCTTGCCTTTTGTCGAACCCTTGTCTTTCATGTACCAACAATGCTCGACCAAGTGACCATACTTTTCACAATTATAGCAATGCTATTCGCACGCGGTTTTCATGCGAAAAACCTCTGCCCTCCTAACGCAAGCTTACTTGCGGAACCGACCAAACAAGTCCCGGAACAAACTGGTGAAGTCTATGCGATGTTTGCAGGATGGTTTTTGTTTAGAGTAAGTAGGAAATATTTTTGAAGAAAAGGTGTACATGAATTGATAAACAAGCAAGTAAACAAGTAAAGGTAAGATATCTTAAAACTTGGTAATCTAATTTGCTTTAAAAATAAACGTGGACGCCATTATACATTTTGCGGGAGTGAACTCTTTTCTCTTAACGCTTGGTACTCAAAGTGTATTTCTTTTACAATGTTACAAAATGCGACATTTTGAATGAAATTGAGTTGCTTCAAACTTGATTTACTCGATAGCCTTTAAAACATCATTGCATGTTGTGGAGTGTGTCGTCATCAAAATCACTTGAGAAGCTTTGTCTTCACAGTCTCCCCCTTTTTTATGATGACAACCTCAGCTTGAAAGTTCATTTTCCACCGGCTTTTCTAATAAATGCGCTATTGCTCCCCCTCGGATAATGCTTCCCCTTAATCATTGATTTAAGAGAGTCTTTGAGATTTTTCTGCAAAATTTGTTAGAAAGCAAGAACAACAATAGACATATGTATTTCTTTCCCCCTTTGTCAACAACAAAAAGGATGGGAAAAGCAACACACAAAAATGGACAGACTAAACATAAACATGTAAAACAACACAATACGAAACAAAAATACATCACAAACATTAAACAACACTTCGTTACGAAACACACATAATTTAAATGGAACGAAACATTTTACTTGTTTACAACACACAAACATAAATTCATAATCATAAAACATAAAGTTTTAGAACATAGAATATAAACAGAAAATTAATCATTCACTTTCAAACATAGCGTCCTCTTCATCATTTTCTTCTTCATCTTCATCTTCATTTCCATCTCTATCTCCCTTTTCTTCTTCTTCTTCTTCTTCTTCTTCTTTTCGGATAGCTGCAAGTTACTGCAAAACTATGGATTTGAACATTTTTCTCATTAAAATGATACCTTTCCGATGTTCCCTAATGTGAAGATCCACCTTGTTGTCAAGGGCTACAATTCTTTTGTAGATGAGTTCCTTCGAGTAACCCTCTTCAGGAGTCAGAACAACAGCAGAAGAAGAAGTATCATCTTTGTACACATACTGTTTTTCATCATTTTGAATAATTCTCGTGTTCTTGGTAGCTATTGAGACGTTAATTTCATTCACCTTTGAAGTCATTATTGTCTGTGGTTCTCGTTGAAGCCGAATAGAACTTGCCTCCAAAATGATAAAAATGATTCGTCCGTAAGGAAGTCCTCCAGTTAAAGTTCTGAGGTGTCCCATATGTTGCATGATAACATACGCCCAATTCACCTTCAAGTTTTTTTTTATGGCAAAAAACAGTTGCATCTCCATATCAGTCACCTGAGAGTGATTAGAGTGCTTTGGGACCAATATATATATATATATATATATATATATATATATATATATATATATATATATATATATATATATATATATATATATATATATATATATATATATATATATATATATATATATATATATATATATATATATATATATATATATATATATATATATATATATATATATATATATGCAAGAATATATTGAGATTCTTGGCCAACTTAATCACACGAGAAGATTTAAGGTTCTACCTACTCATTAGCTCTTCCTGTGTAATCCGGGAAATATCGATATAATAGTTCATTCTTGAAATTTTTTTCCAAGGTTCCTCTTCTAATTGAAAACCAGTTGTGATATTAGCCCCTTCATAAGGAATCCCTAAACATTTTCTGAATTCTTCTATAGTCATAGTAATTGATTCACCCTTAACAGTGGATTGTAGGGCAACATCTCCAAAATCATTGTATCCAAACACAAGAGTAGAGTAAAATTCCTTCACTAAATCCGCATAAACCGGTCCAATGTTGCTAACAAGTTTATCTACACCTTGAGTTTTCAGTAGTTCCAAAAAGTTAAAACTATGAGCAGGGAAAGAAATCAAACTCACATATTTTACCGGTATAAGAGGTCGGTTCCGAATGTTGAAGTTAAGCCGCCTCGCCTTGACAGTTTATTGTTGTTCTGCTTCTGTGGGTTCTGAGCTTTCTCCCAATTTCTTTTTTCCTTTATCTTGCAATTTTGGAGCCATTGGTGATTTCTGAAGCTTTCTAGGGTTTATGACAGAGAAGAGTGAAATTCAGATTTGGGTGAGTAGAGAAGAATGTTGGTGAGGTATTTAAGGAGTATAGTGAGTTAATGGATTTTTAAGAGCTTTGACTCAATCTTGAATGAGAAGGAGAGAAGATTGAATAGTGAAGTGAATGAGTAGAATATGTAAGAATGCCTTTAAGTGACTGAATAAGTGCTTATGGAAGTGAAAAAGAAAGAAAATAAGCTATTTAAGTGACTTTTACAATTCTAGTTTTTCTTATAAAAAAATTGGAAAACGTTCAGTAGTAACCGGTTACCAAGAATGGGTAATCGGTTACCCTATCACAAAAAGCCTACAGAATTGAAAACGAAACAGTGGTAATCGGTTACTCACTTTAGGTAACCGGTTACCATATGCAACAAAACAGCAACTCATTTTCTCTTAACCACCATGAGATTTTCAAAAAAAATTATTTTAACGAGTTATTATAAAGTATAATGCACATATTGGAAATTCAAGCAAGTTAAAATAAATGGATTTACCTCATGTAAAAATGCAAAAAGTGAAAATTGTCAATTTTGAATATAGAGCATATAGTAAAGAGTAACTTAGCATTATTTTAAGAAAAATAATGAATTAATATTGAAGATTTACACATCACCTTCGTCTAGGATTCCAAGCTCCCTTCGGATCTTGTAAAACGCTTCTCTTGGAAGAGGTTTTGTGAATATGTTTGCTAGTGGATTATGAGTATCTACGAAGGTAAGTTCAATTTCCTTTTATAAAACATGATCTCGTAGGAAGTGATGTCGGATATCAATATGTTTTGTCCTTGAATGCATGATAGGATTTTCCGTAATGTTGATCGCACTTGTACTGTTACACCTTAGAGGAATGCATCCGAGATTTAATCCATAATCATGTAATTTTTCTTTGAGCCATAAAATCTAAACATAACAACTTCCTACCGCAATGTATTCCGCTTCAACCGTGCTAAGGGCAACACACACTTGCTTCTTACAGGACTAAGAAACTAATGCATTTCCAAGAATATGACATGTTCAACTCGTACTCTTGCGATCTGTCTTACAACCTGCATAATCAGAGTCAGAATAACCTACTAAGTTACATATACTACCTTTCGGATACCATAATCCAACATTGATTGTTCCTTTGAGATACTTTATGATCCTCTTTACAGCAGCGATATGTGATTCCTTTGGATTTGCTTGAAATCGTGCACATAAACACACACTGAACATAATGTTAGGAAGACTTGCCGTTAAATATAATAGATAACCAATCATACCTCGATACTTTGTGATATCAACTAAAATTCCTGATTCGTCATGATCAACATAAGTTCCGGATCCCATTGGAGTAGACATCACTTTACAACTATCCATGTCGAATCTCTTCAACAGCTCTTTGCAATACTTTGCTTGGTTGATGAAGATGCCATCCTTAATTTTCTTTATTTGTAATCCAAGGAAATAATTCATTTTTCTCATCATAGACATCTCAAACTCTCCTTGTATCATCAACGAGAATTCCTCACACAGATCTTTGTTACTTGATCCAAATATGATGTTGTCAACGTAGACTTGAACTAATAAAGTGTTGTCCTTGGTTTGCTTGATGAACAAGGTCTTGTCAACTTTACCCTTTTTAAATCCCTTTTCGCATAAAAAGTTGCTGAGTCGATCATACCACGCCCTTGGTGTCTGCTTTAAGCCATAAAGAGATTTTCTCAACTTAAAGACATGTGATGGATTCTTGAACTCCTCGAAAAGAGGGGGTTGCTTAACGTAGACTTCTTCATTGATGTAGTCGTTTAGGAATGCGCTCTTAACATCCATCTAGTACAACTAAACATTTAGTGAACACGCATAAGCAAATAATAAACGAATAACTTCTAACCTTGCAATCGGAGCGGAAGTTTCTTCAAAACCAATTCCTTCTTCTTGATTATATCCTTGGGCCACCAATATTTCCTTGTTTCGAACAATTATTTCATTCTCATCAAGTTTGTTTTTAAACACCCATCTGGTACCTATGATGTGTTTATCACTTGGCCTAGGAACAAGTTCCCAAACTTGATTCCTTTTGAATTGGTTTAACTCCTCTTGCATAACAACGATCCATTGGTTGTCTCATAAGGCTTCATCAACTTTGGAAGGTTCAATTTGATATACGAACGCCATATTCAAGCATTCACCCTTGAGATTGAGTCTAGTTGTAACGCCTTGACTAATATCACCGATAACTTTATCAATCAGGTGATCTCTATGTGATCTCCATTCCTTAGGTAGATCACCGTCTTTTGACTTTTGTTGAATCGGTTCTTCTTGATGCTTAGGTTGATCATTTGATTGAGAAGTACCTTCTTTAAGAATATCTACAATATCATCATCATCATCATCATCATCACACAAAACAACTTCCTCCTTGGAGGGGTTAGATTTATCAAATTTAACATGCATAGATTATTCAATGTTAAAGTTCTTTTATTATAAATTCTAAAAGCCTTACTAGAGAGAGAGTAGCCAAGAAATATGCCTTCATCAGATTTCTTGTCAAACTTACCGAGATTGTCTTTATCACTATTCAAGACAAAGCACTTGCATCCAAAGATATGAAGGTAAGAAATGTTTGGTTTTCTCCCTTTGAAAAGTTCATAAGGAGTCTTTTTAAGAATAGGTCTAATATTAACATGATTACTTACAAAGCATGCCATACTAACCGCATCCACCCAAAAATATTTTGGAAGATTCGAGTCGCTAAGCATTGTTCTTGCAAGTTCCACTAATGATATATTCTTCCTTTCTACAACACCATTTTGTTGGGGAGTTCTTGGTGCTGAGAAGTTGTGAGAGATTCCATATTCTTCGCAAACTTCTTCAAAAGAAGCATTTTGGAATTCTCCACCATGGTCGCTACTTATGGAGGCAAACTTCTTCAAAAGAAGCATTTTGGAATTCTCCACCCATTTTGTATTTGTTTTGCAAACTTCTTGAATGCTTTGAAAGCATCACTTTTCTGCACTAAAAAGTAAGTCCAACAAAATCTAAAAAAATCATCAATAATAACCAAAGCATAAACATTACCTCCGAAGCTCTTTGTTCTCGATGGACCAAACAAGTCCATGTGTAAAAATTATAGTGGCCTTGTAGTGGACACCACATTCTTTGACTTGAAAGTTGATTTGGTTTGTTTCCCTTTTTGACATGCGTCACACAACTTATCCTTGATGAATTTTATCTTAGGCAAACCAACAACTAGATCATGTTTAACCAAATTGTTCAAATGTTGCATGTGTATATGAGCAAATCTCTTATGTCATAACCATGAATCATTATTGTTCGCCATGAGATATTTAACCTTCAAAGACAAATTGTCAAGAGAAATCATAAATATATTATTGATCCTTTTACCTTTTAGCTTTACTTCTTTAGTGACTTTGTCTTCTATCAAGCATTCATCTTTTGTGAACTTGATTTTGAATCCTTGGCCACACAATTGGCTTATGCTAAGTAAGTTGTGCTTTAGTCCTTCGACATAAAGAACATCTTTAATAGATGTGAAAGGTGGTGCTCCAACGTTGCCTACGCCAAAAATCCTTCCTTTATTATTGTCACCATAGGTAACATAACCTTTGGCCTTAAGCTTTAGATTTAAAAATTTGTTGAGGTCACCGGTCATATGCTTCGAACAACCACTATCAAGATACCAAAGATTTGAAGTGGCTTTCAATAAAACCTACAAAACAAGTTATTTCTTGTTAGGTACCCAAGTTGCTTTGGGTCCTTCATAATTAGTGCCCTTCTTAAGCCACACATAATGTCTGCTTGCTATACTAAAGTTTCTAACATAGCATGCATTAGGTGTATGGCCAATGATACCACAATAGAAACAAGTAGGTACACAATTACTTTTATATCTAGAAACGAAAGACTTATTTTTCATAACCTTTTTCTTTTTATAATGACGATGCACAACTTTAGGCTTGATCACTTTCTTTATAGAAGTTTGATCACTAGCTTAACAAAGATTATTTTGTTAGAACTAGGTTTAGAAAATTTTGAATACCCAAGTCCGCTTTTATCGTTTGAGTATCTTTGTTGGCTAAGGACTCCGTCTAAACCAATTTGTCCTTTTTCGTATCTTTCAAGAACTCTTTTAAGTTGGACAATTTGGAATGAAAGTGACTCACAATTTTTGCATATAAAGTTTTGTTTTTCTTCACTATCAACCTTTCGTTTTTCATTCTTTTCATCTTTTTCCAAAGTATTCACTTTTTCTTCTAAAGATGATATTTGTTTCTTTTGTGAAGATATGGTTTTACACAAAACTTTGCATTCATTTAATAGTTCGTTTGTAGCCTCTTGCGCATCGTTATCATAAAGTAAAAAAGAAGTACTAACCTCATCATTTTCGTCGTCAGAGTGATGAGAAGCCATCAATGTCAAATTTGCACTTTCGTCGCTTTCCGATTCAGATGATGAACTAATGTCATTGTCCTCCCATGCAACATAAGCCTTCTTGTTCTTTGTCTCCTTTTTGCCTCTGAATCCATTCTTCTTTGAAAGTCTTGGACAATACAGTTTAATGTGACCTTGCTTCCTACATTCATAACATGTAACATCTTGATTTTATGTGGAAGTCTCCCTTTTCTTGAAGTGTTTCTTCCTCTTTGCATAATTGACGGGTTTGTCACTTTTGTTGAAGAATTTTCCAAGTCTCTTAACTAGTAGCATAAAATTTTCATCTTCCTCTGATGCATCATCGTCTTGTCCTTCTTTTGAGTCTACTTTTAGAGCAATGCCTTTATACTTTTTTTTCTTGATGTTCATTTTTCTCAAGATGTCCGAGTTCTAACTCGTGCTCTTGAAGTTTTCCAAAAAGCGATGCAGAAATCATTGTTGAGAGACTTTTCTTCTCCGAAATTACCGTAACTTTGGGTTGTTATTCTCTTGTTAAAGATCTTAACACTTTCATATTTAATTCATCATTGGAGAATGTTTTACCTAATGCAATCAAATGATTGGTCAGGTGAACAAATCTTTTCTGGAGAGCAACAATGAATTCTCCAGGCAGCATATGAAACATCTCGTATTCTTGACTTAGTGTGTTCAGCCTTGATCTTTTAACCTTGGTGGTTCCTTCATGAGTCTCCACCAAAGTATCTCAAATTTCCTTAGCCGATTTGCATTGTGAAATTCAGAAAAATTCATCCATGCTTAAAGCACTTTGCAAAATATTGATAACCTTCTTTTCATTAGGACTTTCTTTTTATCATCACCGTCCCATGCACTTTGAATTTTTGGAGTACCGACACCATTTACAACACTAGTTGGTACATGAGGGCCAGTTTCAACAGTTTCCATATGCCTTCTCCTTGTGCCTCTAGATGTGCCTTCATGCGAATTTTCCAGAAGTCGAAATATTCACCAGAGAACAAAGGAGGTTTATTACTGCTACCACCATCTTTGAACACCAGATTTGGGCTAGTGGAATCCATGTGGATCTTTTAGGAACATGTTACCTATATCATGCTCTAATGACAATTTTAAGTGTGAAATACACCTAAGAGGGGGTGTGAATTAGGTACTTAAAATTTTCCGGTCTTTGATGTAGGATCCTTGTTTTACTTTCCTAAAATTTACTAAGTGAAGAATGCGGTAAATGCAGAAAGTAAAGAGACACAACGATATATCCTAATTCCCCTCACAGTCCGAGAATACTCCAGTCCCCTTTCAACACGAAAGAGATTTTTCAATAATTGTTAGATCCTAAGACAAGACTTCTACCTAGTCTTTCTATACAGATTCTAAACAATCAAACCACCAAGAACAAACTCTTGGATTTTTCAACTAAGTCCAATGAGAACAATCCTCTCATTATAGACCTCTTGCTTCTAACAATCTTGGACAACAAGGTAAAAACCTTACAAACTTAATTCCAACAATCCTGGAACACTAAGTATGTAATCAAAGAGTAAATGAATAAAATCTGTTTTGAGTAGTTTTGTAATTGTCTTCAAAATATCAATCTTCTTCTTGATATTTCAACTCTTATATATCTTAACAAGTGTTCAAAAGATAAATGAGTGAAAATATGATGAATTTATGAAAGTTGAAGTATAAAAGTTTCACCCTTGAAAAATTAGAATTTTAACACTTGTGAAAATTTGAGAGTGAAAGATGAAAAATATATTTGAAATTTTTGCAAGAAGGTTGGATTTAAAATCTAAGTTTAGAGGTATATATATGCCTTTAAATACCTTTTCAGAAGAGACATAATGGCCAAGAGATGCCATGATTCAAGAAGAAGAATGAAAATAATTTTATGCCAAAAGATGCAACTTTATGGCCTGCAACGCCAGTGGTAATCGGTTACCATAAGTGGGTAACCGGCTACCAGCCTCAACGAACTAAAATTTTTGAAAGATTACAAAGGGTAATCGGTTACTAGGTTTGAGTAACCGGTTACTCTTTTCAATTTTTCAGAAAAACAGTTTTAAAAAAGAGGTAGAAGTGCATAGAAATGTTTTAAAAAGGTTTTAGCATGAAATGCAAGAAAGAGAGATGAAGTTGAATACTTGTTTGAGGTATATAGTAGCTTAAACGTTGTATCTCCCTTTGTGTAGAACTTGTTTCCATTCTTGATCAAGCTTTGACATAATGATATGAAATTGAGTTGCTTCAAACTTGGTTTACTCGATAGCATTTAAACCATTCTTGCATGTTACGGAGTGTGTCATCATCAAAATCGCTTGAGAAGCTTTGTCTTCACACCATCAATCTATACTACATTTGCTGAACCATTGTTGCCTAACTTGTTAGGATAATCCCTCCTCCAATGGCCAATTTTCTTTCAACCATAACATTCTGTTGTTTTTATGTCCACGGACTTAAACCTCTTTTACTTTCCGAAACCCACTGCCCTAACTTTTCCTCTACCACGGTCTTTATCTCTTTCACAAACAGACCTTCACTTAAACATCCCCCACCATCCTCTACACTTTGGCGATGTTATGCATGTTGCAAAAGGGTAGAAGAAATAAAATACAATGTGATTGTTTCCTTTCCGTATATGAGAGTGGTCACCAAGTGATCATAAGAGCTTGGTAAAGAGCACAGTAAAATAATAGCTTTATCCTCTTCTTCATCCTTCACATCAATCTGTGTCAAATCAGCAAGGATGTTGTTGAAAGTGTTAACATGAGATTGCAAATTACCTCCTTCCCACATCTTTAAGTTATAGAGACGTTGCTTCACAAACAATCTGTTCACATGCGTCTTGGACTTGTACTGAATTTTCAACTTATCTCAGACATCCTTCAGAGTTGTGAGGTCTAAGATATGATTCATCACGTCATCAGAACACAAAGTCTTTTCAAACCTACGACCTTCCCCTTCATATCGTTTCAATCAATGGTTACGATGTTCGTCGGTTTCTCATCACAAAGCGCCTTCTATAAATCTTGTTGAGTCAACAGATCCTTAACCCTCATTTATCATAGATCGAAATTTCTCGTTCTGTCGAACCAAGCCACTTCAACTCCATGTTGCACCCCAAAATTTGACCAACCTCTTTTCTTAATCTTTGGCTTATGTTTCATTCCAACATAACATTAGCATATTCGTAATCATAATCATTTTTGTCTACATCCAAGTTTTATATCCAAATATTACTCATTTCTTTTTATCCAGTTTTTTCTAAATCCACATCCAATATCATCTATGTTCAAATCCCACTGCATACTCACATGTTTTTAGAAATATATTGTCATTATCATGCCTTCTTATCATTAATTATCTACAAAGATAAAAGGGAATTCAAAGTCAAAATTACCAAAAGCTCATCTCAAGCACACTACAAGAAAAAATCATGAAGCATAAACTCCAAAGAGGCCCATTGTACATTTTATCTTTCTTCTTATAGCAATCCAACAAAAAAGGTTACAAACAAATGTTCTTGAGGGCCCAATTCATAATTTCAAAAAAAAAAGAAGAGAGAATCTCTACAAAAATATATAAGTCCGTGTCTTGTTTCCTTTGGGCCCAATTACATTGCCAAATTTAAAAAAAAAGGTACAACATCATGAAAATACTAGCAAAGAAACTCCACTCAAAGGCTGTCCCACAAGCCTTCGCGTACCCATTTACCAAAACTGAAAAAAAAACAAAAAGCCTGCAATGTAACCATACACCACGACAGCCTACACAACCATTTGCAAGACAGACCTGGTACGAAAGAAGTGGCAAAAAGGAAATACAGCTAGTAGCACAAGACAGAGAAAACCATAAATAACAGCTTCTGTTTTTTTACAGCTACAACAACAGCTCAATGTCCACAAACCGTGAAAGCACCACCAGTACCACAAGGATCATTCCGTAACAATACCGGCAAAACTACAAAAGAGAAAAGAAAACACAACTTCATATAACAACAGCACATGGGTACAACAAATAATGCCAAATTCAAAACCTGTTGTAAACCGTGCAGCACATGAAAACACAGTGGAGTTGTGCCATCCATAATCTGAACCAAGCAACATTTAACGTCGGGGCCCAGCCATAAATTCAAAAAGGCTAAAAAAAACGAAAAGGAGGGAGTTAAAAAAAGCAGAAGAAGAAGAAGAAGAAGAAGAGGGAAGGAGAGGCTCACAAAAATTTGGAAAAAGTTCTTCCTCCAATTTCATCAAACTCATCGATACATCCTCATCACTCTCACCCAGTTCATCATCCATTGATCCTACTCCAAAACTTCCATTGAAGCACCTTCCACCATCATTCTTAGAACATCAATAAGTTATTCGAGAATTCCATGATTGAAACTCTATCTCCAACCTCCTTTCACCCTTCTTCTTCAATCCATTCTTCAACACCTTCACCTTTTGGTCTTGAAAAAATTTCTGAATCACCATTAAAACACTTCAACCATTCTTCAGAAACCAAAACAATACAACAACACTTCAACAACCTCCAAACCCTAACCAGTTGTCTCCTTCCCCCTTCACCACTTCATCTCTTTCGGACACCAGCTGCCCTTCTTCCTTCTCCTTCATATCCACTCCTTCCATTTTCAAAACCTTCACCTCCATCAAAACCTTCAAACAATTCAAATAAAAACAGAACAACAATCTCCACAAACCTTCAACCATAATCCACTTTTTGTTCATCATGGCAACTCTTCACTCACCATAAAACCTTCTTAAACCCAACCCGTTTCAAACCCTCACCGCCTTCCTCCATAAACACCGAAACTCCACCATGAAAACCAAACCTCGAGCTTTCCCTCACTCACCACACATAACAGATGACAAACCCACAAAACCTGTCACAAAAAAACATCAGCTCAAACTCTATGTTAATCACTAGAGATCAAACATCAAAACTTCTCTCATTTATATTACCGTAACAGCCGCGAAATCGCGATCTTAACAGTCATCCTTCATGTTCTGTTATCACCATCTTACCGACATCATACCAACAACACCAGCTCGGCTAACTCCAAAGCAGGATACAACCGCTCGTCCATCGCCGTGACCACCTCCAAACATCTCACAACAACCATTAATCAAACACTCAACAACACTTCACCTCACGATTTCTTCTTCCTCCGAATCCATTTCCCCATCAACCGTTCAACTTCACCATTCTCAAAATCTCCAGATTTTGAAACCCTTCTTCTTCAGCCAACAACACATACAACAAACACGACCGTTAATATCAATGAGACTCACACAATGTCCCACACATTGAAATGAGACAGAGCAAGAACAGAGGGAGAGTTTTTGAAATCAAACTCAAAACCAAACCATGGCAGTGTCGAAGACAACCTCAGCAACTTTTGAACTCTTGGTAGCAGCAACATTATGTCAGCAATGGAGTGTCCACTTCTCGCTTCTGAAGACACTACCGTGTTTCTATCCCCTGCTGCTGAAGCTTCATTTCTTCAAGTTTCCATTGTTACCGGTAAATCCCAAACTCAAAACAACTTTCATGAAACTCAAACAAAACTCATCATTCACCAACCTCAATTGTCACCTTCATCCCCTTCCAAACATCATCGCCGGCGACACCTTCATCATTTTCCGTAACCTCACAACCTGAGCAACAAATCCACCGCAAACCTCACGAAATCCCTCACCTTCGTAAACCCTCCATCCATGGAACCCTAACTTTTTCCCCAAATCCATCTTCGTTGTGACCTATCGCGAAATCAACCCATTTCCCTTCAATTTCTTCCAAACGCCATGAACAACCACACTCCAAAATGAAATCATCAACCCAAATAGGAACCAGAAAGAGAAGATAGTGTGAATCACGAAATTAAACCAAAGTCCGCGAATCTGATTTGAGGGCTTGCACACAGAGCGATTGTGGAGAACGAGCGGTAAAAAGAGTTGAAGAAGAAGAGTGTTCTATTGTTTTTTTATTTTCTTTATTTTTATCTTTTATTCGTTTACCTTTTTTTTAAAATATATTTTATTTATAATTTCTATTATATATATTTTTATATTACTATATGTATATATACATTTTCTAATTATCTTCAAATTTCAAAATTTATTTTCTTTTGTAAATATTATATAGTTTATTAGCTTATAATATTAGAGTTTAGGATTTTTCTTTTTGTTATTTTTAAAGTAGATCTTATTTCGCTTTTGTTATTGGGCATTTTTGCCTTTTGGGTCAATGATGAGACCACCTTCGATTCTCTGTCAAATTATTGATGAGAAATGAAGGATATGAGACCAACTTTCTCTCCTCTTTCTCATTGTCGACTTTATTTCATTTCATCTTGTTTTGGTCGATGACGAGACCTCCGTAAACCGTTATTAAGTCAAACTATTGATAAATGACGTTGGATCTGAGACCATTTCTTTTCAACGCTTTTTCTCCTAAGACTTCGGTCCCGTACCGAGTGTATCTTCGAAAACATTTTCAAATCAAATTCTTTGTATTGAATTAAAGCGAGAGGATTGGGTGTAGACCTCTTCTTCTCCGAATGTTGGGATGCCCACTGTAGTGAGGGTGGTCTCGACACTCGTCTTTCAATACAAAGACGCTTCCACCCCTTTTGCACCTAAAACCTCGGTCTCGTACCGAGTCCATTTTCAAACCATCTTTAAAATAAATTTCTCTTTGTATTGAACTAAAAAGAGAGGATTGGGTGTAGACCTCTTCTTCTTCGAGTGTTGGGATGCCCACTGTAGTGAGGGTGGTCTCGATACTCGTCTTTCAATACGAAGACGCGACTTTATCCACCTATCTCTTTCCACACCTTCTCACAATTTCTCTTACATTTCTTTCACACCTAAAACCTCGGTCCTGTACCGAGTGCATTTTCAAATCTTTTCATAACAAAAACTTGAATGGTCGTGGAGTGGTTAGGCGTAGGCCTTCTCCTATCCCGAGTGCTGACGTTTACCGTAGGATTCTCTGTCGCCAAGCACTTACCATTCAAAACCAAAAACATCTTTAATAAGAGAACGAAGTTCTCTTTGCATTGAATTAAAGAGAGAGGATTGGGTGTAGACCTCTTCTTCTCCGAGCGTAGGGATGCCCACT
The DNA here is from genome assembly GCA_963859935.3 of Lathyrus sativus. Classification (NCBI taxonomy): domain Eukaryota; kingdom Viridiplantae; phylum Streptophyta; class Magnoliopsida; order Fabales; family Fabaceae; genus Lathyrus; species Lathyrus sativus. The sequence continues at coordinate 855,574,364 of OZ012735.1, read as the reverse complement.
GTAGTGAGGGTGGTCTCGATGCTCGTCTTTCAATACGAAGACGCTACGTTCGCCACACATTTTTTACAACAAAAACTTTGAGATAAAGAATTGGGTACTACCCGTAGGAGTTACTATCCGAGGACCTATCTCGCTCCAAAAACAATTCAACCAATCAAACATGATACCTTGCTTCGCATGGCGAAAACCAGTCTCCCAAAGGATATGTTACGTCCGTTCTACCGCAAACAGGTAACGCCTAAGTCTCCAAACGAGCGAGCAGCAAAACACCTAAACTGCTAGAACGCGTACGATAACATCATCCACAAAACACACCGGTTATCCGCACCGTAGGTACGAACTACGTTGCTCTGATTTCTCTTGCATGTTGAGAATACGTAGGCATAGGATCGCGACAATCCTAGCGAGCACCCTTTTCTTTTTTCCACCCTTTTCCCAGAAAGACATGCTACGTCCGTTCTACCGCAAACAGGTAACGCTTAAGTCTCCTCACATGCGAGCAGCAAAACACCTAAACTGCTAGAATGCGCACGATAGCATCGTCTACCAAAACTTCCCCGCAAACCGTAGGCCGAACTACGGCTGCTCTGATTCTTTACTTCGTTCAAGTAAAGATACGTAGGCACAAGGGTCACAATCCTTGCCGAGCACTTTCCCCTCCAATATCTGTAGTTTCCCCGAACTACGTCGACTCTGACTTTCTCACATTTATTGAGAATACGTAGGCATAGGACTGCGAAGTCCTACCGAGTCTGTTCTTTCTCTTTTCTACCCTCCGTTACCTCTCTTTCCCCGTTTCTAAACCCTTCTCTCTATCTTGTGGAACACACTTTTATAGCATAATGTTTAAGCAAATAAATTCACACATCGACAAACAAAAGATTCCCATCGAGTACGATGGATGCGAGGGGTGCTAATACCTTCCCCTCACATAACCGGCTTCCGAATCCATTCTTGGTTGCGAGACCATCTTATCCATTCGTTCCTTAAGGTTTTCTCGATATTTTCCTTTCCCCTCATGGAATAAATAAAGTTCGGTGGCGACTCTTCTGTCCTTTCTCTTCGCCTCCCCGTCGTTGCACGATGCATTTTTCGAGTAGCGACAGCTGGCGACTCTGCTGGGGAAGACCTAGCAAGCCAATCCTATTTTGTTTGTCACATGTTTTATTTGTTTTCTTTTAACTGTTTATTATGTTGTGTTCCTTTTACCTGTTGGGTTTATTGGTTGGTTTGTGAGGATAAAAGCTTTCTACCCGAGCTTTCTAGTATACACTAAGATTAGGAGGTGGTTTCTTTCTGATTTGCGAGACGTAGGACTCGTTGAGTTGGTTTGAATTCCACCGCTCAGATAAGACCCCTTTGGGATAATTATGTCTTACGTGTAGTCGTAACGGCGTCTTTATTTCCAATTGGGAGTCCGTGACTCTGAGGACCTTTTGTAGAACCTTATTCCGAAGGTTCCTAAAACATAACCCTGTGTTCATCCTTTAAAGGGATTACCGTCTTACGAGTAGTCGTTCTGATGGAAAACTTTTGAGGGTTAGTGCATGGGACTTTGTTTAAAAGCCTTTGGGATACCCTCTTCTAAACCAGTAGATTGCCCACCCGAGGTGAGAGATATCTCGTTGTTTTGTCTTGCAGAATTTGTGACTATTGATTCTTTGTGTGTTGCATCAGCATTTTGCATTGCATTTCATGTGCATCTCATTTTTGCGTATCCATCCTCAGCCGGAACAGAGAGCTTACCAGTCTTTTGTCCAACCCATAGTTGATTTCCCGACATTCACATTGGATTTGAGTTAGCTTCTGGAAGGATCATGGACTCAGAGGAGCAGAATTTGGTTATTACAAGGGCAGAGTTTGAGATGATGAAGAATCAGTTGGATCAGCTCATGGAGGCCATGACAGCCATGACAAGAGGAGAGACCAATGTTCAGAGGACTCCAGTGAACAATGTTGCTCGAGCTCAGCCTGTGCAGATTCCTGTCGAAGATCAAGAGCATACTATTGTCAGAGATAGAGATTCATCTTCTCTCCATGACTCGGACTATCAGAACTTCATTTTCTCTGTGCCAAATTCCCAAAGGGTTGTTCCAAAGATTAATCCTAAAAATCCACAGACTGTTGAGTTTATGAGAAGGTATCGTATGTTGGATGAAAAGCTTGATGCTCTGATGAGTCAAAACACTCTTAATTTGAATGCTTCGAGCATGTGTTTGGTGCCAGGTCTTGTGATGCCTCCGAAGTTTAAGGCGCCCAATTTTGAGAAGTACAAAGGGGATAGTTGTCCGAAGCAGCATTTGGTGATGTATTGCAGAAGAATGACCTTGCATGTCCATAATAACAAGCTTATGATTCACTGTTTCCAGGAAAGTCTGAGTGGGGCATCGTTGAGTTGGTATATGCAGTTGGAAAGTGGTTGCATCCGATCATGGTCAGATTTAGCCAATGCCTTTGTGAAGCAGTACAACTACAATCTCGACATGAATCCCAGCCGCATGCAGTTGCAAGAATTATCTCAGGCGGACAACGAATCTTTTAGAGGATATATGCAAAGATGGAGAGAATTAGCTGCTCGTGTTCAACCACCACTTCTGGACAGAGAATTGGTTGACCTATTTATGGATACCTTGCAAGGTCCGTACTTTGATAAAATGATTGGTAGTAAGGTAGTGAACTTTTCTGACTTGGTAAAAGCAGGAGAACGTATCGAGAGCGGAATCAAGAGTGGAAAGATTCGAGACATCTCAGATCCCTCAGTTTATGAAAGCGAATCAGTTGTCAGCTCTAAAGAGGAATGGGAGAAAGAAAGTAATGATATCCCGAAATCTCCAATATCTCAGATTCAGTTTTCAGACGTTTCGAGTGTTCAGAGTCAGCAATCTGTTAGGTCTGTGTATCAGATATTTTCTCCCCTTCAGAGTCAACATTCATACCGTCATCAGCCGCGTCAGCACGCCCGACAAAGACCAAGGAAGCCAAAAAGGAATTTCACTCAGCTGTCGTTGTCGTACAGTCAGATATTGCCGGACTTAATCAGAGGTGGATTGATAGTACCGAAGAAGATTGATTCAGAGATTCATCCATATTCGCCGGGTTCTGATGTCAACGCCCGCTGTGAGTACCATGTTGGGGCGCAAGGGCATTCAACCGAAGACTGTAAGGTGCTGAGAAGCAAGATTCAAATGCTGCTTGACTCCAACATGTTCTTAATCACACCTCAGGGTATCCAGATCAACGATCCTCCTTCGTCCAGTCATGTGGGCTCGGAAGCTAATGTTATGGAGGGATTCACCGAGAGCGGGTGTTCAGAAGATTATCAGGATGACTTCGAAGAGCAATTCTAAAGGTGGCTGGTTCAGCAGCAAATCAAGACTTGAAAGCCCAGTTCCCCGAAGCTGGCAATCTTTTCATATTATTTCTTTGCATTTGTAGTTTCTTTTCTGTTTAAGTGAGAACTTATTTGAAAATCTTATCTATAGAACTTGTCTGTTTTCAATTGATAATGATAATGAAATGAATATGCATGTTTTGATTAAATCCATTCATGTTCACTCAATGCTTTTATTGATATCAAACGCTTGTTTAAACAGAATCCGAGGGAGGATGACGAAGTTTAAAGACACAAACTTCCGAATGTATGCTTTCGAATAAACCCTGCTGATGATGTACATGCATTGTTTCAAATTCATAAACACCGGAGATATAAGGATGTTAATCCCTTGTCAACCCCTTTGAGCCTAGTAGTAGGGGTTTCTTTCCGAAAGCGAAAAACCCTCAATCTTAACCTGGGGCAGGGTAGGTGTCAATTAATTCGACTAAATATCCAAATTGCATAAAGGGGTGTTCCCGTTCAAGGATCAATCACACCTACATAGGTCGTACCTAAAGAACCACAGTGGTTATCCTTTACCAGCCAAGGGGTGAGACAGTCACAACCCCTTCAACAAGTCAGACAAGCCGGTGTCATACGATTTGTTCAAAAAAAAAAGAATCAAAAGAAAGAGAAAAAAAAGAAAGAAAGCCCGCTAAGTCGATAACTTGAAAACAAATGGCTTAGGAAAAATTAGGGCATCCCGCTGGACTTCGAAATAAAATGATATACTCAAAAGAGCCCGTCCAGGCAAAAATAGGGAATGAATGATGATGAAAAACAAGTCGTGTGACTTCAGGCACCAAAGACAAAAAGCGAGTGACTGTCACCCCAAAAACTTGTGGTTTCCCGAACCATCACTCCAGTCATTTAACCTTTGAGAGGTGAGCGCTTGTGTCGAATTAGCTGAACATAGGATTGGAGAATATTGAGGAGAGTGGGTGGGTTAAACAGAACTTTGAGACTTATATCCTTTGTTTCAGACCGTGAACCTGACCAAGTTACAACCTTCAAAAGTCCTAATTGAAGCAGGTTTGTTTCGAAAGCATACTTCGGTAAAGATCGCGTCGAAACTAACTCCTAAAAGGATTTTTCTTACCCTATGGGTATGGATATTGATATTTTTTTTTATAAGTGATTCGTTCACTAAATGCCACAAATTTTTCCAGTGAACAGACTTGGATCTCAAAACTGTCATATGCATTGCATTAATATTATCTTTTGCAAAACAAATTGTTTTACTCCCGAGAAAGCATTTGACATCAGGAAAGTTTCTACAATGTGAAGTTTGATAGAAATAAGATATAGAGCGCCCGAGTACTCCTTTGAGAAGGGGCGAGTCACACCAGGTAAACATAAGCAGGAGTCGGTCATTCCTAGATGCAGTTAATCTGGGGCAATCAGGTTGAGATTCATCAAACCACTCGAAGGCCAGTCGAAGACGCCAGTTCGTAAGGTCCGTTAATCTGGGGCAATCAGGTCGAGATTAGGTAAATCTCTCGAAGTCAAAGGCACTTCTCCAAATTCAGCCAATCAGGGGCAAAATCACTTCAAAGCTGGGGCAGGCCACCCCAGGAGCACGACAACTATCCTTATCCAGAAAGGAAATTGACTTGAAGCACTTCTTCGGGGTTCGAAGCGCTGAGGCAGTTCATATCTGACCATCAGGGTACCGAAATTTCAGGTTTCCTTTCGAGGAAGGTTTTTACAAAAGTCCCACAGGCTGGGGCAAAATCGTAAACAATGGAGATGTGTTCCTCCCCATATCTTCAGAGCTTATCAGAGTTATAGAAGCAGATTTGGGTTTATTTCCCCAGCAGTGAGGCAAGTGCAGTATTGTTATCCCTACAGAGTCTAAATGGTTGATTTCTTTCCCCTCAGAGTCTAGGTCATTGCCTCATTCCTCAAACGGAAGTATTGTTGAAGTTTACTTCTCATTTTCCCAAGCAGAGATTGATGTTGATTCCCTCTTTATCTAATCCCCAGCCAAGTCAGCGGAGTTAATTTTCTTCCCCACAGAGTGGAACTGACTCAGAGATTGTTTATCTCCATCCCCAGCAGAGATAGTTTGGGATAATCTCCCAGTAAATCTTATTCAATATCCCTAACAGGTAGCGGATTCAATCACCAATAAAATGGAGCTATTCCTCAGCAATCTATTGTGTTTCCCCAGTAGAGTTATTCTGGCTAATCATTCATGGCTGATTTCCCCGGCAGAGTGGAGTTGTTGTCTCCAGCCAAGTTGTTTGTTTCCCAAAAGAATTGTAGGCTGATAGGCCATCCGGGACGTTTACCGCAGCAGAGTTTGATTTGGATCCCCGGCGGAGTGGTTTTGTTCTTAACAAAGCAGTTTTACCCAGAAGTTTTTATCGGAAGCCATCCAGGGCTTGTATTCCCCAGCATGAGTTTGTTTGCGCTAGGCGTATCTAGCCTTGACCCAACGGAGTTGGCTCTTTCTCTTTAGCATTTATTTTACTAAAGTGGTTCGTTTGCATCTACATACATGCATAACATCTACCCAAACGCGAAGCATTTCCATTTCGTATGGAGCATTTCGCCATATTCAAACATATGCATGTGAAACATAAGCCCGGTCGTCCCCCCTCTTTTGTTTCAAGTGAATCCCGCAGATGACTAGTATCTTTGCCCGTGTGTTGGCTAGACCCCAGCTCATGCTGTCTCCCCAGCGGATTTCTTTTGTGATTGTCACCAATGGATGGTCTTAAATTCGTTTGAATCTTGTTGCTCGCTTATATTCAGCGAAGGTTTGGTGGCAATGTCAATGATTTGATTTTTCAGCGGTGATGCTGAATATTTGTTTTGACGGCGATGTCAATAATTTGATTTTTTAGTGGTGATGCTGGAAATTTGTTTTGACGGCGATGTTAAGTGATTGTGTCTCTCAGCGGCGATGTTGAAAGTCTGTTCTTGGCGGCGATGTCAAGTGATCTAGTTTTTCAACGGCGATGTTGAGAAATTTGTTTTTGGCGGCGATGTCAAGTGGTTTAATTCTTCGACGGCGATGTTGAGATGTTTGTGTTGACGACGATGTCAAAAGTAATTGTATTCTTCGACGGCGATGTTGAGATGTTTGTTTTGACGGCGATGTCAAAAATAATTGTATTCTTCAACGGCGATACTGAGATGTTTATGTTGACGGCGATGTCAAAAGTAATTGTATTCTTCGACGGCGATGTTGAGATGTTTGTTTTGACGGCGATGTCAAAAGTAATTGTATTCTTCGACGGCGATGTTGAGATGTTTGTGTTGACGGCAATGTCAAAAATAATTGTATTCTTCAACGGCGATATTGAGATGTTTATGTTGACGGCGATGTCAAAAGTAATTGTACTCTTCAGCGGTGATGTTGAAAGTTTGTTTTGACGGCAATGTCAAAAGTAATTATATCTTTGAATTTAATGGTTGTTCGTATTTAACGAAAAAAATTGACGGCGAGGTCAGATCATTCTGAGGATGACGGCGAAGTCAGATGCTTTTGAGAAATTGACGGCGAAGTCAGAAGATTATTTTAAGGATTGACGGCAAAGTCAGAGGATTATTTTTAAGGGTTGACGGCGAAGTCAGATTATGTTGAGAAATGACGGCAAAGTCAGAAGATTATGATGAGAAATGACGGCGAAGTCAGGTGTTTCATCAATTTTATGTGGAGTTCTGACGGCGAAGTCAGATGTTTGTACTTGATTGAGTTTTAACGGCGAAGTTAGATGCTATTAGGTGCTGATGGCGAGGTCAGATGTTTGTACTTGATCGATGACTGACGGCGAGGTCAGATGTTCTACTTGATATAGATGCCTGACGGCGATGTCAGAGGTTTCATTCTGCGGTTGTCAAATTTTCGGGTCCTTTGGTATTCAGCCGCCTTTTACCTTGATTGTCTAAAAGTCGTTCGCTTTTCATCCCTTCAGGTCCAAGTCGCTTGAATAGGGGCAGCTGTTGCACCCCAAAATTTGACCAACCTCTTTTCTTAATCTTTGGCTTATGTTTCATTCCAACATAACATTAGATTATTCGTAATCATAATCATTTTTGTCTACATCCAAGTTTTATATCCAAATATTACTCATTTCTTTTTATCCAGTTTTTTCTAAATCCACATCCAATATCATCTATGTTCAAATCCCACTACATACTCACATGTTTTTAGAAATACATTGTCATTATCATGCCTTCTTATCATTAATTATCTACAAAGATAAAAGGGAATTCAAAGTCAAAATTACCAAAAGCTCATCTCAAGCACACTACAAGAAAAAATCATGAAGCATAAACTCCAAAGAGGCCCATTGTACTTTTTATCTTTCTTCTTATAGCAATCCAACAAAAAAGGTTACAAACAAATGTTCTTGAGGGCCCAATTCATAATTTCAAAAAAAGAAGAAGAGAGAATCTCTACAAAAATATATAAGTCCGTATCTTGTTTCCTTTGGGCCCAATTACATTGCCAAATTTAAAAAAAAAGGTACAACATCATGAAAATACTAGCAAAGAAACTCCACTCAAAGGCTGTCCCACAAGCCTTCGCGTACCCATTTACCAAAACTGGAAAAACAACAAAAAGCCTGCAATGTAACCATACACCACGACAGCCTACACAGCCATTTGCAAGACAGACCTGGTACGAAAGAAGTGGCAAAAAGGAAATATAGCTAGTAGCACAAGACAGAGAAAACCATAAATAACAGCTTCTGTTTTTTTTACAGCTACAACAACAGCTCAATGTCCACAAACCGTGAAAGCACCACCAGTACCACAAGGACCATTCCGTAACAATACCGGCAGAACTGCAAAAGAGAAAAGAAAACACAACTTCATATAACAACAGCACATGGGTACAACAAATAATGCCAAATTCTAAACCTGTTGTAAACCGTGCAGCACATGAAAACACAGTGGAGTTGTGCCATCCATAATCTGAACCAAGCAACGTTTAACGTCGGGGCCCAGCCATAAATTCAAAAAGGCTAAAAAAACGAAAAGGAGGGAGTTAAAAAAAGAAGAAGAAGAAGAAGAGGGAAGGAGAGGCTCACAAAAATTTGGAAAAAGTTCTTCCTCCAATTTCATCAAACTCATCGATACATCCTCATCACTCTCACCCAGTTCATCATCCATTGATCCTACTCCAAAACTTCCATTGAAGCACCTTCCACCATCATTCTTAGAACATCAATAAGTTATTCGAGAATTCCATGATTGAAACTCTATCTCCAACCTCCTTTCACCCTTCTTCTTCAATCCATTCTTCAACACCTTCACCTTTTGGTCTTGAAAAACTTTCTGAATCACCATTAAAACACTTCAACCATTCTTCAGAAACCAAAACAATACAACAACACTTCAACAACCTCCAAACCCTAACCAGTTGTCTCCTTCCCCCTTCACCACTTCATCTCTTTCGGACACCAGCTGCCCTTCTTCCTTCTCCTTCATATCCACTCCTTCCATTTTCAAAACCTTCACCTCCATCAAAACCTTCAAACAATTCAAATAAAAACAGAACAACAATCTCCACAAACCTTCAACCATAATCAACTTTTTGTTCATCATGGCAACTCTTCACTAACCATAAAACCTTCTTAAACCCAACCCGTTTCAAACCCTCACCGCCTTCCTCCATAAACACCGAAACTCCACCATGAAAACCAAACCTCGAGCTTTCCCTCACTCACCACACATAACTGATGAAAAACCCACAAAACCTGTCACAAAAAAAAACATCAGCTCAAACTCTATGTTAATCACTAGAGATCAAACATCAAAACTTCTCTCATTTATATTACCGTAACAGCCGCGAAATCGCGATCTTAACAGTCATCCTTCATGTTCTGTTATCACCATCTTACCGACATCATACCAACAACACCAGCTCGGCTAACTCCAAAGCAGGATACAACCGCTCGTCCATCGCCGTGACCACCTCCAAACTTCTCACAACAACCATTAATCAAACACTCAGCAACACTTCACCTCACGGTTTCTTCTTCCTCCGAATCCATTTCCCCATCAACCGTTCAACTTCACCATTCTCAAAATCTCCAGATTTTGAAACCCTTCTTCTTCAGCCAACAACACATACAACAAACACGACCGTTAATATCAATGAGACTCACACAATGTCCCACACATTGAAATGAGACAGAGCAAGAACAGAGGGAGAGTTTTTGAAATCAATCTCAAAACCAAACCATGGCAGTGTCGAAGACAACCTCAGCAACTCTTGAACTCTTGGTAGCAGCAACATTATGTCAGCAATGGAGTGTCCACTTCTCACTTCTGAAGACACTACCGTGTTTCTATCCCCCGCTGCTGAAGCTTCATTTCTTCAAGTTTCCATTGTTACCGGTAAATCCCAAACTCAACACAACTTTCATGAAACTCAAACAAAACTCATCATTCACCAACCTCAATCGTCACCTTCATCCCCTTCCAAACATCATCGCCGGCGACACCTTCATCATTTTCCGTAACCTCACAACCTGAGCAACAAATCCACCGCAAACCTCACGAAATCCCTCACCTTCGTAAACCCTCCATCCATGGAACCCTAACTTTTTCCCCAAATCCATCTTCGTTGTGACCTATCGCGAAATCAACCCATTTCCCTTAAATTTCTTCCAAACGCCATGAACAACCACACTCCAAAATGAAATCATCAACCCAAATAGGAACCAGAAAGAGAAGATAGTGTGAATCATGAAATTAAACCAAAGTCCGCGAATCTGATTTGAGGGCTTGCACACAGAGCGATTGTGGAGAACGAGCGGTAAAAAGAGTTGAAGAAGAAGAGTGTTCTATTGTTTTTTTATTTTCTTTATTTTTATCTTTTATTCGTTTACCTTTTTTTTAAAATATATTTTATTTATAATTTCTATTATATATATTTTTATATTACTATATGTATATATACATTTTCTAATTATCTTCAAATTTCAAAATTTATTTTCTTTTGTAAATATTATATAGTTTATTAGCTTATAATATTAGAGTTTAGGATTTTTCTTTTTGTTATTTTTAAAGTAGATCTTATTTCGCTTTTGTTATTGGGCATTTTTGCCTTTTGGGTCAATGACGAGACCACCTTCGATTCTCTGTCAAATTATTGATGAGAAATGAAGGATCTGAGACCAACTTTCTCTCCTCTTTCTCATTGTCGACTTTATTTCATTTCATCTTGTTTTGGTCGATGACGAGACCTCCGTAAACCGTTATTAAGTCAAACTATTGATAAATGACGTTGGATCTGAGACCATTTCTTTTCAACGCTTTTTCTCCTAAGACCTCGGTCCCGTACCGAGTGTATCTTCGAAAACATTTTCAAATCAAATTTTTTGTATTGAATTAAAGTGAGAGGATTGGGTGTAGACCTCTTCTTCTCCGAATGTTGGGATGCCCACTGTAGTGAGGGTGGTCTCGACACTCGTCTTTCAATACAAAGACGCTTCCACCCCTTTTGCACCTAAAACCTCGGTATCGTACCGAGTCCATTTTCAAACCATCTTTAAAATAAATTTCTCTTTGTATTGAACTAAAAAGAGAGGATTGGGTGTAGACCTCTTCTTCTTCGAGTGTTGGGATGCCCACTGTAGTGAGGGTGGTCTCGATACTCGTCTTTCAATACGAAGACGCGACTTTATCCACCTATCTCTTTCCACACCTTCTCACAATTTCTCTTACATTTCTTTCACACCTAAAACCTCGGTCCTGTACCGAGTGCATTTTCAAATCTTTTCATAACAAAAACTTGAATGGTCGTGGAGTGGTTAGACGTAGGCCTTCTCCTATCCCGAGTGCTGACGTTTACCGTAGGGTTCTCTGTCGCCAAACACTTACCATTCAAAACCAAAAACATCTTTAATAAGAGAACGGAGTTCTCTTTGCATTGAATTAAAGAGAGAGGATTGGGTGTAGACCTCTTCTTCTCCGAGCGTAGGGATGCCCACTGTAGTGAGGGTGGTCTCGATGCTCGTCTTTCAATACGAAGACGCTACGTTCGCCACACATTTTTTACAACAAAAACTTTGAGATAAAGAATTGGGTACTACCCGTAGGGGTTACTATCCGAGGACCTATCTCGCTCCAAAAACAATTCAACCAATCAAACATGATACCTTGCCTCGCATGGCGAAAACCAGTCTCCCAAAGGATATGTTACGTCCGTTCTACCGCAAACAGGTAACGCCTAAGTCTCCAAACGAGCGAGCAGCAAAACACCTAAACTGCTAGAACGCGTACGATAACATCATCCACAAAACACACCGGTTATCCGCACCGTAGGTACGAACTACGTTGCTCTGATTTCTCTTGCATGTTGAGAATACGTAGGCATAGGATCGCGACAATCCTAGCGAGCACCCTTTTCTTTTTTCCACCCTTTTCCCAGAAAGACATGCTACGTCCGTTCTACCGCAAACAGGTAACGCTTAAGTCTCCTCACATGCGAGCAGCAAAACACCTAAACTGCTAGAATGCGCACGATAGCATCGTCTACCAAAACTTCCCCGCAAACCGTAGGCCGAACTACGGCTGCTCTGATTCTTTACTTCGTTCAAGATACGTAGGCACAAGGGCCACAATCCTTGCCGAGCACTTTCCCCTCCAATATCTGTAGTTTCCCCGAACTACGTCGACTCTGACTTTCTCACATTTATTGAGAATACGTAGGCATAGGACTGCGAAGTCCTACCGAGTCTGTTCTTTCTCTTTTCTACCCTCCGTTACCTCTCTTTCCCCGTTTCTAAACCCTTCTCTCTATCTTGTGGAACACACTTTTATAGCATAATGTTTAAGCAAATAAATTCACACATCGACAAACAAAAGGTTCCCATCGAGTACGATGGATGCGAGGGGTGCTAATACCTTTCCCTCACATAACCGGCTTCCGAATCCATTCTTGGTTGCGAGACCATCTTATCCATTCGTTCCTTAAGGTTTTCTCGATATTTTCCTTTCCCCTCATGGGATAAATAAAATTCGGTGGCGACTCTTCTGTCCTTTCTCTTCGCCTCTCCGTCGTTGCACGATGCATTTTTCGAATAGCGACACTCCACACACCCCAGTCGCCCACCAACATATACTCAGGTCAAACACAAGGGCAAGGTAGTGGCCACTTAACATCTCCGCACTTTGTCCACTTGATACTTACCTGTGAATCAAACTCAACAATTTTAATCCTATATAAATATGTAGAATCTACCGATCAAATTTACTCATTGATTTCATATACTAAAATCAAGTTTACTTAAACTTATTAAATTGAAGATTAAACAATAGAACGTCTAAAACAAGGATATGAATTACCTCAGCCTCCGTCGACACTGCCATTGTAAATATGCACTTTAGTTAGTCTTATAATAAAAGTTTGGATTCACTTTAGTGTGTCAAATCTTTCTTTTCATTACATTGTCAAACTCAAACCTAAGAAAAGGTATATTATTATTAGTGCATTCTTTCACAATTAACCTGTCTTAATCAATTAGAGTCTGATTTGCTACCATAGCAACTCGTGTCGTGTCTAGATTCTTGTCCTACCATTTACCACTTGTCAACTTGGATTGTGTCTCCTCATTCTTATTCTAAATAAGTAAATAAATAAATAAATGCATTTTAACAAATATTTAATTATGATATCATTACAAGTCAAAATTTAATAACAGAAGAAAAATGAACAAAAAAGAAGAAGCTGCAAGTAGTAGTAACTGTGTATTGTCACAATGATCAAAAGGAACATGTTTGGTTCGTATCCAATGTCATGTCTTTGATTATTGTTGTGTCTTCAACTTGTCAAGTTGTTGTTCTTATATTCTTTTCATTTCACATCGAAATTAGTATTATATTTTAATTTTGATTTTCAGAAAAACTAAATCGAGAGATTACGACATAAAAGTTGAAGTACAGAAAGTATTGGTGATTTCGTTGTATGTTCGTATGCATTAAATGAATAAAATATTTAAATTGCGACATGCTATAATAGTGAGTTAATAAAAAGAAAAACAATTTTTTTTTCCTTTTAACTATATTTCAGATTTCATTTTGTTCCATTAATTTTCAAAAAATTCATATTATTCCTTAATTCTTCTAAACATTTTATATTAGTCTCTTTTATTCTATTAGCAACCGAGAAATTCAAAAATCAGTCGTTAAATTCATCATTAATTAGACAAAAAAAATTAATTTAAAATATTTTAAAAAATTAAGAGATCAATATAGACCTTTTTAAAATTAAAGAACCAAAATAAATTCCGAGATATAGTTAAAGGACCAAAAAGATATTTTTTTCTTAAAATAAACTACACATAAATCATGTGCCTTGCTTTAATATATATATATATATATATATATATATATATATATATATATATATATATATATATATATATATATATATATATATATATATATATATATATATATATATATATATATATATATATATATATATATATATATATATATTAATAATTTAGAATTATGTTAGTATTCTATTGAAGGATAATTTAGTATTTTATTATGTCGCATATGTAGCTCTAGTATTTGTGTATAACTAGATTAGTGGTGGCTGTCATTTATATAATCATCTTTCTTACAATTTTTGTAGTCGTCATTGCATAGCAATAAATATTCTCTCATTCCTTTTGTTTTCATCACCTTGTGCACTAACAGTTGATATCTAAAGCTCCGGTTCAGATCTGGGGGAAACACAAGTGAAACGGTGAAGTGTTGTGTGATTGATTTCGTTTCTTGAATTCATGTTGAATCTTGAACGAAATCGTAACAGAATCATATTTTCTGATTCTGCAGGATTGGGAAACACTGTGTTTGGTGAGATCTGAGTGACTTGCACAAGGTTGAAGATGAACGAAAACGGTAGTCTGAGCACCAAACTTCTAGTGTTTGATGGCAAGAACTGCAATCGTTGGATGGTTCAGATGTGTGTGTTGTTTGGCGCTCAAGATGTTCTTGACCTCGTCAACGATGGTTACGTTTTAGTTGCACTTCCATAAAATGCAACTGATGCGCAGAGAAATACTCAGCGTGATCTGAGAAAGAAAGATCAGAAGGCGTTGTTCTACATCCATCAGTGTATGGATGTGAACGTGTTTGAGAAAACCGTTGATTCGAAGACGGCGAAGGCTGCGTGGGACACACTGGTTAGGTGTTACGTTGGTGACAGTCAGTGAAGAAGGTGAAACTTCAGCCTCTATGAAAGTAGTATGAGAATCTCAACATGAAGGACAACGAGAAGGTATCTAAGTACATCTCCAGAGTGATTCTGATCACGAATGAGATGAAAGCTTGTGGGGAAACCCTTTCTGAACAAGTAATCATTGAGAAGGTATTGAGATCTTTTACTCCTCAGATTGATTACATTGTGGTAGCAATAGAACATTCTAAGGATCTAAACACCATGAAAATTAAAGAGATTCAAAGCAGTCTCGAAGCACAAGAGTTGCGTCTGATTGAGAGAACTTCTAAAAGAGAAGTAGAGCAATAGGCTCTGAAAGCAACTTTTGGTAAGAAGCATCAGAAGCAGTCTTGGTCAGAAGGCAGGAGAAGATATGATGGTGTTCAGAAGTCAAAAACCTCAACTTTTGATAGGTAGAAGAATGCTCAAAAGGGAAAAAAAAGGCATGACAAAAAGAGGATCCAGTGCTACTGTTCTAAGAAGTTTGGCCACTTCGCTGCTGATTATTGGTCAAACAAAGAAAGGAAGTCAGAAGAAGCAAACATAGCCAAAAGAGATTATGATGATGAAATTGTGCCACTGATGGCTTATGAATGTGATGATACGAATTTGACAGACTGGTGGTATATGGACACTTTTTGCTCAAATCATCTTACTGAAAATAAGAAATGGCTGGTTGACTTTAACTCTAGAAAGAGGACATAGATCAAATGTGCTAATGATAAATATCTCGTGAAGGTATGAAAAATGTCAAAGTCGTTATGAACAATGGGAAAACAATATTGACTCAGAATGCGTGGTATGTACTTGGCATGAAAAGCAATCTGATGAGTGTAGGGCAACTAATTAAAAAAGGTTTTTCAGTTACCACGAAGGACAATCTTTTGAAGTTGTATGATTGTAATCAAAAGCTGATTATAGAGTCAGAATAGGGGAGGAATAGAACATTTAAGGTGAATGTTAGAATTGCAGACTCCAAATGCCTCAGTGCAACAAGTGTTGTGAAGGAAAGTGAGATGTGTCACAGAAGATTTGGTCATTTGAATTTCAGAAGCTTAGGGCATCTGAATTTGAAGAAGCTGGTACATGGAACTCCTACAATTAAGAAGCCTGAGAAGTCATGCAAAGTGTGCATGGAAGGAAAGCAACCAATATTACCATTTGCGTCAGAAGTAGCTTCAAGAGCAAAGCATGCCTTGAGAGTAATGCATTCTGATGTGTGTGGTCCATTTCCAGTAGCATCAATTGGAGGGAACAAATACTTCATGTCATTTGTTGATGAATTCAAAAGGATAACATAGATATCCCTTATAAAGTTTAAACACGAGGTGTTTGCTAAATTCAAAAAATTCAGAATGAAGGCTAAGAATCAGAGTGGTCGGACTCTGAAGATTCTCAAAATTGATGGTGGAGGTGAGTATAACTCCACTAAGTTCATAAGTTTCTATGAGGAGAATGGAATTAACCATGAAGTTACTGCTTCTTATACTCCTCAACACAATGGTCTTACTGAGAGAAGAAATTGTACTTTGCTTGACATGACGAGAAGCATGCTGAAGGAGAAGAAGCTTCCTCACACCTTATGGGGAGTAGTTGTTGCCACCACAACATATGTGCTTAACAAATGTCCAATGAAGGAGCTGAAGTAAATTGTTCCTATTCAGAAGTGGATTGGAGACAAGTAAAATGTTAGCCATCTAAAGGTCTTTGGTTTTGTATGTTACAAACACGTTCCAGAAGTCAGAAGACATAAGATAGATGATATAAGCAAAGTGATGTTGCTGGTGGGGTACCACAGTACATGTGTATACAAGCTTTATTGTCCAGAAACTAATAAAGTTGAATTCAGCAGAGACGTCATTGTAAAGGAATCAGAAGCTTGAGATTGGAATAAGTCTTAATTCAACTCTAGTGTGAGAACTTTTGAAGAAAAATCAGAATTAGAAGTTTATGAAGATGAGTCAGAAGCTAAAGAAGATTCTGAAGCTGGAGTAGACTCTGAAGGCGAGTCTGACTCTAATGGTGATTCTGACTCAAAAGGTGAAGATGATTTAGATTCTGGAAATATTCCAGACTCTGAAGGTGGTCAAGGTTTTGGAGGAGGTCAACCTTCTAAAGCAAGAGCTTTTTAAGGAGAAGATTATAAAGATAGAACTTCTGGGGTTCCAACATTCGAAGGAGATTCAGAACAAGGTCAGAGGCCACAGAGAGTCAGAAACATCCCGAGAAGATTTTCAGAGTATGGCATGCTATGAGATACTGAAACAGACTCTGAGGGAGAGATTATTCAGTGTACCATGGTAGTAGACTCTGAACCAGTAAGTACAGAAGACGCCCTCAAGAAGAAAGTTTGGCTGAAGGCCATGAAAGAAGAACTTGAGGCTATTGAAAGAAACAAGATTTGGAAGTTAACTAAGCTTCCAAAGGACAAGAAAGCCATCAGCGTCAGATGGATTTCAAGGTGAAGGTAAAGCTAGATGGATCAATTAGAAAACAAAAAGTGAGGTTAGTAGCAAGAGGATTTCTACATAAACCTGGGCTGGATTATTCTGAAGTGTTCGCACCTGTAGCGAGACATGAAACAATTAGACTGGTGATTGCAATAACTGCTAACATGAATTGGCCTCTGATGCATTTAGATGTGAAATATGCATTTCTAAACGGTCCATTACAAGAAGAGGTATATGTGTCACAACCTCCTGGATGTGTTAAAAAGAATCGGGAAGAGATGGTGTACAGATTGCATAAAGTTTTGTATGGATTGAAACAAGCTCCCAGAGCTTGGAATCTAAAGATTGTTTTATTTTTCAAGGAGCAGGGGTTTTAGAAATGTGAGATGGAGTACAGTGTTTATGCTCAGCATACCTCTAAAGGTAATATTATTCTAGTGTGTCTGTATGTTGATGACATATTGCTGATATGAAGTTCTGAACAAGAGATAGCGAAGTTCAAGAAGGTGTTGATGAATGAGTTTGAAATGATTGACCTCAAGAAAATGACATATTTTCTAGGGATAGAGTTTATGTACTCTAGAAAGGGTATCATTTTGCATCAGCTGAAGTATGAACTTGAGCTTCTGAAGAGATTTAAAATGCAGAATTGTAAGGATATTGTCACACTTTTAGAAACCAATCACAAATTAGAATCTAATTCTGAAGGTGAAGATGTGGATGCTACAATCTTTAAATAGTCGGTTGGTTTTCTGAGGTATTTGTGTAATACCATACCTGATATTTGTGTAATACCAAGCTGCTGTCAGGATTCTTAGGTATATCAAGGGAACTCTGAAGTATGGAGTGCTATTCCCTTATGAAAGAAAGACTAATTCAGAGCTGATGAGTTAGTCAGACTCTGATTGGTGTGGAGATAGAATTGACAGGAGAAACTCTGGGAGATCCTATTTTTTGGTGTTCCAAGAAGCAACTTGTTGTTGCACTGTCAACGTTTTAATCCGAGTACATCGTAGGTGTTGTAGCTGCATGTCAAGCTGTATGGCTTCTGAATTTGCTGCAGGATCTGAAGATCAAAGAAAACAAGCCTCTGAAGTTGATGATTGATAACAAGTCCGCAATCAATCTTTCCAAGAACCCAGTTCTGTATGGGAGAAGCAAGTATATTGAGAAAAGTATCATTTTCTGAGAAGTCAAGTCCAAAATGGAGTGCTAAAAGTTTAGGGATGGCAACGGGGCGGGGCGGGGACGATTTTTGTATTCCCCAAACCCAAACCCGAATCCCAAATAAATCCCCGTTCTCCAGCGGGGATGAATAATTGAACCCCAACCCCGTCCAAAATGGGTTCGGGGATTCCCGCCCCGCCCCCAAACCCAAATCCTGCCTCAAACCCAAATTTTGCCCCGAACCCAAATTTCGCCCCAAACCCAAAACCTGTCCCAATCTTAAGAAATATTAACTTGTATTACAAAAATAAAAATACAATCTCGAAGAATTTCAAACATATATTCGAATTATAAAATACAAACGAAAGTATTAATTCATTAATCATACAATTAATATTTCAAATTAGCAAAACCAAATAATACAAAATATAAAAACTAAATAATAAAATACAAATTGATATTACAAACTACCATCCAAACAAACACATAGTAAAAAATATTCTACATTCCAAAATACCAACAAAACAACCACATAACTAAAAATATTCAACATCATTTGTCAATGGAAATTGCTAGTCAAAAATAGATAAGTGGCCAACACCAATATTGTCTTATTTCTTTCTCTACATGCTATTCTCCATCTTCAAAGAGGGAAATAACACCACCAGTCAATATTTCAAACTACCATCCAAGCAAACGCATAGTAAAAAAATATTCTACATTCCAAAATACCAACAAAACAACCACGTAACTAAAAATATTCAACATCCTTATCAACGGAAATTTCTAACAAAAATAGATAAGTGGCCAACATCAATATTGTCTTCTTTCTTTCTCTAAATGCTAATAAACGGGGCGGGTTCGAGGACGGGTTCGGGGTGGGTACTACAGTCCTCATTACCCGCCCCGCCCCCATATTTAAAAATCGGGAAAAATCCAAACCCGAACCCAAACCCAGTCAAAGCGGATTTTCCCCGTCAAATTCGGGGCGGGTTCGGGCGGGTATGGGTTATATTGCCATGACTATAAAAGTTGTGCATTATAGCACCCAGAAGCATCTGGCAGATGTTCTGACAAAGGCAATCAAGACGGATCAATTTCTCTACTTAAGGTATGGAATTGGTATTGTTAGTTTTGATTAGGAAATCCTAAACTAAGGGATGATATTGAAGGGTAATTTAGTATTTTAGTATGTTGCCTATGTGGCCCTAGTATTTGTGTATAAATAGACTAGTGGTAGCTGTCATTTACATAATCATCTTTCTTACAATTTTTGTAGTCGTCATTGCAGAGTAATAAATATTCTCTCATTTCTTTTATTTTCATCACCTTGTGCACTAACATATTCCAATAATTATGTGGCCAAATATATTTATTTAATTATATTAACTATTTTATCAATAAAGTGTCTTTAATAATTATGTGAGTATATAGATTTTATTTAGAAATTATTTAATTATTTAACTAATTAAAGAATTGGGCATGAATTCAAATATAAGTGGATATCATGATGACCCATTTGAGAATAATGGAAATTCTAATTGGTCATCACGCTATATATAGGCTATGATCCTCCAATATACCATACACAAACAAATTATCTCTTCTTCTCATATGAAGAGAATTCGAGGCATAAGGAGTACCAGTTGAGAAAGAACACAAAAGCCATCAACTTTTGGGTTTTAGGATTACCGTCAAAGGGATTTTTTTCAATGAATCCAGATATTCTATAATCAATTTATCGATCCTTTAATTTTATACATGCTTGATTTCTGCGCCTAAATTATATATTATAATTTCTTGTTTTATTTCATATATAATAATTAACCATACGTAACTATTATGTATTCTTGTATAAAATATATATTTTTTCTTTTCATGAGTGTTAATTTAATTTGATTTTTTTTAACATCCTTCGAGTACAACTGTTTTATTATACTGGTATGTACATGATATAAACACAATTATTAAGTAATCAAGTAAATATGCAATTTTGATATTACATTTACAGGTATGTTTATCTGTGTTTTAAAGACCTTCCCATTTAATTTATTAAATTAAAATTGTCTAGTAATTTTGATTGGATTAGGTGAAACCACAAGTTGCAAAAGTAACCTCTGTTATTTAAATTTGATTCAATTAGAATTACAAAAGATGTAGTGTGTAATTTTTTATGCGAACTGCCTTGGTCGGCCAAAAGGAAGAAACAGTTTGGCCAGAAATTTGCATATTTGTGATGGTAAATATATAGTAATTATCAAGTTTATCCATGTGACTAATGATTGATGTCAAAGGCATCCATTATCTGACATGACTTATTACTAATGTTTGATAATTGCGTGAGAGTACCGATTACAGTTAATTTTTACAATCAAAGATTGGGAATTGATAATGTTTTTGGTATCTTGTTTATGTCTTATTTAATTTGCATATAAGGAATATTGTACATGTTCATATGGTTGTTTGACATGCCTACTAATGTTATTGTATGTTTGTTGTTCTTTCCAATGGATCCAATTGTCGTTGCTATTGCTCCAAAATTTGTTGCTCAGATTAACTTTATTCCTATTCTGAGTGGGATGAACTTTAAGTCTTGGAAATAATCTGTGGAGATCGTGTTTGAATGCATGGATTTAGACCTATCTTTGACGGAGGAGCGTCCCACCGCCACTACTGAGAACCCAAATGAAACTAAAATAGAAAAATGCGACTGATCTAACCGAATGAGCCTCATAATGATCAAAAGATCCATACCTGAAATAATTAGAGGCTTGATTGCTAAGAGTCAAAGTGCCAAGAAGTTTCTCAAAACTGTGGAGCAATTTTTTGCTAAAAATGATAAGGTTGAGATAAGTAGTACCTTGTCCAAACTCATTTCAATGGTTTATAAAGGCAAAGGGGACATAAAGGAGTACATCATGGAGACGTCTAATCTCACATCAAAACTTAAGGCATTGAAACTAGAACTTCATGAGGATTTGATTGTGCACTTGGTTTTGATCTCTCTCCCAACACACTTTGGGAAATTTAAAGTGAGTTACAATACTCAGAAGGACAAATGGTCTCTCAATTAGTTCATATTTCACTGTGTGCAGGAGGAAGACAGACTAAAGAGAGAGAAGACTGAAAGTGCTCACTTGGCTAACAGTTCTTAGAATAAAAGGAAGAAATATGAGAGAATTTTTTCGCAAAATAAGAAGGCAGAGGAACAACCTAAAGAGGCCATTTGCTTCTTTTGAAAAAAGGATGGACAAATGAAGAAGGAGTGTTCCAAATATGTCGCATGGTGTGAAAAGAAGGGTAATTTTCTCACTTTGATTTGTTGTGAAATTAATTTAGTTTTTATACCTAAGGATACTTTGTGGGTATATTCTGGTGCTACTACTCACATTAGTATGTCCATGTAGGGTTGCCTGTGGAGCCGTCAGCCAAGTGATGCTGAAAGATTCATCTATGTGGGCGATGGCAATAAAGTTGCAGTAGAGGCTATAAGGACTTTTAGATTATTATTAAAGACCGATTTTCATTTGGATTTGATTGAGACTTTTGTTGCACCGTCTATTAGACGAAATTTAATTTCTATTTCTATTTTGGACAAATAAGGTTGTACTTGTTTGTTTGGAAATAATAAATTTAATCTCTCATATGATTTAAATGTTGTTTGTTATGATTCTTTGAATGATAATCTTTATATGCTTGATATTGAATGTCCTTATAGCAAAATAATATAAATAGAGTCACATGGTACAAAATAAAAATTAAATGAGAATTCCACCATATTATGGCATAAGCGATTAGGACATATATCTAAACAAAGATTTCAGAGGCTTATGTCAGACGATATTCTTAGATCCCTTTATTTGTCGGACTTCCAAGTCTGCATTCAATGTATCAAGGGTAGGCAAACATATAAGAGGAATTTCCATGCTGAAAGAGCTAAGAAAGTCTTAGAACTAATTCATACCGATATATGTGGTCCTTTCCCTACAGGTTCTTGGAATGGACAACAATATTTTATTACGTTCGTAGATGATTACTTGAGGTATAGCTACATGTATTTGATTCATGAGAAATCTCAATCTTTGGACGTGTTCAAGTCATTCAAAGCTAAAGTCAAACTTCAACTTGGAAAGAAAATAAAAGCTGCCAAATCCAACTGTGGTGTGAATACTATGGTCGGTATGATGGATCAGGGTAACAACATCCAAGGCCCTTTGGGCTTTTCCTCGATGAGTGTGGAATTGTTCCACACTATGCAATTCCGGGAAAACCCAGCATGAATGGAGTTGTAGAATGAAGAAACTAGACTCTTAAGGAAATGGTAAGGAGTATGATTAATCATTTTTCTCATCCAGAGTCATTTTGGGGAGAATCATTAAAGACCGCAATTTATATCCATAATAGAGTACCTAGTAAATTAGTAGCTAAGACCCCTTATGAGCTCTAGACTGGGAAAAAGCCCAGCAGTAGACACCTTCATGTTTGGAGATGTCCACCTGAAGCGAGGCCTTATAAGACTCATGAAGGTAAGTTTGACGCAAAGACTGTTAGCTGTTATTTTATTAGATACTCTAAACGCTCATACGGGTACAAGTTTTAAAATCTCATCACTAGAGAGAGGAAAAGTGCAATTTCAGATGATTATATTGTATTTCTTCAGGAACTTGAGGATGACATTGGTTTGACTAAGGAAGATCCTATCAAATTTAGTCAAGCCATGCGGAGTCCAGACTCTCTTAAGTGGGTTGATGCCATGAAGGATGAGATGAAGTTGGTGGCTAACAATGATGTTTGGGAACTCGTTAAATCATCTTAAAGAAAGAAACCTATTGGTTGTAAATGGATATTTAAAACTAGAAGGGATTCAAAGGGTAACATTGAGAGATATAAAGCTCGTCTTGTCGTAAAAGGCTTTTACTCAAAAGGAAGGAATTGATTATAAAGAGACTTTCTCGCCAGTTTCTTCAAAGGAATCTCTAGAGTCATGATGGATTTGGTAGCTCATTTTAATTTAGAGTTGCATCAGATGGATGTAAAGAATGCGTTTCTAAATGGAAACATTAAAGAGACAACATATATGGTGCAACCAAAAAACTGTGTCAGGAGACCCAAAGTCTATGGTTTGCAAACTTAAGAAATCCATCTTTGGCCTTAAACAGGCTTCCCGTCAATGGTATTACAAATTTCATAAGGTAATATTTTCATTTGGTTTTGAGGCTAATCCAGTTGATAATTGTGTATACCAAAAGTTCAGTGGGAGTAAATTCATCTTCTTGGTACTATATGTAGATGATATCCTTTTGGCAAGCAACGATGTAGGATCATTGCACGAAACCAAGAGATTTCTCACAAATAAATTTGAGATGAAAGATCTTAGGCACACCTCCTCTGTATTAGGAATTCAAATACTTAGAGACCGTTCTCGATGTATTTTAGGATTGTCACAAAGGAGCTATATTGATACAGTTCTGGATCGATTCTCCATGAAAGATAGTAAACCTGGAGACACACTCCCTGGTAAAGGAGACAAGTTTTGTCTTAAACAGTGCCCCATTATAGATATTGAAAAGGAAGATATGCATAAGGTTCCATATGCTTCAGCTGTGGGAAGTCTTATATATGCTCAAGTTTGCACCCGTCCTAACTTAGCATTCATTGTAGGAGTTATTGGCAGATATCTAAGCAACCTTGGTATACAGCACTGGATAGTAGTAAAATGTGTAATCCGCTACATGAAGAGAACAAAAGACTTCATGATCACTTATCATAAGTTAGATAACTTGGAGATCATTGGTTATTCTGACTCAGATGTTGCAGGATGCCTGAATAGTAGACGTTCCACATCTGGTTGCATCTTTCTCTTTGCTGGACGAGTCGTCTCCTAGAAGTCTTCCAAATAGACTTTAGTACTTCCTTCCACCATGGAAGTAAAGTTTATGGATTACTTTAAGGCATCGAATCATGCAATTTGGCTGCGGAACTTTATCACAAGCCTACACATTGTTGGGATCATTTAAAGGTCCATGAAGGTTTATTGTGACAATAGTGCAATTGTGCTCTACTCCAACAATAATATGAGTTATACAAAATTGAAATTTATCGATATCAAGCATCTTGCTGTGAAAGAAATATTTTAGGAGAAACAAATTTTGATAGAACATATAGGGACAGACTTAATGCTAGCTGATCCACTAACCAAAGGTTTAGCACCCAAGGCTTTTCACGGACATGTTGCTTATATGGGTCTTGGTTTTGAGATTTCCTTAGATTAGTGGGATTTTCCCCCCTATTTTCTATATTTTGGGTTTATTTTGGTACAAACTTTATGTTATGTTTAATTTTCTGCAGAAATAAAAACTTATGTGGTACTATTGTTATAATAATATCAAGTTTTTTGTTATGTGCAAATAATGTGATTTTGAATTGAACCTAAGGATTTTCAGTTTGATCTCACCAACGGCTTCAGTAGGACTAGTTGGAAATATGCACGATTTAGATATCACATTGCATGAAATTTCCATGTCACTCATCCATATCGATTTATGTCATCAAGTATGTTAATATGGTAGTCGTTGGGGTTCCTTCACATTATACGTTAGGGACATCAGTCGTGATAGTTCTATTATTGATGTATGAGGTGGATCAGATTGTAAAGTTGATATCTAAAAATAAATAACATTCGGATGCGCGCCTAAAGAATTATGATATAATTATTAAGATATATTGGTCAAGTGGGAGATTATTGAAATATTTTAATAATTTAGTATTATATTAGTATTCCAAAAACTATGTGGCCAAATATATTTATTTAATTATAGGTTAAATATGTTTGTGATCCTCCTAAATATCTCAAATTTTATTTTTAGGAATTACCCTGAGACGTTGCACCGAGGTCCCTAACTAAGGCCACATCCCGAACTACCTTGAACGAGTCAGGTTGCAAGAGGGGAACAATTATATACGGACGGAGGGCTTCCATCTGGTAGGCAGATGGGTTAAAAGCTCCTTACACGTTCTTAATTAATTGTTTGCTAAAGGGATTCATCGAACTTCTTTCTTAGCCCAACCATCCGATCACCGTGGGCCTTGCAATCCTTAGATCGAGATTCCTTCTCCTGTTGCAGAGCTTCAAAAGCCTCATCAGCACGAGAGTTCATCTCCATTACAATTGTGTGTATATCCATCTTGAACTTCTTCTTCGTCTCTAGGGAGGATTCAAGCTTAGCGATCCTGGTAGCTAAAGAAGAAGAAGATCCATGCACTATTGCCTCCCCTTAAGAGTCTCATCACGGCTAGCCTTATTTTGAAGGTTTGGCATTTTCTTATGAAGCTTACACCATTTTTGTTTCATAGCTTCACACTTCCCCTTCCTAGTATCCCCCCTTTTGAAATATTACACAAGGATGAATGTCCACCTGGACAACAACAGTTAGTGAGAACAAAGTAGTATGGTAAAAGTAAAAAATGACTTTGGAGAAAAACTCCACCTTTTTTTTTGTTTAGAAAGATTCTAAAGGTAGGTGATATTCTCCTTAAATATTGTAGTAACAGCCTTATGCAGAGTATGGAGAATCTGAGAATGCAAAGTAGCTAAAAATATGAAAAGAAGGTTGCTCGAACCTCAAGGGGCACCCACGGACAGTTGAGCTTGTTTACTTGAGTCTCTTTTTGTATTAGTAGGAAGAGACTGTGTGCATTCCTCAAAAATCACAGTAACAATCCCAGAAGAAGTTTGGCTAGGTCCAAGAGTGATCGGGGAAGTCCTGAAAATAATAGACATGATAAGATCGATAGTAGGATGACTAATAGCCTGAGTCGAAGGAGCAACTTTAACACCCCGAGCCTCCTGCTCTTTGGCAATAGCATAAACCTTTTTTATAACGTCCATGTTATCTGCAAATATCATATACTCATGTTAAAAAATGGTATGAATCCACCCTCATCAAAAATCACTTTCATTTCTAGACTATTGACCGCGCCCATAATAATGTGAATATCAATGAAAAGAACCATCCTCATAGAAAAGAACCCACTAAATAGTCTCCAAATATCTCTTCATCTTAACCTCGTCAAGGGTAGCCAAATCCAGGTTGACGGAATATGAATGAGGTTCACAATGGAAATAGACCCAAGCCCAATATTTTGGGAACCTATTTAAGCAAAAACTAGAAGACCCAGTAGGAACGCGACAAAGCATGGAGTGGGATTCTAAAGTACGAGACTTCACCAACATAAAGTGCTCCCGAATATCACCTCAGCTTTCGTAAAATGGACTGAACAGAGTAATGTTTTGGCATAGTAAAATAAACCCTTAATACCATAAATTTTACCTAGAGATATGTATAATGGAAAAAAGATGGAAGAACAGACGAAAGAAGGGGTTTCCAAGACCGATATTCAACTGAAAATTGGAACACCTTTATAAAATCCCAAGAACTAGGATCAAGTTGCGAGGGGGGAAATTTAAGAAACTTCAAAACCTCCACCTCAAACTCAAATAAGGGATACAGTATGTTTATCCAGGTGAACAGACACTCATAAAAAGGAATGGAGCACTCCTAAAAATTGCTACATATCCTTTTGCCTAATTCTATAGGAAAGACTAACTAGTCAATAAGGTAGTAAACTACGATGTCGGAGGCACTTACAACCTCCAAATAATTTAAAATAGAGATGGATTCCTAATATCTTGGAGTCCACCCAGCTTTATTTGCTCACATTAGCCGGCTCCAATAAATCAACTCATTTAAGAGGTTTCTCTTTATCCCAAAAGATCTCAAAGGGATTAAGCTAACTGAAAACCTCATCTTGATGACAACATTCGAGACGATTCATAACCTCAATTCACTCAGATCCTGGTCATAAGCAGTGTTCTGGATTGGGCCTAGACCGGCCCGTCCGTCGGGCAGGCCCAACCCAACACTATGTGGGAAGGCCCAACAAGTCCCATTTCTCCCATGTCGGGCATGAAGCCACATACGTCGGGCAGACGACTCCCTTGTCGGGCAGACTCACACGTCTTTCACATGTTCTCCACGTGCTCCCCCACACGGGGACACGTCATCAGGCAACTATCTGCCTTCAAAAGAGTTGGTCAACCCACCTTCCAGAGATCACGGGGCAGTTGATCTAGGGCGAAGACCACGTGCTGGTCTTCATTATGCCACGTAAGCCCTAACAGTTACTTGGGTTGGGCTTGGCAGTCCAACTCAATACAAGTAACCGTTATCCCTGTGCTGGGGTCTCTCTATAAATACCCTATTTCATTATAGGGTCAGGTATTCCATTCTACACCTATTTCTGTATTTGCTCTCCCACTCTAATCCTTTACTCACTTAAGCATTGAAGTACCTTGCAGGTACACCCCTCCTTCTCCCTACCTCCGGTGACAGTTACCAGTCAACAATGCGTGGCATACCAGTGATCTCCTCTGATCAGGTACAATCAGTGGCGCCGTCTATGGGAATCTAAAGCTTCCCCGTTCTTCCGAGCAGTAGAACCAAAGCTTTCATCAATTTCATCAACTTTCGGGATCATGACCAGCCCATGCCACGACGATGCTGTCCATAATTCTGCCTTCGGCCCATTCACCATCGAAGAAGACCATGGTGGTCCGGTCGAAAACCATGATGGCGACATTAGGGATGGGCATACTGCCTCTCCTTTTTCCGATGACGTGACACGCAACGTTTCCCCTCGAGCAAGGAGCCCGACTGTTTTCCAGCCCGTCCCCACGCCAGCAGGAGCAGATCCGACGATGACAACCCTCTTTGCAGCCATCAACCAGACTAATTTGATGTTGTTCTAGCAGAACAAGCGTATCAGGATACTAGAACAGGATAGCTCACCTCGCTCTCCCCTGCGGAGAACCCAGCGCGAGGATTTCCGGAGCCCCTTTCCCCGTCAACGGGGGCGCCATCCACAATTGGAGAGTCCCTAAACCGTGGCCTCCAAGAAGCGCGACGGGTCACCTCCCCGGAAGGAGAGGCGCTCCCCGGCCCTGAGGAGAAACAGTCCTGAGGGTCCGAGTAAGAGGACGAAGGGTCGTAATCAAGCACCTCGACACAATCCTTCCCCCTCACACTCCCTTGTCCGCAGTGACGAAGACAACCGCCGGAGTCCCCTTTCGTGAGAAATCATGGAGACCCTCATCCCCCACGAGATGGAGAAGCCTCCCGCGCTCTCCACCTACGAAAACACGATAGACCCGGACGACCATCTAGAAGACGTCGATGCCATGCTCAATTATCGGAACGTCCGAGGAGCCATCAAATGCAGGCTCTCCCCGACGAATCCGAGGAAGGGAATCATGGAATGATACAAGAGCTTGGATCCTGAGTCTATCATTTCGTGGAGGGTGCTGAAGGATCTCTTATCGCAAAATTTCACGGCGTCCCAACAGCATCCAAAGACGGAGGCTGCCCTCGGCGCGATCATCCAAGCCCGTGACGAATCTCTTAGGAATTACATCGAGAGATTCACGATGAAGGCAGTCCAGGTGACTACTTCAGACGACATGAAGCGTTACCTCATGGAGCAAGGGCTGTGCCGCGGCTCCAAATTTTACGAGGCCGTGGCAATCCACCGGTCAACCTCCCTCTAGGCCTTCCTCGAGAAAGCCCGAGTATACATCCGGTACGAGGAGACCGAAGCTGCCAATTCAGCCCGAGATTCTCATAACCACAAAGCTGCCCGTGGAGCTTGGGAAGAAGAAGCACTAGCCCCTTAGTACGGGGGAGATCAACGACAAGATGATCGTCCTCGGGAACCCCGAGAACAGAGGGGCCCCGCAGGCCGATTCACTAAGTACACGACCCTCATCGTTTTCCGCGAGCGCATCCTAGCTGAGTGCGCCAACTCAGAGTTTGTAAGAGGAGGTGTCTGTTTCCCTAAACCGGCACCCCCTAAAGCCAACATGGACAAGTCCAAATACTTCCGCTTCCATCGCGGCCACAGACATGTCACTGAGGATTGCATCCATCTCAAGGATGAAATCGAGAAACTCATCAAGGATGAACACATGAAGAGGTACACCAAGGGAGGATATTCCCCTCGACATGAGGCCCACGAAGCCAAAAGGGACGAGGAAATTCCTCCGCCTGCCAACGACATGGGGCTGCAGGTGGCCCTCAGCATAAGTCGGCTTGAAGACTTGTTCTCCCTAAGAGAACACGGCTTCCCTACGGGGTACCAGCTGCCCGAAGAACTAATACGCCCCATCATCCCGTGAGAATACTTCCCCACTACGATGGTCATCTCAGGCGGAGCCCCAAACAAGCTCTCCATCGGGTCTGTGAAGAGGAAGTTCGACGAGTTGATGAGCAACAGCTCTAGCAAGATGAGCACCCTCGACGAGTTCCACGGTCGGTCTAACCCGATCACATATTACCTCGAGGAGCTACCCTGGGGAGCCCCCAACGCCGCCATCCCCCTGCTGATCCGGGTGCAGATGGAAAACTTTGACGTCTGTCGTATCCTGGTCGACGGGGGAAGCTCAGTGGATATCATGTATACCCACCTGTTCTCGATATTGCAGCTTGATGAGATCAATCTAACCCCTTATGTCAGCTCTGACCTCCAAGGGTTCAACGGGATGACGACGAGACCATGGGGATATGTGGAACTCAAGGTCACCTTCAGGACAAATGATACAGCCAGGGAGATTAAAATCTGTTTCCTGGTCGTCGAGTGTCCATCCCTGTACAACTGCATCTTAGGCAGAATGACCCTGGAAGACCTCACCACAGTGCCATCGGCGCTCCACCTTAAGATGAAGTGTTACACCAGGTGGGGAGGTGTCTTCACCCTCAACGGCGACATAGAGGCAGCCTGACGGTGTTTTGAGGTAGCAATGAAGGGCCTTAATACGATCGACCCCTCTCCCAAGGTGAAATTATGGTATGTAGATCTCATATGTCCCAAGAACATTGATCTTTGCTTAAACAAGGACGAGGACAGATCATGACCAATTTAAATTACTTTAAATTGTACCAATGTCATGACCAATGTCATGGCGTCTGTTGTGACATCTGCAGGCTGACAGAACTATTTATATAACCATTTAAATTGTGCAAAATTTTAAATGCAGAAAGATAAATAACACCAGTAATTATTTACCCAGTTCGGTGCAACCTCACCTACATCTGGGGGCTACTAAGCCAGGGAGGAAATTCACTATTAGTAGAATTAATTCAGAGTCAAACAACCCAGTTTGCACTCCTCACTTAAAACCTACCCAATGACACTTCTGCCTAGAGACACTCTAGACATGAGTATACCCACTCACTCCCCCTCAATCACCTCAGTGATATTAACACACAATTACAGAACAGTTATGGAGAAACACTCCAAAAACACACATTGATCTTGCTTCACAGTTTTGATCAAGTGACACACACTCTTTCTTAACAGCTTTGAGTGACACAACAACTTAGAACCTACCTAACCAATGCAGCATACAGTTGCTTAATGTACAAGTATTCATGAGACACACGTGAAGAACCAAACTTCTTCACTCACATAACACACGTGAAGAACACACCTCTTCACTCACAAATATGTCTACCACAATGTATCAAAAGATACAAAGGGTGACTTACACACACAAGGGACTCTCAAACCCTAGACCTTTATTTTACACTCAAGTTGTTCTTGATGTGAGTGCTTAATTTTTCCTTGCTTCTGCTCCTTTTATAGCAATGCAGTCTGGGCTTGGGCTGATCACAAGTAACAAACTTTAGGTTTAACCAAGTTAAACCACTTTCCATAATTCAAGGTGCTGTCAAATTAGGTCACAACAGCTTCATATTATGTCCAGACCTGACTAGAATCTCGCCTGAGATAACTAAGAAGCCATAATAGGTTTCCTGAAATTTAGCCTGAGATGTATCAGGTATCATAATAGAAAAACAAACCTTGCACGCTTGATGTCATATGAACAATGTCATAACATTTAGTCATGACATTCAGCTTCACTTACTCTTAGCTTTCCAGCTTGCCCTGCTGAACACTCCTGCAGAATCTTCTTCACAACAGTAGAAACAAGCATATTATAGTTTCCTAAAAAGTCTCAAAGATCCTTTTTATGAACACCAACTAAATCTACACTTTGTTCCTAATGAATCACTTTGGCCTGCACATACTGATGAGGTATATCCAACAGGATCTCATCAAACCAAACCACTTATGTCAAGTGATGGCAGCTCCTGCTGTACCAGACAGCAAATGTCATGATATTGGTAATGACATCCTATTTACAACACATGACAGCAGTTCTGTTACCATAACTCCTACTGTATTAGACAGCGATGTCGTGACATTGGCCATGACATAATGATTAACAACACATGACAGCAGTCCTGTCATGACAGCAGATGGATGTCACGATATTCAACATGACATTCACATTAAAACACTCCACAACAGTTCTATCACCACAGCAGATGGAGATGTTATAATATCCTGCTTAACATCAGTGCAGGATCATGTTTTACCAAAATTTAGCCAATCATAGAACCATGGACAACCATAGAACCATGGAACAAACACAAGGCAATCAAGAAGTCTCCACCCATCCAAGAGCATAGGCCATAGGACTACGTCGATGCCATGGACCTCGATTGTCGCTTCACCGACGAACAGGACCATAAAGCCGAAGTCGAACACGCTCCTCCAACGGTCAATGGGCAGCCCTTCCACCCAACGCGCCCCATTCCAGACGGGAACTTCAAGCTCGTAACCCTCAGCGAGGATACGACCAGGAACATGAAGATTGAAGCGGGGCTGCCCGACCTGGCGAAGAAACAGTTGAAGGCCTATCTCCGTGAGAACATGAACCTCTTCGCC
The DNA here is from genome assembly GCA_963859935.3 of Lathyrus sativus. NCBI lineage: Eukaryota > Viridiplantae > Streptophyta > Magnoliopsida > Fabales > Fabaceae > Lathyrus > Lathyrus sativus. The sequence continues at coordinate 855,542,329 of OZ012735.1, read as the reverse complement.
TGGAGCACTGCCGAGATGCCCGGTCTTGACCCCGAGGTCGCCTTCCATCAGCTCTACATCGACCCAGCCTCGAAATCCGTAGTACAACATAGGCGTAGGCAGTCCCTCGAAAAATCGGCGGCTGCTGAAAAAGCTGTAAAAGACCTCCTAGATGCAAATTTTATTTCGGAAGCCCGGTATTCAACCTGGTTGTCCAATGTTGTATTAGTCAAAAAGAATAGTGGAAAATGGAGGATGTGTGTTGACTATACGGATCTCAACCGGGCATGCCCCGAGGACGCCTACCCCCTCCCCAATATCGACAAGCTCGTCGACAACTCGGAGGCCTTTAAGTTACTGTCCTTCATGGACGCCTACTCGGGATACAACTAGATCCCCATGGCTGAGGCCGGCAAACAGAGCACGGCCTTCATGACTGAGTCGGGCAACTATTACTACAACATAATTTCCTTCGGTCTAAAGAACGCCAATGCCACATATCAACGGAAGATGAACAAGGTCTTCCGGGGAGAGATTGGCGACATGCTTGAAGTGTACATGGACGACATGATCGTCAAATCACGCACCAAGGTCGACCACACATCTCACCTCAAGAAGGTCTTCGAAACAACGAGGAGGTGCAGGATGCGATTAACTCAGAGAAGTGCACCTTCGGTGTACGGGCGGGGAAGTTCCCCGGGTTTTACCTGATCGAACGAGGGATCGAGGAAAACCTAGACAAATGTCGTGCTTTCTCCGAGTTTGCAACGCCGAGCACGAAGAAGTCAATCCAGTCGCTGAATGGGATGCTCGCCTTGTTATCCCGATTCGTCGTCAACTCCATGCAACATGCCCTCCCATTTTTTAAACTACTGAGGAAGGAGGTCACATTCGAATAGAGGGAGGAATGCGAAAAGGCTCTCCTTCTATCTCAAACGTGTCCTCTCGGAACCGCCAGTCCTGACGAAACCGAACGTCGGGGAAACCCTATACTTGTACCTGACCGTTTCCACCGAGACCTTCAGCACCATACTAATCCGAGAGACTCCTGACCGATAGAAGGCGATCTACTTCACGAGCATGGCCTTCCACGACCCCGAGGTGAGGTACCAGTAAATCGAGAAAGTCGCCCTGGCCCTCATCAACGCGGCCAGAAGACTGCGACACTACTTCCTATCCCATACCATCATGGTCAAAACCGAGCAGCCTATCAAACAGTTGCTCGGTAGGCCCGACATGTCAGGACGCATGTTGAAGTGGTCGCTAGAACTTTTTGAATTCAACATCTTCTACGAAGGCAGAAAAGCACTCAAGACACAAGTACTGGCCGATTTCATCACCGAGATGACACCCACCGCGGGACCAACCCCCGGGTCCACAAGTGGACCATCTTCGTCGATGGCGCTTCAAGCTCGTCAGAGAGTGGCGCAGGCATCATTCTAGAGAACGAGGAAGGCACAATCGTGGAAGTTTCCCTTGCCTTGGCCTTCCCGACGACAAACAATCAGGCCGAGTACGAGGCGTTCTTGGCCAGACTCCGCCTGGCGGAAGACCTCGGGGCCAAGGAGATAAAAATCTTCACGGGTGTAACACCCCATTCTAACCCCAACATATAAACAATAAAATAACAATCAGAGTGCACGAAAATTGGATAGGTGACGACCGTGATGGTCATGACGACCGTGATGATCATGACGACAGTGAGGGTCGTGACGATCATGATGGAGTGGTGACGGTCGTCACGCTCACAAAAACTGGGCGTCACATTTCAACTTACACAGAACACACACACCTGCAACAAAATCATTTAGTAACATACATAGCTTGCTTAGCATTTCAATTGCAAGGCAATCTGTTTGGCAGTGAAATCTAATTAGCTTTCAACATTTGAAATAACCAGAGCAAGACCAGAAAAGTCTGCAACTAAATTTTCATTAACATTCAGCAAGTACATATCTTGCATCAAGTCTCAAAGCAACTAGTTCCAATTATAAAAATCAGCACTACCGATTCATCGGTCTAGTGCGCACAACCAACATTTGGCACTATTAGAAGTAACCCATTTATTAAAGAAAAGTGCTTAATAAAATTCAGCAACAAGTAAATCAACTAAAGCAGTAAAATCAATCGTTCATTCCCCCAAAATTGCTACGTATCAGAGCGACCAACGACACCTTAAACGGAAAGCTATACTCTATTCCGAGCTACCTGCAAATTACCACCAACAGAGGTAACATACAACGTAAAGGGTGAGATATCAAAATAATAACATAAGGCATGATAAAAGTCATGTCGTGATTATATCATAGCAATTAAGACTCTCGCAGTTCTACAACTATTATCACAACGAATTATCAGGAACTTCATCATTCATGTATGCACAATTAGCATGAAAATTCAGCAACTCATAATAACGCGACAATATGCGACTCAACTATGCAACTCAACTATGCATGTGGTACCATTTTGGAGCAGCACTCCACAACCAATTTAATTGCCATTATAGGCCGCCAATACAGGCACAACCAACGCCAATACAGGCCAACCAGGATGATATGCTATGAGATGCATTTATTATGGACTACAACACAACCGTAACAACTACGCAACAAGGCATTAAGCCTATAACCAAATCGTCCATAACCAAAACATCGCAACTTCCTACGCATCATACAACTACAATTTTCATATCAATCAAGAGCATAATAACAACCTTTTCTCAACAAATGGGAAATTAGCGCGTGTCGGCGCCGATTTCCAATATTATTACCTAGAACTAATGACATAGAACACTAATTCAGGCATAGACAAACATTAACCCTTAATATTTATCGACCTACGGGAACATTAACCCTATGATTCAATTCCCTACATGAAATCGATCATACCCACAGTTATAGAATTGAACCCCACCCTTACCTTTGGATTGAGGACAACTCTCAACTTCCGATTTGCTCTCTGGTGACTCCTCTGCAACTACCTTGGGTTCCTTCTGTTCCTAACTCCTCCACAGTCACGTTCCTTTTTCCTTCTCTTCAACCTTTTTCCTCAATTTTTGGTTTTCTGAGCAGTTTATCGTGCGTTTGCTCTCTTTCCCCACAACCTCTCTAATAACTCCCTAATTCACATTATTCCATCCACTAATAATAATAATAATAATAATAATAATAATAATAATAATAATAATAATAATAATAATAATAATAATAATAATAATATAATATTACTACTAGTTATTAAATTATCCTTATTATTAATCATATTATATTATCAAACTCTATATTTATTAAATGGTTTTCTATACTTTAAGGACATCCACCCACGCTCTCAGCCACACTCCCACATAAAGGCGCACCAACAATTCATAAATAAATAATTTAAAAATAACGGGCGTTACAACTCCCCCAAACTTAAAAGAATTTCGTCCTCGAAATTACCTCAATCAAACAGCTCGGGATAAGACTCCTGCATCTTGCTTTCCAATTCCCACGTCAAGCTTTCTCCAGCAGCTCCCAACCAGACCACTTTCACCAAAGCAATCTATTTTCCTCTTAACGTTTTCACCTCTCGATCATCAATTCTTACAAGCATCGTCTCCACCATAAGATTGTCATGTACTTGCACATCGTCCATGGGAATGACATGCGACGGATCTGAGATATACTTTCAGAGCTGTGACACATGGAATACATCGTGCAGGTTCGACAAATTAGGCGGCAACGCCACTCGATACGCAACTTTTCCAACTCTGTCTGAAATCTGATACGGACCAATGAAACGAGGGGTAGGCTTCTTAGATTTCAAAGCTCTACCAATACCAGTCACAGGCGTGACTCTCAAGAATACATGGTCTCCAACTTCAAATTCTAAATCCTTTCTGCGCTTATCATGATAACTTTTCTGCCTACTTTGTGAAGCTTTCATCTTTTCTCGAATTAACTTCACCTTCGCCGCCGTCTCCCGAACAATTTCCGGTCCAAGCACCACACTCTCTCCGGATTCATACCAACACAACGGAGTCCTACATCTCCGACCATACAAAGCTTCGAACGGTGCCATTACGATACTAGAGTGGTAATTGTTATTATAAGTAAACTTTATCAACGGAAGGTAGGTATCCCACGAACCGCCTTCCTCCAGAACACATGCCCTCAGCAAATCTTCTAAAGACTGAATAGTCTGTTCGGTCTGACCATTTGTTTGAGGATGGTATGCTGAAATCAACCTTAACTTGGAACCTAATGCTTCTTGCAGACTCTTCCAAAATTCAGAAGTAAACCTCAGATCTCTATCCGACACAATACACAACGGAATACCATGCAACTTAACAACCACTCTGACATAAATCTCTGCCAATTTCGATACTGGAAAAGTGATGTTAATAGGAATAAAGTGAGCTGACTTTGTAAGCCTATCAACAATCACCCAAATGGAATCACATCCTCTCAAGGTGTTCGGCAAACCCGTCACAAAATCCATTGAAATGATGTCCCATTTCCATTCTGGAATCTCTAACGGTTGCATCAACCCAGCAGGTTTCTGGTGCTCAACTTTTGACTTCTGACAGGTCAAACATGCGTAAACAAATCGTGCCACATCACGCTTCATACCAGGCCACCAAAACAGATTCTTCAAATCACTATACATTTTCGTCGCTCCTAGATGAATACTCAACTTACTTCTGTGACTCTCTTCCAGGATCGCTTTCTTCATATCTGCACTATCAGGATTACAAATACGACCACGAAACCTCAACACGCCTTGCGCATCCAACTGATAATCATTATTTTCCGAATGATCTACTTTAGGCATTAAGTCTACCAACTTCACATCTAATTTTTGAGCCTCTCTGAGGCTGTCCAGAAAGTCATTATTAATCTTTAACATGCCCAACTTTACACTCTTTGGTGTTACTTCGCAAACTAAACTCAGATCTCTGAATTGCTCAATCAATTCTAACTCTTTAGCCATCATTGCAGACATATGCAACGTCTTGCGGCTTAAGGCATCAGCTACCACATTAGCTTTTCTCGGATGGTAATTTAAACCAAAATCATAATCCTTTAACAGTTCTAACCACCTTCGTTGTCTCATGTTCAGTTCCTTTTGATCAAACAAGTACTTCAAACTCTTATGGTCACTGAACACTTCAAATCTCGAACCATAGAGATAATGTCTCCAAATCTTCAGCACAAAAACAACAACAGCAAGTTCTAAATCGTGTGTAGGATAACTCTTCTCATGGATTCTCAACTGTCTTGACGCATAAGCAACTACTTTGTTACTCTGTATGAGTACACCTCCCAAACCAAACTTAGAAGCGTCACAGTATACCATAAACGGTTCCTTTGGGTTAGGCAAGGTCAACACCGGAGCCGACGTCAACCTCTTCTTTAACTCTACAAAACCCGCTTCGCATTGAGCATCCCACACAAACGTTTTCCCTTTACCGGTCAACTTAGTTAACGGAAGGGCCAACTTAGAAAAACTTTCAATAAACCTTCTGTAATAGCCAGCAAGTCCTAAAAAGCTTCTTATCTCAGTTGCTGACTTCGGAGTCTCCCATTGCAACACCGCATCTACCTTGGATGGGTCTACCGCAATTCCACTACCTGATATAACATGACCCATAAAGCTAACCTCTTCCAACCAGAAGTCACACTTCGACAGTTTCGCATACAACTTCCTTTCTTTCAAAACTTGCAGTACTAATCTTAGGTGTTCCACATGCTCCTCCTTCGACTTAGAATAAATTAATATATCATCAATGAATACTACCACAAACCGATCCAAATAGTCGTGAAAGATACGGTTCATGTATTCCATAAAAACTCCTGGCGCATTAGTAACACCAAAAGGCATTACCGTATACTCATAGTGTCTATATCTGGTTCTGAATGCAGTCTTCTGGACATCCTTATCTTTTACCTTAATTTGGTGATACCCCAACCTCAGATCAATTTTACTAAACATCCGCGCACCAACCAACTGATCCATCAAGTCATCAATTCTTGGGAGCGGATATTTATTCTTAATTGTCACCTTGTTCAGTTGTCGGTAATCAATATACAACCTCATACTGCCATCCTCCTTCTTTACTAATAATATCGGAGCTCCCCACGGTGACACACTCGGCCTAACGAACTTCTTCTTAAGCAAGTCTTCCAATTGTTTCTTCAACTCAACCAATTCAGATGCAGACATCCTGTACAGCGCCATAGACACGGGTCTGGTACCAGGTACAAGGTCAATAGAAAATTCAACTTCTCGTTCCGGAGGAACTTCAGGAATTTCATCTGGAAACACTTCAGGAAAATCACGAACAACTTCTAACTCATCAATTATCGCTTGATTCTCAACAGATAATGATGCCACCAACGCAAACACTTGAGCATCTTCTAGCAGTATCCGCCTCATCTGTTTCGTAGTTACTAAACGGGCTCCCTCCTCCTCAAGAGTAGAAAACCTCACCGACTTATCAAAGCAATTAATATGAATGCAGTTATACTCTAACCAATTCATACCTAAAATTACGTCTATCCCACTTAGTGGCAAACAGACTAAGTCAACCAGGAAATCTCTATCAAACATTGACAGAGGACATTTCAAACATATCAGAGATGTAGTGACTGATCCCTTAGCTGGAGTCTCAACTAACATCTCCTCAGTCATGTTAGATAACACAAGACCCAAACGTTCAACACAACCAGCAGCAATAAAACAATGAGAAGCACCAGTGTCAATAATAGCAAGCAAATGAGTACTATTAATGAAACAAGTACCTTCAATGAGTCTGTCGTCGTTGGATGTCTGAGTCCCAACTAGAGCAAACACCCTTCCACCAGTCCTTTCTTTCTTAGGCTTTTGACACTTGTCACGCAGGTGTCCCTTTTCACCACAGTTGAAACAAACCATCCCCTTGCGTTTGCACTCAGCAATAACGTGTCCTAACTCACCGCAACGGTAACATCTCACTGGTCCAGAGTTACACACATTACTCTTATGACCAGGTTTCCCACACTTATAGAAAACAATACCAGCAGGAGCATCTCCCCTATTAGTTTTCTTGTCATTGGTTGCTCTCTGTTTTCCTTTGCCAACTGGAGGGTCGTAAGGCTTACCACGATTCTGCTGCGACTTGCCTCTCCTCTCACTCAACAGCTTGTAATGAGAATTGCTATCTTCTTCATAAACCCTACAGCTTTCAACCAATGAATCAAAAACCCGGATCTTCTGATACCCAATTTCCTTCTTGATTTCAGACTTCAATTCGTTCTCAAATTTGATACACTTAGAGAACTCAGCGGTTTCTGCATTGTAATGCGGATAAAACTTAGCCAACTCTTTGAACTTCGCAACATACTCGGTAATAGATTTGTCCCCTTGCTTCAGTTCAAGAAACTCAATCTCCTTCTTACCGCGGACATCTTCCGGATAATACTTCTTTAGAAATTCCCTACGGAATACAACCCAAGTGACCTCCTCACCTGCAGCTTCCAATACCGGGCAAGTCTCCAGCCACCAGTCACCAGCTTCGACTGCTAGCATATGAGTCCCATAACGAACCTTCTGTGCTGGGGTACAATCCATCACACAAAAGATTCGCTCCATTTCCTTCAACCAGTCCAGTGCACCATCAGGATCGTGCCTACCCTTGAAGGTAGGTGGGTTCTCCCGCTGAAACGTTGCCAAACTGCGAGACCCAGCATCTCCAGCAGGATTCGGCTGATTTTCCATAGCATTAGCTAAAGCTTGCAGAGCAGCAGCAATTGCAGCATCATTCCTTCCAGCCATTTCGCTTAAACTGCAACAACCAGCAGTCAAATTTCACAAACAACAATACTCGATTGTTAGACACGATGACTGACTCGATAACTTGGTCGGATGGACCGACCTGCTTTGATACCACTAATGTAACACCCCATTCTAACCCCAACATATAAACAATAAAATAACAATCAGAGTGCACAAAAATTAGATAGGTGACGACCGTGAGGGAACCCTCATGGTCGTCATGATCATCACGGTCGTCATGACCATCACGGTCATGACGGTTCCCTCACGGTCGTCACCTATCCAATTTTCGTGCACTCTGATTGTTATTTTATTGTTTATATGTTGGGGTTAGAATGAGGTGTTACAACGGGCTCCCAGTTGGTCGTCTCCCAGGTCCGGGGTGAATACCAAGCCAAAAACAACAATCTGGCCGAATATTTAGCCCTTATAAGGGAGCGGATGAAGAGTTTTGACTCCACCGAAGTGAAACATGTCCCCCGCGAGCATAATACCCGAGCTGATGTCCTCTCAAAATTAACAAGCACAAAGAAGAAAGGCGAGAACAAATCCGTCGTCCAGGAGGTCCTCGCTCAGCCAAGCACGGAGAAGGCGAAAGCGATGCTCGAGGTCAACACCATTGGGGACAGTGACTGTTGGATAACCCCGATACATGCCTACCTTAGCATGGGACACCTCCCCAGCGGCGTAAAGGAGGCCAGCACGGTCAAATGCCGAGCTTGCTCCTACGTTCTGTTCGAAGGTAAACTATACCGGAGAGGCTTCTCGATCCCTCTCCTCAAATGAGTTGATAAATCCCAGGCCCCAAGAATCTTGCAAGAAATCCACGAGGGCATCAACACACAACACCTGGGAGGAAGGTCTTTAGCCAGGAAGACCCTGCGAGCTGGGTACTACTGGCCAATGATGCAGTAGGATGCTAAGGAGCACATGAAGAAGTGCGACAGGTTCCAGCGGCACGAGGGCATGCACCTCTCCCCACCGTACGAGCTCAAGTCCTTCTCCTCCCCATGGTCGTTCTCCTGATGAGGGATGGATATCCTCGATCCATTCACCATAGGCTCTTATCAGAATAAGTACCTGATAGTCGGCGTCGACTATTTTACCAAATGGATCAAAGCTAAGGCCCTCGCCAAGATCACGGTGCACAACATACTTCGCTTCTACAAGAGGAACATCCTCTCCCGGTTCGGTGCCCCCCTGGCCATCGTGACCGACAATGGGATGCAGTTCACTGACAAAAATTTCCAAGACTTTGTGACCAAGCTCAGAACGAAGCAGCACTTTACGTCAGTCGAGAACCTGCTAATGAACGGCCAGGAAGAGGCCGTGAACAGAGTTATCCTGTCGGGCCTAAAACGCCAGCTCAGGGACGCCTAGAAGAGATGGGTCGAGCAGCTCCACAACATACTTTGGGCTTACAGAACGACGCCTCACTCGACCACCGGAGAGACCCCTTTCTGACTCACCTACGGGACCGAAGCAGTGATCTCGGTAGAAATAAGGGAACCATCCAGAAGATTTGAATTCCCCCTTGAAGACGAGGCTAACGACGAGGCCCTCAGAGATGAGCTCGACCTAGTCGAAGAGATCCGTTCAGGGGCAGCTCTCTGCGAAGCCACGCTAAAGCAGAAAATTGCCCTTCATTATGACAGCAAAGTCCTAAGACGCGAGTTCCAAGTTGGCGACCTGGTCTTGCGACGAAACCAGAAAGATTCGTGCGAGGGAAAGCTCGCCACAAATTGGAAGGGCCCCTATCGTTTCTGGGACAAGACGGAACACGGGGCCTACTACCTTGAAAACCTACACAGGGATGAAATTGCTCGACCATGGAACGCTGAGAAGCTCAAAAGGTACTACAGTTAAACACTATCCGCGAAGTCCAACCTCGCAACCAAGGGAGCGCGACCTAGTACAAAAGTGTCTCCCAAAACTCAACGAGATAACAAGTGCCTGCCCTTTTGTGTGTGCGGGCAGAGAGTTTTGTTCGACGGGGACCCCTCAATCGAGAGCCACCGCCGTCGTACCAACATGGAAGAACACCCAGCTCGCGATGGGACGTTCACGCTGCAGAGAGAAGGTCGCGACTGCATCCCCCTTCGTAACCAACCAGGTAACAACCCCAGTCACCCGGCCAGTTCCCTACACTGTCGGACACTACAAGTATCGTCGAGCTATTACTCCCACCAACATGAAAACATTCAAGCATACAAGATTCTATACATAAACAGGCACACACTTAGTAAAAAAAAGATAAAAACATCATCACATACAATCAATATTATCATAAAATCAAGGGCACTAGCCCAGCTGTTCGGGAATTACAATAAAAGGGCATTAAAGCCCGACAAAACATCTTAACAAAAATAGGCACGTAGGTCAGGAAAATCAATACGAGCACGCAGGCCCAGGAACACAGAAATAAAACCTAGGATGCCTCCTGTTGCTCTCTCTTTTCCTCTTCAGTGGTCGGGTTGTCATCATCCTCCTCGACGCCTATCGCGACCACCCGTCTATTGACAACCTAGTGGTAGGGCTCTATCCCCTCATTGATCAGAGTAACCTCGAGATTCACTATCCTGAGCTGCTCTATAGCGCTAGAATAGCCAACCTCGACGGCCCCTAAGCAGTCTTGCTCGAGCTCGTGAGTCTTGCGCAATAGCTCAGCCCGGGAAAGCAGGAGTCTTTCCTCTTCAGTCTCGTCCTCGGCAGGATGAAGGGAAGTCTCCAACTCCTCGACCCGCGACTGCAACCTCGACCTTTCCTCCTCAGCAGCTTTCAGTCGCTCCTCAGCCTCGCTACTCTTCTTGCACTACACGGTGTTGTCCTCCCTGCTCAGGTTCAGCTCAACAGCTAGCTTGGTCATCCTCGACTCAGTAGCGGCGAGATCCCCCCGTAATTTGGTAAGATCGGCAGAAGATCAGTCCTCATCACTCAGAACCAAAGTGGTCGATAATACTCGCATTATAGTGGCCAAGTCCTCAGCCAGCCTTTACCTTCTCACATCCCGACTGGCCCTGAGGACCACTTTTGCCTCTGAGGCCGACACAACAGGTGACCTGGCCCAGTGGAAGAAACCAGGATGCAAATGACAAGGGGGGATAAGGAACCTCTCCTTGGCGCCACCCTCGGTGAGGTCGACGGCAGTTTCAGGACCATGGACCCTCGCCCGCTTCGGAGTCCCTTGTGACATAGGAGAATGGCTCCCCTGTGGCGAAGACGAGGAACCTCTTCCACACTGGTCGACAGGAGGTTGCTGCAGAATTTGAGCGACCCTCCATTTTCCGCTTTTCGTCGTGCCCCTGGAGGCCGCCAATTTCTTCACGCGCTCTTGCATGGTCGACATGCTTCCTGCAAAACAAAAGAACAAGGGGTTAGCAAACACGAAGATAACAGAGCACAAAAGGGGCGGGCAAAATACAACCTGCTACCTAGAAAATGCAGGGCCTCCTCGTTCGATGAACACTCGAGCAGAGCCTTCATATTAATGAGCCTTGACTGCTGGAGGATATTCTCTTGACTTTCGAGGATGAAGTTTCCGTCGGGCGTCACGAGCTTGGCCGGGGTAAAACTGGCCACGAAGGACACCAGCCTTTGGTAGCCTACTTGATCCTCCTCGTCCAAAGTCCCTGCCCGCATGATATAACGATCCGTGACCCTCTTGAAGTGTTCCTCCGACCAATCCAAGGGTACCTTCGGCACCATGACTTCTTCCCTCTGCCCGTTCACTTCCGGGGCTTCACATTGGAACTACGAGGCACACGACTCGTGAGAAATAGGTCGAACGACAAAAAATCGAGGTTTGAAGTCCCAGACAGAGTCCATGTACTCCCTGAAGAGCCTCATCGTCTGCTTCAACGACACCCATCCCTGTCGGCCATCGACCGTTTTCCTCTACAGATGGAAAAGCCGAAAGAACAGGGTGAGATAAGCCCCGATCTTCATATGTCGGTAGACAAGCTCGTATGCCCGGATGAAAGCTATAGTGTTGGAGTGCAGCTGAGAAGGTGCCAGCCTCAGCCAGTCGAAGACACCTAGTCGGAAATCTGTGAAGGGTAGTCGTAGTCTCGCTTCACGAAAGCAAAACTCGTACATGGGAAATATCATCTTCCCGTATCTTGAGCATATGCGGCAGTGGGCCCGTGGTCGGTATGCTTTTCAACTCACAAAGGAGCCCTCACAGCGGTCCTCAATTATGGTGAAGGCGTCGGAGTCGGAGTCGTCCTCAACGAAATGAGAAGGCGTGCTCAGAGGTTCCTCCCTGACCCAGTCCATGACCGTCTAGTCCTACCCCTCGACGGGTGGGGCTACAGTAGATTCTGGCTCCACATTAACTTCCATAACTCCTGGTATCCACATGGCCATGATCACCTGAAAAATAGAGGAAAAATAGTGAATTTGATGTTTCAAGATCAAGTTCACCCTTCCACCACAGATCAAGTGAAAGGGCGAAGAGGACAAAGACTATGACCTACACTCCTCCTCGACATCCACCTTCCCATGCGTCTACTATCGTATCCCCGGGACAATCATCCCGTAATAGCATGCGTCCCCGGGATATTCATCCAACGCTAACGTGCGTCCCTGCGACATTCATCTATACCTAGAGTCCCTCCCCAGGACATTCATCTAACCTTATCCTATGTCCCCGAGTTGTTCATCCAAACCCTGTCATATGTCCCTGGGACACTCGTCATAAAACCCCAGTTGACCTTGGGGATTCATCCTAGATCAAGGGAATGCCATTGTAATCACTGAAAAACCCACATCCTCCTCGGGACACTCATCGTGTCCGCCACAGGGGATGCCGAAAATAAGAGAAACTAAAGAAAGGAAGAAGAGGACTTACTTGATACAATATCTTAGACAGAAGTACAGCAGATCTCGCGACGGACGGTGCGGTGGTTGTGTTGCGCGATGATGTGTGTACGGAAGAGCAAGAAATGGCGCACGATAGTGATTGAGAGTGAAAAGTACAAAAGGACAGGCACCTGCCTATTTATAAACACAGCACAGAACTCGAAGTGTCCATAGGCACTCAAGTTCCCCTAGGGTAGGCGCCCTAAATTGGGCAATGGGTGATAGACACATGGCCACCATGAACGACTGCATCTCTTTGTTCTCCCTCGAGCTCGGGGAACGGACGCCTGATCATCTTCCGCCTCCCCGAAATGACATTCTAGCGAGCTCGACTCTTGCCCCCATACGTCCTCGACACGGTTGCTATCAAGTCATCACTCCTCCGCAACGAAGCAACAACTTAGGGGGCTCCTGTTTTAGATTAGGCCTGGACCGGCCCGTCCATCAGGCAGGCCCAATCCAACACTATATGGGGAAGGCCCAATTCTCCCATGTCGGGCACGAAGCCACATACCGTCGGGAAGACCAACACGTCTTCCATGCGTTCTCCACGTGCTCCCTTATGCGGGGACATGTCATCAGGAAACTACTCGCCTCCGAAAGAGTTGGTCAGCCCATCTTTCGGAGATCACGGGGTAGTTGATCTAGGGCGAAGACTACGTGCTGGTCTTAATTATGCCACGTAAGCCCTAATAGTTACTTGGGTTGAGCCCTATGTTGGGGCCTCTCTATAAACACCCTTTTTCACTAGAGGGTCAGGTATTCTATTCTACACCTATTTATGTATTTACTGTCCCACTCTGATTCTTTACTCACTTAAGCATCAAAGTGCCTTGCAGGTACACCCCCTCCTTCTCCCTACCTCTGGTGACAGTTCCCAGTCGACGACGCGTAGCAGACCATCGATCTCCTCTGTTTAGGTACGATCAAGTAGCATTGTAAGTCTTGATAAAATTTCAAACTTCTTCCCTATTCAAAATAACAACCTCCATCTTTGGGGTAATTAAAGTAGGAGAAACTAAAGCTCTTGGAAGCGTAGAGTTGATTGTGTACCCCCAACCACATCCTCTTAAAA
>OZ012735.1:855471121-855526121 GCA_963859935.3 Lathyrus sativus | reverse complement strand
ATTATTGCTCACGATCTTGATGTGATTCATGATTTAAAATTACAATTAGGTTTGAGATAAATGACTTAAGTATTCTTCACCACTTTTAGGGTTTGAAGTTTACAACTCAAATAGAGGCTATATATTACCTCAATCCAAGTACACTCCAACATTCTTGAAAAAACTTGTCTGTCTGATACTAGAGCATCAAATAGTCCTCTTGAGTTGAATGTGAAGTATGCCCCTTTGATGGTGTTCCTCTACCAGATCCAATTTTTATCTTACTTTTGTTAGAAGTTTGATGTTCCTTACAATTATTGGGCCTGATATTTCTTATATTGTTCATGTTTTTAGTTTGTTACCTCTCCTATTATAGTACATTGAGCAATTATTCCTTGCATCCTATGTCATCTCTGAAGAACCCAACTTTAGAGCCTTATATTTTCTTCATCATACTCATAGAAGTTACATGCTTATTATAACGTTGGTTATGCTAGTGAACCCCATAAATAGTAAGTCTTCCATTCTTCTACAGTACTTGGGTATTGTACTATAACACGACAACTGAAATAGTCTGGTTGCGTTAGTTATTTTATGACATGAGTGACCCTTGTTTTGAACCAACTACAATATATTGTGATAACAAGAGTGTCATTCAAATAAATCACAACTAGATCTTTCATGAATGTTCCAAGCACATTGAGATTTATTATCACTTCACTCATCATTATCTTCAACATAGAATAATTACTCTACCGTTTATATCTTCCTTCTTGCAAATTATGGATTTATTCACTAAGACTCATTCCATTAAACATTTTTGTTTTTAATTGAATAAATCTCAATGATTTCTATTAATGCATTGTGAGTTTAAGAGGGTGTTAGATAATATTATCAATACAATTAAATTGTTTTTATTATATCGTAATAAAAGTAGTTTTGTCTTTTTTGTATAGTAGTTATCTTTTATCGTTGATGACAGTTTGTCATTACACAATTTTTATGAGTATTTGCAATGAATTCGATGAAATCTCAAGTTAAAGATGAGATAAATATGAATAAGTATGAAGAAAATGAAGAAGTCAAAGAAATAGAGCAAAGCCAGGAAATCGGGAAGAAATTGTGAAGAAATAAGCAAGTTTCAGAACAATTTACATCTTGACGCCTGCCCAGTAAATTGATCATATTTGGAGTTCTGTAACTCGTTTTGACGTGAGTTTTTTTGTTGAAAAATGAAGCTAATAAAAATATCTACATTTTGAAATAATCATACGCACGACGGAAAGTATCCCATGCGTGATGCAGCGCGTTCAAAATTGCGTGCGGGATGGAATAATCACGCACACGATGTTACCTTTTTGGGCCTTTTTTGACGCGTTTTTTGATCCATTATTACTGCCTTAAAAGGGTAAATTTGGTACTTTTTCAAGGATTCAACAACTTTACACGAATTTCTACACTGAAAGTGATGATTTACAATACCCATAAGGCATATTTAGAAAGGATTTAAAGTCATTGGAGGCCAATTCTTCAAGGGGATTCTTATGCAAACCTCTTATCATTATTTTGGTATTGTAATTTGAATTATGAGTAGCTAAATCTCTCTAGTTTAGATTTTACTTTATGAAACTATTTTAATATTGTCAATACATATGTTTGATTTGATATTGCATGAGTATTTTGACTTATAATTCTATTCAATTGTTTCTTGATCGTAATGCTTTTTATGTGAGATACTTTTTAAATATGATTTTGGGCACATAGGTAATACTAAACATTAGTCTACGTGTAGACCTAGGGTAATGTTGTACTTACGCTATTAAATATGAATAGTAGATCCCGGGTAGTGGCTAGTAAATTAACGCTTTGTTGCATCGCCTAATTCTGCTTATACTGGTGGACTAAGGATAAGAAACTCTGAGTAGTGATTATGATCTATATCGTAAGGGATTGGTTATAGCAATTTTGTTAATTTGTCATGGGATTGTAGTGATTAAATTATTCAAGTAAGACATCAAACATCAACAATAGAGAAAATAGGGGATTCTATACACAACCTGACCGCTTTCGTGTATTGTTTGAACACTTTATTTTATTTTCGCAGTTCAAGCTTGAAACCCCCACCAATTTAGTATTTTATATGAATTTCATAATTTGTCTTATTAAATAGCACTCTCTGTGGATTCGATCTTTTTTATTACTACGGTATTATTGGTACACTTATCGAGAAGTCATTAAGTTTTTGGCGCTGTTGCTGGGGACTACTGATAATTTCAACAAGACGACGCTTGTGTAATAATTACTTTTTTTATTTTTATTTTTGTTTTCAATTGTAAATATTTTCATTTGCAAATTTTTTATTTTTTTGTTTCCTCTTAAATTTTCTTTCCTATTCTTTTTCTTTTTAGTTCTATTCTTGTTTAAAAAATTTTCTAATGCAGTGCTATTAAGATATTTTTCTTTTTTGTTTGGATGCAAGGTCAGAAAAATCATGCAAGAGGAAATAGCTGCCACTTTAGTAAAGTTCGTAGCTTATAAAAGGAATGTGGAGCAGAAACTCTAATTCAAAAGATTGTAGGAAATTATTCTGAACCAGAACCTTACATCAACACTGAGCAATTATGGAAGGAGAATTCATCATCTCCATTTGAAGAAACTTTGACCCAGTTCATAAAGATTACTTAACTAAATTTTTATAAAATCAACAACCAGCAAGAAACCTTGCGAAGGGGCATGGAGGCATCCTTCGAGATTTTAGAGATGCAATTTGGTCAAATATCTAGCTATTAGTATTAAAACTGAGATCTAGTAGGAAGATATATGAAAATGTGTTAGATAGTCCTAGAGATGTGGAAATTGAAAGAGAAGTCAAACAACAATATGAGATAGTCAATGAAGAAGGAGTTGAAAAAGAGAAAGAAGAAGAAAAGTGCACATCATCTGATGAAGAAATATAAGCAAGAATAGAAGAAACGAAAGTGAAAAATATATGTGGAAAAAGAGCAAAAATAGAATATGAAGATTATATAGTTTTGGATGAAGCTCAAAATATAATCATTCATTTAGACATAGATGTCTAATTACAAGATCTTCAACAAAATAATAGTCTTACACTTAGGAAGAAGACTGATAAAAGAGGAGAAATAGATGAAGTATTGGATGAGCTTTATGCCTTGTTCGATACTATCAAGTTAAAGAGAATATGGAAGAAAATCTTCAATTCCTGAAAGTAATGGAATCCCTACCAAACAAAAGGAAGAAGAAAGATGATGTGCTTTTCGTGTCATATATGCCGCCCTAACACAAAAATCGAAAGGTCAAGCTTAGGACCTTAATAAAGCGCTTAATGGGAGGCAACTCATCAGATAACTTTTATTTCATTTGCAAACTTTAAATTTCAGTTTATTTCAATTAATTATTTTTTTGTATCATGTCACATTTAGGAGCAGTAGGACAAAGACTTGAGAAAGAGGTTGAAAGAAGAAAGAGAGACTAAAAACTCTCTAATCCTATTATTTTATGCTAATCTCTTTGCACTTTCTAATGTTGTTGCTGTTGTTGTTTAAGGAAATGAGTCCAAAGAGAATTTGCTCCTCTCGAGCATCATCATTAATCAGACGAGAGTAGAGTAGACCAAACAGAACCAAGACTTCAACAATACCATGCAAGACGTGCAAAACTTTTTCTGCTCCAATGACATGTTAATTTGGATTTTTCTAAATTTGTATTAATTTATGCGATTCCCTTTTACGTCTAACAAGTCAATCTAGAGTATTAGCTATAATATTTGGTTCTCCTTTGTACCAATAAATTTATATCTGTCTTTAATAAACAAGTTTGTTACTGCTGTTTCTTTCAAATTTATAAAATTGCAATTTTAGCAGTGTACAAATGAATCATAAGCATCATAAAAAACAAAGGTGATCATCAGGAAAGTTCCTTGCGGATTGAGACTTGAGAATGAAAGGAACAATTAACTACCTTCTACTCAATCTCCAGATATCTCAACTAGTAAGGTTTGAGGTAAATATTCCATTACTTACTTTTCCTTATTATGAAAGTATGCGTACAATAAATATTTTCTAGAATTTACATTATTTATGATTGAATCTATTGGTTTAATAAATATACACCGCGACATTTTTGTGTGGTAAACTCTGAGCCTTTTCAAACTAACACATATATCATGTTTATACCATTTACTAACCACTTTGAGCCTAAACCCTTTCTTTCGGTGACATAGCCACAATAATTAGTCAATTGACTTAAAAGATTAAATCTTTCTACACTCTCTTTAGAATTAGGTAGAAAAATTTTCATTGGTCATATGCAAAAGAATAAGTTTGGGGTTACTCTTGGAAGTAAGAAAATTTTAAGTTTGGGGTTGGTGTACTAGAGATTTTGGTCAAAATTTAAAAAATAAAAAATGAGAAAAATCAAGAAGTCAAAGAAACTTCTTCAAAAAATGAGTAAAGAAATGTTTAGAACCATAAAATGTTAATCTCTAGTACCAAAGCAATTAAGCAAGAGTTGATATGAAATGGAAGATGATAAAATAAGAAAAACTAGATACCTAACTCCAAAGGTTTAAACCTGCAAATTATCCTACCCTGATATAAGCCCCATTACAATCTTAAAAGACCTCCAAAAGTGTGTGTCTAGATGATTTTAATTGATTTTTTTAGAAATTTTACAAACTTATGGTAAAATAATTTTGTAGGTTGATTGTGTGATAACCCTATCAATTCGAGTGAAAAATCAGTGAGCTGAGAGACATGTAAAGTACTTGTTGTATTGTAAGAACTTTTCTAAATTTGCTCGATTGAAGTTGGTAACTAGAATTGATGATCAGGTAACACAATCAGTGATGTTCATTATTTATTACTGCAATTCATTTTTCCGTTTGAAATGTGGAGTTGTAGGCGAGTTACTTGAGGACAAGCAACAAATTAAGTTTAGAGTTGTGATAACAATTTGTTATTACGTGATTTTTATGAGTATTTATGATGAATTTGATGAAATCTCAAATTAAAAATGAGGTAAATATGAAGAAGTATGAAGAAAATGAAGAAGTCTAAAATGTTAGGGGATATTTTTCAACTAGAGAGCATTGAACATTATGAGACTTTTCATTTCTAGAGCAACACCTTTGTGAGAGACACATCACATACTCACCCAAAACCTTAAGGTGATAGGTGTATGGATTCTCTCACTTATAAATGTTCAAGTCACCACGTTTCTATCCAATGTGGGACTATTATCCACACTACTCACACTTGTTAATACTTAACACTCTCCCTCAAGTGTGAGTCTATCCACAATGCTCTCCCTTAAGCGGAAACTTCAACTATGCAACTGCACCCTTGTACCGTCGTTGACACTCTTCAACGAGACACTCAACCCACGACCTATGGGGATACCACTGATCTTGGAATCTTTCTTCATCTTTTGTTGTGACCATTAGCAACGTTTCTTCTTCTTTATGTTTTGCCAGCTTTGCATCAGTCTCTTCATTTCTCTTCCTTTCTGGACAATCACTAGCATAATGACCATACTTCTGGCAATTGAAACACTGAATGTGGCTTTTTTCTGGCTTTCGACCACCACCTCTTCCTTTACCTGCAGCACCACCACTTTGGTTTCCTTAGTTCCAAGGTTTCTTCTGATTCGACTGGTTTCCTCCTTTGTTTCCATTCCAGCTACCTTTGTCTTTTCTTTCCTTTTCTGACTGCGCCTGTAAAGCCATATCTTTCGACTTTCCTGCAGCTCTCTCAGTCATCCTCTGTTCATGAGACTCAAGAGTCCCTTGAAGCTCTTCCTTCGTCAACACTGATATATTTTTTGACTCTTCTATGGCAACTACCACATGGTCGAATTTTGGAGCCAACGATCTCAAGATTTTTGAGACAACTGCTTTCGTCGTCAGCGCTTCTCCACATACTTTGATTTGATTCACCAACTTTGTAACTCTGGTGAAGAAATCTGTAATGCTTTCGTTGTCTTCCATCTGAAGCAACTCATAGGTTCTCTTGTGAGTTTGTAACCTCACCTCTTTCACCTTCTCCGCCCCTCCAAACGACTTTTCAAGAATCACCCATGCTTCTTTTGCTGAATCAACATCACTAACCTTTTCAAAGTTATCAGGATCAACACACTGATGAATTATAAAGAGTGCTTTATAATCCTTCTTCTTCAATTCTTTGTGCGCAGCCTTTTCTGCCTCCGTTGCGTTCTCCCCAAGCGATGTTACTCCGTCCTTCACAAGATCCCAAAGATCTTGATAACAGAAAATCACCTTAATCTGCTTGCACCAATTCTCATAATTGTCTTTCTTGAGAATTGGCAGGGTTGCTGGAAAGTTGCCGTTCGGATAGTTCATCGCCATCACTATCTTCCTTCCTTGAATCTCTCAACCGGAGCTCTAGATACCACTGTTAGGGGAGATTTTTCAACTAGAGAGCATTGAACATTATGAGACTTTTCCTTTCTAGAGCAACACCTTTGTGAGAGACACATCACATACTCACCCAAAACCTTAAGGTGATAGGTGTATGGGTTCTCTCACTTATAAATGTTCAAGTCACCACATTTTTATCCAATGTGGGACTATTATCCACACTACTCACACTTGTTAATACTTAACATAAAAAACATAGCAAAGCCAAGAAATTGGGAAGAAATTGTGAAAAAACGAGTAATTTTTCAACACGTAAGAAATACTAAACATTAGTCTGTGTGTTGGACCTATGGAAATTGTTGTACTTATGCTAGTTGAATATGAATAGAAGATCCTGAGTAGTGACTATTGAATTAACGCTCTGTTGCATCGCTTAATCCTACTTACGCTATTGGACTAGGGATAGGAAACTCCGAATAGTGATTATGGAGTTATATCGCAAGGGAATGATTATAGCGGTTTTGTTAATTTGTTGTGGGATTATAGTGATAAGATTATTTATATAAGGTATCAAACATCAACAATAGAGAAATAGATGATTTTATACACAATATGGCCGCTTTCGTGTATTGTCTGAACATTTTATTTTATTTTCGCAATTCAAACTCGAAACCCTCCACTCTCAATTCAATATTTTCTATGCATTGCACAATTTATCTTGTTAAATAGTCGTTCCTGTAAATCCGTTTTTTTATTACTTTAATATTTTCGATACACTTGCCGAAAAGTCATCAATAATAACTCTTATTCTTTTAATTTTTGTCATTTTATTAAAATTCTAGTATTTCCAGTTCAATTGACAGGTGTGGTCAATGAGTTTGGCCACCGTACAATGTACTATTTGTCCATATTCTCTACATGACTTGGTGATGTTTTATGTCTAAATAGACATCCTTAATCTTTCATTCTCATATTGGCATCTCTTCATTTTCTGCTTACATGTCTTTGATCCAACATTTAATGTACATTGTTTAACTATGAGAATTATATATCGATTAACATCGTACTTGTACGTTTTGTTTGAAACAATATGACCAAAACAAAATCTATCATATTGGATCGTCATTGCCAATTTGGAGAGTGATTTTTTTTTACTGGTCGAGCTAACTGACTCTTATGGTAAAGAGAAAGTATTTCCCTGCATTAATTATATTTTATATATGAAGTGATATTTTTGATATATTTATTCTTGTATTTTCTCCGGCTATTTTTTATTTAAATTTATTGATTTTGATATAAGGTCCGTTTGTTTTAACTTTAAAAAAAATGATTTTTCTAATGTAATATATTTATGTATAAAAAAGACTTATAAATTTTTTTTTTATAAAAGTTTCAAATTAAATTTGATTAAAATAATTATTTTTAAAATTAAAACAACATGTCCATTCCAAATTATATAATCATTCATGGTACTTATTTCCTTATTTTTGAAACAAGACTAAAAAAATCCATTCCAAATTCTAGAATGCAAAATACATTTTTAAGACCTTTCAAGAGGTTGATGAGATTTGAAAATGAAAGAATAATGAGTATATGTTTGTAGACAGATTTCCGTCTTGATTGAGTTTGAGTCCCCAAAGAAAAAAACCTAAACTATTGGTATCACTAAAAGAACAAGAAAACACAAAAGTGTGGCGTGGCTATTTGAATACGAAATATAATAACATTATTTTATTTTTATACAAAGAAAAGGGAACATTACTAAAGATGAATCGTTTATGATAGTGATGCTCTATTCTTTTTTGCTTTTGTTTTTTTCCTATAAACGTTACAAAAAGATGCTGTTACCAAACTTTTTACAGCTCCTCCTTCAACCAAAATGTTCCAAGTACTCACTTTCTTGTCTTTGTCTAGGTTCAATGAACCTTCTTTTTTTCTAACTCTATTCATTATTCATAATTTATGAATTCATTATTGCTTTAAAAGGACCATTTATTTAACATTTTTTTAATATATTGGATGAAATTGCACTCACTTCTCTTTTCATATTATTTAATAGCACACTCCATTTCAATTTAAGCATATTCTTTAGAGGTGAGAATAGTATTTTACAACATTATATTTTATGAGAATATTCTGTAAATTTTTACTAAAGAGCTTAAAGTTTTAATTACTTTAGATTCTTACTAGAAAAGACCTACTCAATCTAGAGTTGCGTGTAATAAAATAAAGTGAATGAATCTTATTCAAATGTGGACTATATACAACCTCAGATCTAAACTTATTTGATAATTTATGTATTTTGTAATTTTTATTTTTCAAAATTTGTTACATTATTATTAGGAAGATTCTAAAGTCCTATATTGGTTGGAGATAGAGTATTGAAATAGTTTATATAGAGTAATATCCCTCACCTTACTAATAGGTTTTATAAGGTTGTGTTAGGCCAAACTCTAATATGGTATAATTTATTTTATTTTTTTTAGTATTTTGTAGCAATTCATATATTTAAAATTTTATACTTTTTTTTTCTAATGAAATTATTGAGACTAATAATTCTTGCAATAATTGAAAAATATTTAATAGAGTTTTTCCATCCATGCCAACTATAAATCAAACTCTAAACATTTATAAAAAAAAATTCTAAACTAAATAATTAAAAACTTCTCTATCAACGACATTTATTTAT
The DNA here is from genome assembly GCA_963859935.3 of Lathyrus sativus. Lineage (NCBI taxonomy): Eukaryota > Viridiplantae > Streptophyta > Magnoliopsida > Fabales > Fabaceae > Lathyrus > Lathyrus sativus. Next base: position 855,517,056 of record OZ012735.1, on the reverse strand, counting down.
ATTTACTTATTAATATAAATAAATTATTAATATTTATAAATCAAGATTTTTTTTAAAAATAATTAAAGGCTCAAACATCTAATGTTAGCATTTATTTATAATAATATATAAAGATAAAATATAGTTGTGGTGTAGTCTATTTTTTTATTCCTTATTTACTATAAACATTTTTTAAAAAATAATTAAAGGTGACAAGTGAGAAGTTAGTTATCTTATTTTTAAATAAAAAGTAATTTTTGTCTCGCCCTTACATAATCACTAACTTGTAAATTTACCATTTTTTTACTTTTTATAATGAAAATTAAACTAAAAAAATGGTACCCTATTATTTCAGGTCTAGACGTTAATAAAAAGAATTGAAATGATTAAAATTTAGAAACATTGAAAATTAAAATGTATTTATAATTTTATTGCAAAATGTTTAAAAGGTCAAATTTAATCAACTATTGTATCTATAATTCCTATCATTATTTCAATTTTTATAGTATTGACAACCAAAAAAGAAAACAACTACAATTTTTTTTCAAGGCATTTAAATTAAATATGAAACAATATTTTCATCACCTATCAAACAATAAATTTAATATTTTAAAAATAATATTATTTTTTAATAAATATACTATTTTGTTTTGTATTTTAGGACTTTATATTTATTATTTAAACCCTAAAGTTTCTTGTGTGTAAAGAGGCAAAGAGATCCCAATGGAACAAGTGGCCACCTCTTTGTTTCTACACTCATAACCTTATTTGCTCTGTTGCTCTTATTCTTCACCTACTTCATTCATTCACTGGTATGTTTCTCTCTTCTTTTTCATAATCTCATCTCTTAAGAATCATTAGAACACTAAATTTACAAACTTTTATTTGTTGGTTTAAATGGGTGTGGTTTAGATTTCGTTCTTTAATTGTAGAAATAAATTAATGCTGAAATTTAACTTGTTTGAAGGAAGTATTAGCTGGAATTTCAAGTAGCAAAGTGTGGTTTTCCTTCAAGATATTGATCTCAAGTCATCACAAACTATAAGAGACTTAAAATCGGTTGATTTCAGGTACATTTATGCTACTTTTTATGATATTCTATGAATATTCTTCTTCATATGCCAAATATAGGATTGAAGTTTCTATCATTTATTTATAAAATAAGATTAAGAAGACAGTTTTTTTTTCTTGTTTTCTTTTAATTAGTTTATGTGTTTTGATCCGGTGAAGTAAAGTTGCAAATAAACTAAAAATTTAAGGATAATTTGAAGGTTCCGAGTCAAACACATATTTCAATCGTTTTTAAAATAGATTTTGATTGAATGATTGAGATACATATCTGACCGATGTAGTTACTATCTAAATTTCAATTGGTTTTATTAGTAGATAGTGAAATTGATCTTATAATTAATTGATTCTATGATCAAATATTAGAATTTAATGACACATCTATTTAACACTAAAAACTTGATGTGATCTTGTAAAAAAAATTATCTTGTTGTTGATGGATTGTGGATTATGTGTACGGAAATGTGATTGAGTAATGTTTTGAAGTTATTGTTGAGTCTTGGAAGTTAGATCTATTCATTAGCCAATGAGAAAGGAGAAGGATATAGATGTTCTAACATGAGAGGATGAAATTAAAATATTGAGTGAATCACTCCCAACGTTTCCTTATTTGGTAAGTTAGTAGAAAATGAAAATCAAACAATTAATATAAATATTTTAAGCGAAATTCATCGCATCTAACTTCTCCTCGTTAATATCATCACTACAAAACAAATTTATAAGTTGTGAATTATCCTATTTATAAATTTATATTCATAATATTTCTTATATAATATAAATCTTTTAACAAATATCTCTTATAATTAAGATAAATCGTTTGAGTTAACTCATATTTATAAAACCAATATATATTATAAGAGATATCTCTGTTTATAAACTTTTATCTATGTGTCATTAAAAAATTCATTTTTAATAATTGAAAAATTTCGGTCACTTTAGTGATCAAATTAGCCACCAAAATTTAATATTTTGTTAGTAAAATTTTAAAAGTCACTAAATTGATCGTTTTTTATATAAATTTAATAAAAAAAATTATGACTGAATTTCGGTCACTAATAATTTTTTTTTATTATTATTAAATTACTTTCCTCCCAATTTTTTCTTTTTATTTTATTTTTATTTTTTAATCAAAATTTCACAATTATATTATTTTAATAAATAAAACATATATTTATAAAAATAATTAATTCATTAAAATTTATTAATTTAAATATAATATAATTTTAATGATAATTAGTGTAAAACAATTTTAAATAATATTTAAAATTTTTATTTCATTAATATTATATACATTTTAAATATAAATTTAACAACTAAAATAAAATAGTCTAGTGATCATGCCGAAATCTTTCAAAAGAAAGTGCATTAGTTTGATTCCCACTTGAATCAATTTTTTTTTTTTTTAATTTTTAAACCATTAAAATTTAATAGTCACGTTATTGACCGCTAAACGCTATTGTAACTGATTTTTAAACTTTTTATTTTAATTTTTTTTATCACAGTTACACCCAACACAATTGTAACAAAATTTAAATGCGATGAACTTTAAAATTTGTCTTGTAATGGAGGTGATCTTTATTGATCTCGACACTACCTTTGATTATTGGTTCTTCCTATTAAATTATTAAAATCTTAAAAGCTAACATGCTCTTGGCCCATGGGAATTCTAAAACATACTTTACTATTTTCAAGGTTACTATGAATTAAAATATTTTCAAGTATATATAAATAAAATATAAATAGACACAGTGGTTGTTTTATTCAGACTAATCAGTTTTTCAATAATTTGTGCAGTGGAGATAGCACCATGATGGGCCTTGGGCCCAAACTCATACTATCATTTTAGTGAAACATTTTCTAGTTTTTTTGCTCACAAAAATGTTTCACCTAAATGCTGTTCATCAACATGGAGCAGCTGCATCCAAAGAATGTTTTATGTTGCTACTCTATGCATCTAGGTCTTGCTTCTTCAAGGTAAATAATTTCATTGATAGCTTTTAAATAAGCTGATGAATGAAAAGAGTTATGATTATGAAACCAAAAGACCCTCTTGTACATGACAAGGATATGAACCTAAGAAATATATATTTTTTGGTGAGTTCCTATGCTCTTGTGCTGTTGCTGAAGAGAGTTCCCCTTGACAACTTCAATATTTGACTTTTGTTTTAATCAATATTTGCTGATCACTACTAAACTTGATCATGACGGCTTTAGTTTATTTTTGTACTTCATTATTGTTGTAATAGCACTTATGAGTTTTATCTTCCAGAACTATCTTTGGAACAAGAAGATGTAATAAATTTTATATTATATTCATGTCTAATTATTGCCGTGAGAGATTATATATCTTTGTGTTGTGAGAAACTTTGCTTAACTTTGAGTTTCAAGATTGAGTAGTAATAGTAATAAGATTATGGGTTATGTGATTTCTTATTTGATCACTTAAATCATCTATAATTTGGTGAATAATGGTGGAGAAGTTTTGGATATGGAGAGTAAAAGAGGACAATTGAAAGAGAGAGATAATTGAGGATGAGAAGTTATAATTGTATTAATCTAGGATGAAAATGTAAAATATATATTTATACAAAGTTACAAAGTGATTGAGAATAAAAAATAACCAACATAAAAGAAAATTACAACATGCGGACTTGTAACTGATTACATCATTTGGTCAACCAGTTACACCTGACATGGAAAAACTAAATCCTTTCAGTGGTAATCAGTTAACGTCATGGTTAATCGGTTACAGCAACAAAAACTACTATTTCTATTACTTCAAAGAGTTGATTGCCTTGCTGTAACCGGTTACCACCATGTGTTAATCGGTTACAACACTTGAATTACTTGGTAAACTTTCAACGCACCACCTTAATTCAAGTGTTCCACGTTGTTGCACCCCAAAATTTGCCCTCTTTTTATTAGGATATTCAAGATTAATATTCCTAAGGAACATGAAGTGCAAGGCTTAATTCAAGATTTGTTCCCATCCAACTTTGTTTCCAACTCTATGTTCAAGTGGAGTTCAAAGATCACAAGTTCATAATTCAAGACTTCATCCCTTGCAAATTGATTGGCATAAGAGAGACCCATTGTTCCAAATTCATAATTCATGGAGTTCAAGACTAGATTCAAGAATATTACAAAGAGAAATTTCAGGACATTTGCAAGAATGCCACATTTTTCACAAAGTTTCTAACTCTTAGTAATGCTTAGAAAATTAAGCTATTTCTAGTCTTAATTCAAGCTTCTAAATAACTTCATGCCATAGTACCCTTCATGCCCTATCAAGTCCACATGATCCTCTTTGTGCTTACAAACATGCAAGGAAAATATTTAAGAGTTAATTCAATGTTGGAATATTTCAAGATCAAGGCTATGCATGTATTCATGAGGCAATTTGAATATGATCCAAAACAGCTCCATGCAAGAAGTGGCAATGTGTATCATATCACAAAATCATTTTATGTCACAAAACCAAGGGGAGAAACTTATGTTGATGCATCTACACATCAAAAATCATAATTTGAAAATTCTGTCCAAAAGGTACTAACCTTGATCACATGGGTATGTCCAAGCATAAGCCAACCAATGGGTACAAGGTTGGAGGGCAATGTAGAGTGCTGCAGAAGAAAATACAACAAAACATACATAGAAATGGAAAGAAGTGGGGTTGCACCAAGAAAGTGGTCATAAGTCTTTCCAAATATGGAAATTCTGAAAATTGAAAGATGTGTAAGAGCTATTGTTTTGGTACAGCAGAAAAGTGTAGCAGAAAAGTGAGATAAGAAAGGATAGGGGGCTGCAAACACATTCATTCACACACATTTTGACATAGAGAGATTGAGAGCAAAAGATGAGAGAAAAACGAGAAAAAATAGAGAGAATAAAAACCAGCAAAGTTAAGAGAGTAAGATAGAAATACAAGGGAACCATTGAGAAGGAGAACCATCAAAAACATAGAGTGAAGAGTGAAGAGAATACCTAGCCAAAATCAGTGGAGGTTTTGCAAGAAGGGTAACAACTCTTGGGTATCCATTTCTTCAAACTCTTCTCTTTTTTATATTGTGCATTTGTCATTTGTTACCTTTGTTGAGTGTTGTTATGTTGTGCACCTTGTGTAAGGTCCCAAGATGAGTGTGACAGCCTCACCCTCACTACTGCCCAACTCCTCCAATAGATTCATAAGCCACACGGCTCGGCACACACATAATGAAGTGGCAATGTACTCGACCTCATAAGATGAGAGTGAAACTACCGATTTCTCCTTATAACACCATGAGATTGGTGTTGCACTGAACATAAAGATGTATCCAATTGTAAACTTTCGATCATCTTTATCTCTGCATCATTTGGAATCGGTAAAATCAAACAAATTACATTTTCTGCCCGTATCCGCTGCGGGAAAGAGAATTCTGTAGACAACAGAACCTTTGACGTATCCTAGGATCCTCTTGACTGCTGGCAAGTGAGACACCTTTAGTCTCCCCATGAATCTACTCACAATATCGACACTAAATGCCAAGTCCGGTTGCAAGGATCCAATCAACCTCTTATATTGAGTTGGATCAACATCTTGCTCATCCTCATTCTTATACAATTGTAACCTTTGTTCACCTGGAGAAATGGAAATATTGAAATGCTCCATTTCAAACTTCTTCAATATCTCAAGAGCATATATTCTTTGGTGCATGAGCAGTCCCCTTTTGAACTTGTGGAACTCAATACCAAGAAAGTATGTCATGAGACCAATGTCGGTCATCTCAAAATCTATCATAAATTCACTTTTGAACTTTGAAATAAACTTTCCATTGTTTCTCGTGATCCATAAGTCATTTACATATAGACAAAGGATAATTACTCATTCATTCGTATCTGTCTTCACATACACTCCATGCTCGAATACACATTTCTTGAAGCCAACATCCTTTAGGAAGCCATCTATCAGTTTATTCTTAGCTCTTGAAGCTTTCTTCAAACCAAATAATGCTTTCTTCAAATTGTAGAACTTCTTATCTTGGTTTCTCACAACAAAACCAAGGGGTCCTACATATACCTCCTCTTCAAGCGGTCCGTTCAAAAATGAAGATTTGAAATCCATTTGGTAGATAGGTCAATTGTTGTTATTTGCAATACTAACAACAAGTCTAATGATTTCAATCCTAGCAACCAGTGTGAATACATCTTCAAAGTTTATGTCTTCTCTTTGCGAAAAATCCTTAGCCACCAATAGAGTCTTATGCTTGATTATCTCACCCTTGGGATTTGCTTTCACTTTGAACACCCGCTTCACACCAATTGATTTCTTTCCTTTTGGTAGATCAACAAACTTCCAAGTATGAAGGTAGAGAAAAACATAAAAAAGAGGGTTTGAATTGGGGTTTTCAAAAAATTTCTAAAAAAAGGCTTAACACAAACAACAAGATATACAAACTAAGAAAGAGATTGACATGTTTGGTTTATACAAGTTCTCCTATAACGAGGCTATGTCTTGTCCACCCGCCCAAGGTGATTTCACCTTCAATAAGGACTTAATCCACTAATCTTGAAAAATTACAAAAGCTAGTCTAAGTGTTAGAAAACACCTTATCCCTCTCAAGTATACAGACTAACACTTAGTCACTTAAGGAAAAATAATTTCAAAGAGATTACGATAAAAAGTGTTTACAAATGTGCTTCTGATAAGCGAATGAAACAAAATAAGGAACAATCTTTATACACAAATATGATTAACAACTCTTTGTGTTTGAGAACACTTTCTTGATAAAACTTTGAGACTTTGCATTTTCACTATTGCAATTTTGTTCGTTGTTTTTGCAATGAAGTAGTGACTCCTTTATATAGGCTCAATGGTAGAACGTTGGAGGGTAGAAATGTCACTATTAGTACCAACTTCCATAACGATAAACCGAAGATCGTAGGAGGTAGGAGTAGTAAAGTCTTACAAACATTCCTTAACAATTTTGGCGCACAATCAGTTTTTACCAATTTGGGATTGTACTATTGTACGAATTCTTTCAACATAAGTTTTGTCTTGATCTTATCTTCTGATTGAATTCTTCTGATGTGAAGTGATAATGAGTCCATAAGATAAATATACCAAGAAGTATCAGAGTCTTCAGAGTGAGAAGTTGTCTTCACTTAAGTCTTCTTAGAATGATTCTGTCAGAACCAACATCTTGACTTTCATCTTAGAGTGAACAAGTCTTAAGAACCCAGAACCTTGACTTCAGAGTTAGAAGCGAATCTTATTTAAGAAGCACACAACTTTCCTTGTCCAGAGACATTTAGCATTCATCAGAACTACTGATGTTTATCCAGATGTTGTTGAAGTAGTTTCTTGAGGCGTGCCAGAATTGTTTCTGATGAGATTTCTAAAGAGCTATCCATAATAAAATTAAACTTTATATTTGCACTGTAAGAAAAATATTAAAGTACAAATTGTTACATATAAAATATATGAATTGTTATCATCAAAGATTAGAGATTATATGCAGAACCAAAATCTTGTTCTAACAATCTCCGCCTTTTTATGATGACAAAAAATCATGTATTTTGATGGAACAATGTGTACGAGATTATATGCAAAAGTGATCAAAGTTTTGTTAGAGAACTCCCTTTGAGATAAACAAGCTCCTCTGAGTCTACGACTTAAAAAATCTTAAAAGATAAGGGATATCAGAACCTGGTTGACTTGTCAGAGCTTGGATTATCATAACCTTTTGCAACACTTTATCAGAGCTTGATCCATAAGCTACTTTTAGAGTGTTCTTGGAAGGCATTCATATACTTTGCATATATATTTTGTTATAATGTAAGCAATGAGATTTATAGAATTAGATATGTATCAAAATTATCACTTATTTTACTCCCCCTTTTTGTCATAATCAAAAAAGTTAAACTGATATTATAAATGAAGCATGAATGGTACGTGTGAGAAAAACATAGAAAAAAAACACAAAAGAAGACAAAAGGGAAGCCTAAAGTGTCTAAGGTTGAGAAGGAGGAGGGATCTTCTAAAAAAGTTGAGCTAGCAAGTTATAAATGTTGTTTTTGATTTCATCTTGCTTGTCGGGTCTTGTTCTGACTAACTGTTATTCTTTTTGCATGTCTTTTAGAGTTTTTATCATCAGAGGAAAAGGATCAGATTCAAAAACGAGTGACTAATTAGATTTTTCTGTAGCATCTTTCTCAGCCGCTACCTTTCTAGCAGCTTCTCTTTCTGCAGCTTCTTTCTCAGCGGCTTCTCTCTCAGCAGCTTCTCTCTTAGTAGCCTTCTGAGCTTCTAACCTTTCTTCTGCTTCCTTGACACAATTATCTCTGGCTTAGACCGAGAGTTTATTGATTCTGAGGAACTCAACAACCACCACCTGTTAAATTGATTCCAGCTAGCACCCAGATGAGAAGGATCATTTCTAGAGTTGGACTCTTCATAGAGCTTTTTTACTCTCCTTACTGCATTGTCCTTGAAACTAGACATTACTTCATCAAAGTTTGGGCTAGGAATTTGAAGGTTAGAGGTCTGATGATCAGGATGGGTGTCGTCATCAGAGTCGGTTTCATCATAAAGGGTTTTGTCAAAATCTGAGGAAGCATTGGTCAAGGGGTGGTTTTATGTTTAGATCAAGTGAGATAGGGTCAGAATGGTCAAATATGTTAGTGAGATCTTGGAATGCTGGAGTGGTGTTGGTTGTAGAGAGGGAGAGAGAGGTTTAAAGAGGATTGTTAGAAGTAGGTATAGGTTCTGAAGGAATATCTTCAGAGATTGGTAGAGAGGTGATGATGGAGATGGTATCTAGGAGAGATATGGATGTAATTCTAGTGGCAGATGAAAAGGCATAGGAAAGTAGCGATGCAGAAGCTACTGGGGTGGAAGTGGTTGTGAGGATGAAGGTTTCAGATATTGATGTTGTTTGGGGGATGGTTTCAGATGTTTTTTGAGGTGGAGTTGGTGTCACTTAGGATTTTGCAGTAGGAGCTGAAAAAGTAGAGGACGAAGGTGGGATGGAGGTAGTTGTAACTATGGTCGAATTTAGTGTAAGAGGTGGAGGAATAAATGAAGTAATGGTTCTAGTATCAAAACTAAAGGCAACCGTGTTTCGAGAGCCAGAAGACTTACTTGATGGAGCTGGATAGGAGGAAAGTGCAGCGTTTTTCTGAGATTTTCCAGGTTCTCCCAAATGCAGAAGTTTTTGCTTCTTCTTCTTCTCGGTCTTCTTCTTCTGAGATGTGTCATGCTTCATTTTCTGTAGAACAGGAAGTGCTTCCAAAAGAGAATCATAAGAAAATCCAGACAGATCACAATCTTCAGCTTCAAGGCCTCAAATATACTCCTCTAGAACTTCTAGTGGATCAATCTTTATGAAGAGAGGTTATCCATCAACAAGCATCCTTCAATCCTTTAAATAGTCCCAGTTTGTAAGAATGCTTGGCTTAACCAAAACCTTATCAATAATGCCCATGCTTTTAAGATTCTATCCATTCAGGCGTTTTCCAGTATCCACAACAACATCTTACATCAAATTTAGACTAATTAAATGATCCACAAAACCATTTTCAATTAGAATATTTGAGATGAGTTTGCCCAGAGGGATGTAGTTTCTAGGCTTTCCAAGATTTTTGGTCTCTTTAACAGAATCTGTAAGGTATATAAAGAGAACAGGTGGAAGGTGTATCTTTTCTCCCTTCATCAGATAATACAACTAATAACGCAAAATCATATCGTTTATTTGACTTGATTTACATGCATTTATTTATGACTATTGTTAATTCATCTTGATTTATGTTCTATTATACGGTTAATTTACTTTGTTTTGCAGATTGTGGAGAATTTGGATTAAAGGAAGGAAAAGAGAGAAGAAAAACATAAAATAACAGAGAAATGGAATTTGCGCGTGTGTCGCTCGTCACAGCATCATCACGGTCGTCACATACATGATGGTCGTCACAGAGCAACACGGTCGTCACGTTCGTCACGCCCGTCACAGATTCATCACGATTGTCATGCTCTCAAAAACAGAATAACGTCAAAATCAGAAGTAGCCACGATCACTCTCAACTTAATTTCTTCCTACACTTTCTCCACTAACTGCCCACTACTGGAAGTTACTCCCACTTCCTCCATAACTCATGCATGATCTCTGGAAGTTGAGAAAGAAAATACCTCATATAAATAGGCCTGAGATTCACAGCATTGAGGGGGGGGGGGGGCTTCGAGGTATCGAAGTGCTGCCAAAATTTCCATTGAAGCCAAATTTACGTTCCTGCATTATTTTCCCATTTTTATTTCCTTTTATTTTCGTTTTGTACCACCATATTTCTTCCTGTACCTTTTACTTCTCGCCAAAGTAGAATCCTGCCGACATTGTGGAGAACTACTCAAGGATTTGGGATCAGTACGATTTACAGGTTTTAATTAATTGGATTATTATTTTGTTTATGTCAAAATGCATGGTTTATCATTCTGTTGTTTATGTTTATTTCCGTTTATGTTAATTATCATGTCTAGCTAAATTAGTTTTATCGGTATGTAACCGAATTAGTAGGACGGGATTCGATACTACCCGGTGCACCTTATCTTTTTACAAACAACTTTCCTAGCCGTAGATTTTAATCTAAACTTTTAAATAAACCTTCGTCGCGACAACGAGAAATTATTTACAGTAGTTTTTCCATGAAAGTGGGAAATTCATTATGGTACGAATCGGCACGTGAAAGCTGGGGTTCAGACCAGATAGTAAAAACTAGGCATTGATTTTAAACACAGCGAAAGTACTTTAAAAGAAATTAGAATCTATTTGTTTTCAAAAAGTAGTTTTAACCCCGAATGGGACTGCGATAGCATACATTCCGCCTTAGAATTATGACCCGAGTCAACAACCATCGTGAGGCAAAGGTCTTTAAATGAGTATTTTCTTCTGAGATGTGTTTGTAAAGACTAAAAGGCATCGGCGACCAGTCGAATCCCCGAAAACTAAGGCCTCGCATACTGATATCCCTTTGTCGCTTTTCCTTAAACCAATAACCTTTATTTTCCTTTGAATTTAATTTCATTCACATTTAACTCTCCTAATTCCATTAGCCTTAGTTGTACGCCGCGACAATAGATAACGGTAGGTTGACATTGGTCTCTGTGGGTTCGACAATCTTTTATATTACTTTGATATTTTCGTGCACTTGCGGAGGCATCAAGTTTTTGGCCCCCACACTTAAACCATTGTTTGTCCTCAAGCAATCAACCAACACGGTAAAAAGAAATAAGTACAATTCGAAACAAAGACACGGCGAGACTCTAATCATACGTGGCTGATAGGCTAATGTTAGATCGACAGGTACTAAATATCAATACCAAGGATACCGTAATGACACAATTTCAAAAACTCCCTACTTATGCAAACTAACCTGAATCATGCTATTATAACTCAACTTATATCTCATGCTCTCTTTCACCCCATTTCATTCTAGTGCAATCACATTAAGCTCGTTATCCTTACACATTCATGGCAAGTAAACCTGTTAGTGATTATGATCTCATTGTTATTTCATTTTTCTCTGCAAATATGCTTAAGCATCAATTGAACTTAAAGAGTGTGTACCGTTGGGCTAAGTAATCAGGTGAGGAACACCTAACTTAGAAGGGACATGTCTTTTTATTCATAATTTTTTTTCTTTCTTAATTTCTCATTTTAAACTAGATATCATACACTTATTTGCATCGGTTTCTTACTTAGTGTTTTTAGGATGGTGTTGACTGCTTAAATAAACTACTTAGGGATTACAAAGAAACTGGAGCTTTAAGGTCTCGGCATAATAGGTACTCAAATCGATTTTGCATATTTAAGGGGTTAAGGGTGTCAGGACGATATCAATTTTATCAAAACTTTCCCACGTTTTTCTAACATAGTCTGAACAACCTATATACTCTCAGAGTACCATGTCATGAATCGAAGCAAAAGAGGTTAGAATTTTGAAATTTTGGGGAAATTGAATAACAAGCGAAAATCACGCATAAAGACTCGACAGCACATGCAAAGACTTTGACATAACGTTAAAAAAAAATAAAGTTTCTAAAAGTATGAAATAAAATATAAAACAATATATCAAATTAAAAAGCGATAAAATGAAAGCGGTAGAGTTCCTCCCCCACACTTAAACCAAACATTGTCCTCAATGTTTTAGTAAAAGGTGGAAAAAGGAAAGATAGAACCTGTATGAATGCTACTACGTGTTAAATCCTCTATGAGCCTGCTCTTGATGTCCATGTCTTTGTTGATCACTTCTACTTCGGCGGCGGGCATTTTGAGATACCTTCATTTGTGTAATTCTTGAACCAGCTCATCATGTTGCTCGCTTCCAGAGGAAGTACTCATCATCAGTGTCCTCACCAGCAGCGACACTCGTAGGAATGTCCGTGGGCATAACTCATCTTCTCAGATCGTCGTCTAGAGAGTTTTCACCTAGATATAGCTAAAGCGTAACAATCGATACATTTTCTTTATTTTCTGCAAATTTAAACAAACAACTTAAAATAAAAACCTTGTGGGTTGCCTCCCACACAACGCTTTGTTTAACGTCGATAGCTCGACGGCCAAGGAGTGCAAGTACTCATGGTGGTTCTTTCAAGAATGGTTTCTCGATCGAACTTTGAATAGTCTTTGGTTTCCATGGCCACTTATCAAGTCGTCTCTCCTATCCCTCACCTTTTCTTTTCTTTCTTCTGTAGGGTGGTTCATTATTTTGAACTCGTGGTGGTGGTTCTGGATCTATCCTGAGTATCAGTTTTTCAAATTTGGGCTTAGTTATTTCATCCACCACCTCAAAAGTTGATCTTACCCATTTTACAGTAATAATGACACTAGTTTCATGGTCCTCGAATTTTCTTTTCTTATGAAGGGCCTTAGACAAAGGTGCATTGGTGTGGATAATTTCCAATACCTCCATATATGTTTTGGATTGGGAGTCTACCTTAGCTTCTACAACCAATTATGAGAAAAAAATTAGGTGGGGTATAGGGAGGAGGAGCAACAATAGGTGCTTCCTTCTCTACCTCTTCGAAAACCTCCCTTTCGGGTGGTGTCGGTGGATTTTTCTCAATATGTATGCCTTTCTCACCAAAACTCTCCTCAGACTCATGATCACTCTCCCTAGGAGTTTCTAATCGTTCTTCATTAATGGTTGTTACAACATTCACATGTCCTTCTGGGAAGGGTCCTAGAGGTGTTAGTGTAAGCAAGGAGGTTTGAATCTCCAAAGTCTCGCTGTGAGCTGCGAGGGAATCGACCATATTGCTCATCTGCTTGAGATTTTCATTAATTTGGAGATGTTGTTTTCTAAAATCTTCGTTTTGGAGGGTTTGTGTCTCCAGAAAGCGTTCCATCATAGATTCTATCCTAGAGTGAGTAAGTGTCGCATCGAATTCTTCTAGTAGTAGTTTGAGGTTGGATGTATCGAAATCTTGTGGTTCCTCACAATATTGAGAGTGGTAATTGTAGAGGGAATTTGGGTGAGAATGCGTCGTATTGAAATCTTCTAATAATATTTCGAGGTCAGATTTAAGCGGATCTTGTGGTTCCTCAAAATATTGGTGGTAGTTATAATATTGAGGGTGGTAGTTATAAGAAAAATTTGGGTTATACATAGTAATTTAGATAAGAGTGCCTTAGTCTATACTATGCAACAACGGAATCACAATATTGACTGTTGGTCCCTGGCAACGGCGCCAAAAACTTGATGCCTCCACAAGTGCACGGAAATATCGAAGTAATATAAAAGATTGTCGAACCCACAGAGACCAATGTCAACCTACCGTTATCTATTGTCGCGGCGTACAGCTAAGGCTAATGGAATTAGGAGAGTTAAATGAGAATGAAATTAAATTCAAAGGAAAATAAAGGTTATTGGTTTAAGGAAAAGCGACAAAGGGATATCGGTATGCAAGGCCTTAGTTTTCGGGGATTCGACTGGTCTCCGGTGCCTTTTAGTCTTTACAAACACTTCTCAGAAGAAAATACTCATTTAAAGACCTTTGCATCATGATGGTTGTTGACTCGGGTCATAATTCTACAGCGGAATGTACACTCTTGCAGTCCCATTCGGGGTTTAAACTACTTTTTGAAAACAAATAGATTCTAATTTCTTTTAAAGCGCTTCCGCTGTGTTTAAAATCAATGCCTAGTTTTTACTATCTGGTCTGAACCCCAGCTTTCGCATGCCGATTCTTACCTTAATGAATTTCTCACTTTCGTGGCAAAACTACTGTAAATAATTTATCGCTGTCGCGACGAAGGTTTATTTAAAAGTTTAGATTAAAAACTACGGCCAGGAAGGTTGTTTGTAAAAAGATAAGGTGCACCGGGTAGTATCGAATCCCGTCCTACTAATTCGGTTACATACCGATAATACTAATTTAGCTAGACATGATAATTAACGTAAACAGAAATAAACATAAACAACAGAATGATAAAACCACGCATTTTGACATAAACAAAATAATAATTCAATTAATAAAAACCTGTAAATTGTACTGATCCCAAATTCTTGAGTAGTCCTCCACAATGTCAGCAGGATTCTACTTTGGTGAGAAGTAAAAGGTACAGGAAGAAATATGGCGGTACAAAACAAAAATAAAAGGAAATAAAAATGGGAAAATAATGCAGGAACGTAAAATTGGCTTCAATGAATATTTTGGCAGCACTTCGATACCTCGAAGACCCCCCCCCCTCAATGCTGTGAATCTCAGGCCTATTTATATGATGTATTTTCTTTCTCAACTTCCAGAGATCATGCATGAGTTATGGAGGAAGTGGGAGTAACTTCCAGTAGTGGCCAGTTAGTGGAGAAAGTGTAGGAAGAAATTAAGTTGAGAGTGATCGTGGCTACTTTTGATTTTGACGTTATTCTATTTTTGAGAGTATGACGATCGTGATGAATCTGTGACGGGCGTGACGAATGTGACGACCGTCTTGCTCTGTGACGACTGTCATGTACGTGACGACCGTGATGATGCTATGACGAGCATCACACGTGCAAATTCCATTTCTCTGTTATTTTCTGTTTTTCTTCTCTCTTTTCCTTCCTTTAATCCAAATTCTCCACAATCTGCAAAACAAAGTAAATTAACCGTATAATAGAATATAAATCAAGATGAATTAAAAATAGTCACAAATAAATGCATGTAAATCAAGTCAAATAAACGATATGATTTCGCGTTATCAACAACATGTATTTTTTATCTGTGTTCACATAGTCAGATGAGCTGGATGGCGGCCTGTGGTGAATACATCCCAGAATGATCTTGAGCCACACACAGAGGTTCTTATGTAGTTCTTGATTCTTAGAAGATGTTTTTCCTTCAGATACTTGTGTAAATATTGCAGGGATTACTTCTTGACTCAGAGCTTTTGACCTAGGATTCATGTTGTAAATCTTCTATGCTCTTGCATTCTCCATTATGAGCAAGGTCGCAATAGACTTCTCCGTGATGACACATTTAACTCTCAGAACATAGGATACAATGTATTTGTCATCAGCATCTGCAAATATCCAAAATTCCTTTACCAGATTTAAGTAAATAGGGTCGTAGAGACGAACAAAATAGTTACCCCGGCTTTGTTTGTTTAGTTCCTCGGTCAGATCCATACCATTATCCCTTAGATTATCAAAATCCACTAGAAGTTCACAGAGTACTTCTAGTTGATCAAAAGGTGTTGCCAAATGAATGTGATAAGGATGATCAAGAACGTGTGGAACATGAGATTATTGAAAATAAGACGAGGAATGTTGTATGGTTGAAGATTCTGGTGGCATGGTGTTGGCAACCATATGTTGAGATGATTCATCTTGTTGTTGCATTTGTTGTGAGAATTTGAAAACTTCTTCTTGTTGAGCATCCATGGATGAATATATTGCCGAGAATGAAGGGTTTAGGTTGAAGGGATATAAGTGTGGGGAGTGAATTAGCGTAATGTGTGAGACAGAGAAGAGTGAATATATAACAAATATTTGAAATGATTATTAAACATTTAAAATGAACAAGAGGGAGAGTAATAAATAGTAATGATGAATTTAAAACCTAATCTCAAGACATCCCATCGCTCGAGGTGTCACTCAACCAATAAGTTATGATTTGAAAAGACATGTGTCTCAGTGAATCATAGTCATACGTTTGAAGAGACACGGTTTGATGTTCTTATATTCATGAATACCAAGAGGTTTCTGACTTGAGATATTTATGACCAAGACATCTTATAACTTGTAGAAGTATCATTAATAAGAAAGATTAAAAGAAAAGTATTTGCACATAGTTTAAATCACGTGTTTTACAAAAAGATTTGGACACATTAGAAGGAGAATTCATTTTGGACAAAATTCCATTTTTAAATGTTTAAGAATGAACAGAAATATATTTTCAGCTAAGGGTTTTGTGAAGATATCAGCCTACTGATGGTCTGTATCTATGAATTTTAAAACGATAACCCCTTTCTGAACATAGTCTCTAATGAAATGGTGTTTGATTTCTATGTGTTTAGCTATAGAGTGCAAAATAGGATTCTTACTTAGAAAAATAGCAGTTGTATTATCACAGAAGATATGGATGTTACTCTCATATATCTAGAAGTCTTCAAGTTGATTTTTCATCCAGAGCATTTGGGTGCTGCAAAGCGGTGCTGAGATATATTATGCTTCAGACTGATGACCACTTATATTGACAACGACAAACTGATGATTCACTACTTTCAAGAAATTTTATGTGGGGCATCCTTGATATGGTATATGAAGCTACAAAGGAACCATATTCAATCTTGGGAAGATTTAGCTGATGTTTTTATGAAACAGTACAATTACAATTTGGATATGGCTCCGGGAAGTGATCAACTGATGAGTATGAGTAAGAATGACAACGAATCTTTCAGGGAGTATGCCCAACGGTGGAAAGAGTTGGCAGCCCAAGTTCAACCACCACCTCAAGAGAAAGAATTAACCAAGATGTTTCTAAGAAAGCTGCCAAGCTCTTATTATGATAGGATGGTAGGTATGGTGCCATTAGATTTCTCCAAGATTGTAGAAGTCGGAGTAAACATTGAGAATGCAATCAAAAGTGGAAGAATTCAAGATGACTTGAATAACCAAGATATTGAAGAAAAGTCAGTCAGTGATTCCCTAGAGGAAGGAAGTGTTGATGTTAATGCAGTTTGGGATTCATCCCAAATCCTGTCAGATCCAGCTCTAGTACCTTATCCTCAACACCGGTATGCAACACCTGCTTAGTGCAATCAGTGACTACGTCATAAACGAAGGTTGACTTCTCAAGATCAACATCAGAATCGACGGGTTTGAAGACAGTTTTAGAATCAGAAGACACCTCTGAGTATTCCGAAAGAAGAAACTCACCAATTTGATCCTATCTCGTTGACTTACCGTCAACTATGGTCTTATTTTGCTAGAAACTCAGTGATGACTCCCAGAAATACTAGAATCGTGAAGTCTCGCCCACCGTGGTTCAACTCGAACACCAGCTGTGAATTTCATGATGGAATAGTGGGACATTCGATTGAAGAGTGCAAAGTTTTCTAGGAAAAAGTTCAAGAAATGATTGATGATGAAGTGTTAACCTTCAAAGGAGGAAGCCCAGTCGTGAAAGGAATACCATTATATTGATATATGTGAAAATTCCATAAAATCCTTTGTGAAGGGCTCATCAGGCAGTTTGCTTATATGTACTTTATTTTACTTCTTTGATTAAAAGCATAATTGGCATGTAAGAACTTGTTATTTCGAATGATTGATGCAATAAAATGTTTGTCTTGAAGAAATCCATTCGTATTCACTCGTAAAATGTTTTTCATAATTTATAATGCCAACTGTACCCAATTTTTCTCACTTTGATGAATAATTGGAAGGAGGATGACGAAGTAAAACGTAAGATCTCTTGTTGTATGCTTTCGAATAAAAAACCCTACTGATGATGTAAGGCATTGTTTCAAACCTCACCAAACACCAAAGATATAAAGTGGTTAATTCCTCTTTAACCCTTTTCAAGATTCGTCTTTAACCCAAGACAATTTTCAGTCAGCTTGATTGAACACTTAAACTTTCAAAAAAAAAAAAGAGAATGAACATCTTTCAAGAATGGGTGGGTACAAATAAGTTTTGACCCTTATTCCTTTGTTTTACAAATCGTAAACTAAGCCCTGATACAACCCTCAAAAATCCTAATTGAAGTAAGGTTTATCTCGAAAGCATACTCAATGAGATAATGTTTCCTGACTCCTATGAGCTTTCGCTCAAATTTGGTATTGGCCTTTATAAATTAAATCTATATCCTAACTAGTGATTTTGTCATAAGTTATCGTGATATCTCTTTTTCAAAAGACTTCAAGACAAACATGTATGTTGTATTAACAATTTCAGAATTAACATTTCATGCGTGTTAACTTTTGCCTGATATCTTAGAAAGATTACATATAGACATCGACGATGAAACTTGAAGATTCTGCTGAACAGGGGCAAGTTGTTTCCAAGTTGCTCACTAATGCAAGTCTGACTTTCTTAAGAGTTTTTTTTAAGACTCAGTCATAATACCGTCAATCAGGGCCAGTTACGTCGAGATTCGACGAATCTCTCCAGAGAGTTTGAAAACAATGGGACGCCAAGTTTTCTGTAAAATCCTCCTGGAATGAATTTTTCTCATGAACCATATGACTTGGGGCATTTGAGAAACGAAGATTATCTTATCCATTTGCAACGTCTGTTGTTCAAAATGGTAACTTTATGTAGTTCTTCAATACAAATTTCAGCAATCTCATTTCAAGTGATCATTCTACAATGATACAAGGAATCTCCAGTTGGTGACCTGAGATTTCCCTAGTGATTTGCTCGACTTCACTTCCCCAATAAAGTGGACGATATTTTAACCCTCGGCGGATTTTCTAAACTTCACCTTTCCAGTGAAGTGGATGTTATTTTTCATTCTTCAGTGGATCTCTATCAAAGTCGATCTTCTCCAGCGAAGCGGATGTTTATTTCATCCCCATGAAGTTTCGACTCCGGCATATTCAACAGCTTTTTAACCATGGTTTCCCCACCGAAGTGGATATTTATTTCATCCCCTGTGAAACCTCAGTTCGAGTATCTCCATATACAACTCTAGTGGGAATCTCTCCAGTAAGAGGGATATTTATTTTAATCTTGGAGATTCTCTGATTATTGAGTTTGATCTGCCTCCAGTCGATCTTTATGCTCATCTTCAATAGGATAACCAAGATCTATCAAGATGGTATATCCCCAACGGGAATATTTTCTATTCCTGGAGTTTTGAAACCCTGAAGCAGGATTGTGATCCCTTATATTCAGTTCTCCACCTATGCCCTAGTGATGCTTCTATCTTTGAGGATTGGTCGGATGTTTGTTTTGAGATGTTTTCATCTCCGGTTGTCTCTGTTCGTTTGTTTTGTCAGCATAGGCATACGCATAGCATATAGATAGATAGCATAACATATGCATTTTTCATTTCTTTGTGTTTATTTGTTCTGTCACTTTGGTCGTGGTTATCCCCAAGTGACTGTGTTTGTCTTCTCCCTCCAAGTAGAGTTGTCAGTCCTAAGCAGAAAAGAGCGCAATATTTCTATTTCCCCACGGGGTTCGATCCCCGTGGAAGACAGTTGTTTTAGTACATTCTGAATTGAGTTCATGCCTCAATGGTCGAGTCTTGCTTGACAGCTTCTCTTCAGTTATTTCTTGATTTGAACTTCGGTCCCCGACAATCACATTTTGGATATCTCCAACTTTTGAATTTAGGTCATGCGTGCATTTATTTTGCACCTTGCTCCCCCAAAAGGATATTTTGAACATCCTCATTGAATACAAGATTTTTCTCCAACAATATTACAAGATTTTCTCAACAATTTATACCTAGACCACAAGCGACCTCTTTAATTGAGCAACTTTATTTGATCAGGTTTTCTATCAAAGATGACAAATGGTTGTCTACTCAAGACAGTTTGTCCATCCCCAGAGATTTTATCAAGATTATCAACGCGTCAAATGGCATCTCTCCGGAAATCCGTCAGATAAGTTTGTTGAAGACCTTACATATATTTTCTCTTTATTTGAGAATCTTCACTTCAAATGATTCATGTATTTGACAGCTACAACAAAGAGATACTCCTCAGGAATGTATTTCCCAGTGAGTCCGTTACACAAGTATGATTCCATCAAATGACATCTCCCTCGAGAAGTTTGGTGAAGATTATTACAATTGATCTCTCTTTATTTGAGAAGACACATTTTCAAATCAACCGGCTTACATTTCTTCTGAAGATTCCTGGTGAAATTTTACAATCTCCAGTACATTATGGATTACCACTGAAGTCTTTTATCTCCAGTAAAATTCCAATTTCCCTGTGAAGATGCTCTCGCGAGTATTCGTCATTCCAGGAATAAATTGAGACTCGTTCAATGGTAGACAACCTTGAGGCGTGGGGAGCTTTATTTTAAGAAACAGAGACCCATTCTTGGCATACAAACCTTGAAGCGTGGGGAGGTTTATTATCTTTTTGAACGATTTATTCAAAGATATCTTTTATCTTGGCTAATCTCGGTAGTAGATTCCTAGAAGACCTCGGCAGCAGGTATTTCTTTTATTTCCTGGAAAATCTCGGCAGTAGATTTTCAGAAGACTTCGACGGAAGTATATCTCCAACTAACTTCAACATAGAATCTCGGCAGCAGATTCCATAAAAGTTTTAACAGTAGACGCTTTGGCAAAAAGGTATTCTCAAGTGAGATTATAAGTCTCGGCAGTAGACTTCTCCAGCTGATATCTTGAAATCTTTACATTTTAACCTATCCAGTAGGTTCTTCAATGGATTCTCTCATGAAGTTTCTTCACAGCATATTTTTAGATACCTTATGATTGTCAATCTTTTCCTGTGGAGTCTTGCTTCGTTGAGCCTGTTCTTCGGGTGTCGTGTCTTGTTTCGCCCCCGTGACGTCATTTCTCCACGGGATTCCGGTGTCTTGCATTTTCATATCATTGCGTATCATATGCATTTGGTGGTATCTTAGAGCCAAAAATTTGCGCAATGTTTGTATTTAAGTCCCTCCTATCACGTCAAGACGAAGATTTTAATCTCCGCATCTCCGGATAAAACTTAAATAGGGGCATCTGTAGCACCATAATTTTTGACTTTAAGATCCCCCCCTCCTTGTGCATTTTTTTCCCGCATGTCCTTTTAGTCCATCATTCTTGCTTTAACTAACCATTCTAACCAAATTGTTTGTTTGTTTTATGAAGTTAAGTTGCTATAGGAGATTCAAACATTATTGGAGTTTTGTGTGTGCTATATGAAAGAAGGACCCACCCTCATTCTAATGGTCCTATGGCCGATACAAAGTTGAACTTTTCTCCGAGGAGGATTAAAGCTCCTATCCGCTGGTTCCAAGGGCGATTGTTTAAGAACTGGATGTTAATTTGGTGATATGTGGGATTACAAATGATATTTTTCATTTCCAAGGCTTCAGGATATTAGTTCATGTGACAAGTGTGGCATTAGTCTAAAGGTTACTGGAAGTTGTAGCCAAAGGTTTTCTGTGAGTCTCTTAAGAGAAAGCGGCTGAATGGTGACTAAATTGAAATTTGTTCGAATATCATGGTCGCTTTAAAGAGATATTGAACTTGAGGATTAATGAAGAGTTGAGGGTATGAAATGCAAGTTCTAATCTCGAAGTTATACAAGACTCAGTCATGATTCAAAGCACAAGGAGTTTCTTTCATTTGGTTTTATCAAGTTTTAACGCCAAGTCCAAATGATCAAAATTCAAAGGAATTATATGATTAGTGTCAAGTTTGTGGGCTTATATGATTCGAGTCCTCGACAGGATTCACTTTTTTTCTCTCTCACGATTCAGGTGGTGTTAAGCTCATCATGCTCAAGAGACAAGTTACTTCCATAAAGTCAAGTCAGTTCATGATGTTCAAGGCCATAAATTGAATTCACAATATGTGGGAGCCACTTAAGATTCAAGGGTTGTTTTAACCTCATCTTCAAAACAAGTTCAATTTTCATTCAAATTGTTTTGAAGCTCACCACTTCTAAGATATTCAAGACATTACATTCAGGATTCCTCAAGGTGGAAAAACAATTCATTATCACGATAAAAAAGATCCAAGTTTTTTCAAACTAAGGTTGGAAAGTTAGAAGTTCACACATTAAGGAAAGCTCAGCCTTTCAAACTACAAGGCTGCTACCATATTTTTGGGATAGGATCTATAATAAACATCAAATTCATAATTTTAATACCCAGAAATTTGCATTGAAACTTGCAATAAGCCAACCCAATTTCCATTACAGTACAACACTAAGATTACAAGTTCTTCTATGTACAAATGGATCCTGTGCAATACAAACTTCACACGACCCTTAACAAACTCCCAACAATTAAGAACCATTACAATATGCACCAATCTAAATCCTAAATCCTCACATAAAAATGCAAAAAGATCGAAGATTTATTTACATCCAATTTATCCAGTTTTGAAAACAAGCCAAGTTCGTTTCTTAAGCCATCAAAACTCTGTTCCTAAGAAGCTGCTAGCTCGGTCCCAGCCACAGGCTTTACAAGCAGCAACCGCAACCAATGGCTTGACGATCTCAAGAGCAGTTACAGTTTCAAAACCATGGTGATTAATACGCTGCAACGTCCAAACATAACCAAATAGAAGGGGATTTGTCAAGTCACAGCCAATGAGTCAGAATGTCGGCAATAAACATGGATACATCCTACTCTTCTAAAGCAGCAAGCTACTTCCAAATACGATTTCACTAATTGCATAGCCGAAAATTAATAGTACCTGTCAAAGTCAGAAGAAATGTTGAAGAGTCTCCAAGTAGCCAAACGCGACTTTTGTTCGCAAAACACTTCAGAATAGCCGCCCTCAGAATTCTTGCAAATAATTTCCAATTTAGAGTCAGTAATCAATAGAAGGTGAAGAGGGAAAGAATTTTAAAAAAGGAAAGAACCCCAACGCAATTAATGGCAATTCAAAAGAAGGAGATTTTCCATTTACGCAAAGTTTTTGATAACGGAATTGTCTTAGCAATCGAGAATCATGTTCACTTTTTTCCGAATATAACCCGACAACTACCCCAGCATTGAGGACAGAAGATTGAAGAGAAGGGGAACGTCGGCCTAAGGGATTTAGGCGTAGAATTTTCTAGGGTTTTCTTTATTATTTTGTATGTTATATAATCACATGCACACACCCCAGCGTAACTACCATAAACCCGCGATCATCACCACCCATCACCCTGTAACACGGTGGGAGAACTGACTTTAAACAATGTTGTGGATAGCAAGAGTCGCCACCGACTTTTATTTTATCCATAAGGAAAGGTTATAAAAGAACAGGAAAGACCTTAGAGAATATTTTGGGTCCGGGGGGTAGGTTATGAAAAGGGAAGGTGTTAGCACCCTTTTCATCCATGGTTATCCATGGGCTCTTAGGTACTTAAGCTCACTTTTGAATTGTTTTGAAATTGTAGTGTGTGAATAGAAAATTTTCAGAATAGTTAATAAATAATCCATGTAAGGATGTGTTAAGAACTTGTTTGAAAACTTGTTGAAAATTTGTTTAAGTGTGAAACAGTTTTGAAGTGAGCAAGCACCTAGGAGTAACCTACCCTAATGTTTAAAGGTCTTTCTTATTCTTCATTCTTTCCTTTAGTAAGACTATCCCTACTATAATGGAGTAGGTAGTCCTTACTTTGGATGTTAAGGGATATGTGAGGGACAATTTGACTTTGAAGGCCATTGTGGGATGTAATAAGCACATATAAGGGACCATCATCATTTTTCGAAAGGGACTCGATTCGTAAAGGCAACCATAAGGGACTTTGATGATTTTTCTATTTGAGGGACTTGCTTTATACACCCCACTTAACCATTATTCGTAGGCAACTTGAGGGATATCCTTAGGAAGTGAGACGGCGATTAAAATCGACTTACGTGTGTGACGTGTTTATTTTAATTATCTTTATTTAAAAGTGATCTAAATTTATTTTAATATTACATACATGTTGTTACACTCCCTAATTACTAACCATGATAATAATTAAATAATTAAACAACTTTACATCCAAGAAACAATTACAAAATAATAAGCAAAATAATTAAATAGCAAAGATAAATAAAATATAAATAAGCAATAATAAATAATAAAGGGGGTTAATTCTAAGTTTACTCGGCAAGACATCGCATCTTGTGCCTACGTATCCTTACGGGAGTGGAATCAGAGTAATCGTAGTTCCCCTCAATAGGGAGGTTAGAAACTTCTTGACTGTGGTCAAGGTCTCAAGGGGAATA
Source organism: Lathyrus sativus (assembly GCA_963859935.3). Lineage (NCBI taxonomy): Eukaryota > Viridiplantae > Streptophyta > Magnoliopsida > Fabales > Fabaceae > Lathyrus > Lathyrus sativus. The sequence continues at coordinate 855,492,648 of OZ012735.1, read as the reverse complement.
AACGCATCTTAAGGACACGCTTACGTGGAGTGTAGAAACTCCAAATCTCTATGTTGAATGGTTAAGTTGTAATTAGGGTTAAATTAGGTTAGGGATTCCACGGCGGGAAACCCTAAAATGAGCGCGGCGGCTCTTTGACCTAATGCTAGGGGTAAAAGTTATAATTTTGCCTGCGGCGAGGCATTTGTGAAAATTAGGGTTTGTAAGAGTTGTAAGGGTTGAAGGTGAGGACTATTGACACGGCGGTCAAATGCTAGACCTAATTCCTTCAGAGTGTGTAATGTGACAGGAGTATTGATGAATGTGTGAGATTTAAATCATGCAAGCGGAAATAAAAATGCAGACGGTAAGCCATACAAGCAGAAACTTAAAGACAGAAACTAAAGCGCGATTGTTAGGATTCGCGAGGTTACATGAGAGGAGCAGATACTATATGATAATGAAATTTGAATAAAAACACAACGTAATAAGCTGCAAAAATGAACACACGCGTTAGTAAGCAAAGTTAGACGATAATTGGACGGGTCATGAGACAAGAGTGCAATGTTGAAGGTTTTTTGTTGTTTTTAGAGAAAAGGTTTTGATTTAAGTTAAAAAGATGTTTAAACATAAGAGGAAAAAAAAATTTAAGTTTTATTTTTAAAAATAGTTTTAATTTAATTATTAAAAAAAAGGTCTTACTTTTAAGGTTTATTTTAAAAAAATGGCTTTAGTTAGGATTTAGAGTTATTATTTAAAAAAGGTTTAAAGTTGTTATTTTTGAAAAGGTTTAAAGTCATTACTTTTAAAAAAACAATTTTTATATTCAATTAAAAAAGTTTTAATAACATTTAAAATCACTAATTATAAAAACAAAAAAAAGAAAAATAAAAAGGGTTGGGCCGGTAATCACCTCCGGACCCAACCCAGTTGGTGTAAAATGTAAAAAGGGGGAAAACTAGGGTTTCAAAACCCTAATCTCCCCGCGGCGCCGTTCGTTTCTTATTTCCTCTCATCTCTCATGCTCTTCGTCTTTCTCGCTTCCTTTCATTCCAAATCTCTCTTCGTCTCTGGCATTGAATCCTGAAATCAAATCAAACAGCATTAAAAGTGACGGCATTATGTGTTCCTTGCTTACGTTTTCGACGGCGGTCTCCGGCGGTTTTCGGTGGGGTTTAACGGCCTATGATGACTCAAGTTCTGAGGCTTCAATCATGGATTGCCCGCTGTTGATCTTTTAACAGCGATGGCGGTCCCGTCGGATCTTCGTATTCGCGGTGAGCCCGTTCTATGTTTGTGGCACCGTGGTGATGGTTATTGCTCGTTAACGGCCGATGATGGTGATTTGCGTTCGTCTGATGGCCAATGATGGTGATTTGCGTTCGTCTGATGGCCACGGTTTCGTCCCATCCTCCTTTCACATGCGGCCGTTTCCGCTTAGGGTTTTGAACAGGTTGTGTCTCTCTTTTTTATACTTTCTCTTGATTTTCGAATGGGCTTGGATAATATCTTTTTTTACGTTACTTTTACTGATATTAATTTCTGATTGGGATTTGATTTGGAAACATTCCTCTTTCGGATGTGGTTCGCCCAATATTCATTTTTCTGATATGCATCACTTTGAGATCTTTTTGGATTTGGTTTGGAAACATTCTCGTGTTCGGTTGTGATTTGCATTATTACGGATTTGATTTTGTTATCTTTTCTGATAGGGTTTGGATATCTGTTTCGAACTGATTTGGTTTATTTTTGATGCAGTCCAGATTGGATTAAACTCTCTGCTATGTTGGCTCGTTTGATATGGATTTTGTCTGGTGAATTCCGATTCAGCTTCAGTCCGCCTTTATTTACTTGATAGTGGCTGATACGCTTGACTTTAGACTTCGGATACGGTGCTTGTCATAACTCTGTGGTTCTTCTGATAGACCTTTCTGCAAAACTATCTTTTTTCCTGGTGAGCTTGGCTCTTTGTCTGATGTCTGGTATGTTCTTTCGAGACTCATCCGGGCCTGACTAGGGCATCCATGTTTGAGACCTTCTTCAAAATTTTGGTTTGGATTTGATTTTCTGTTAACGACTCACTTGGATTCATTCGGAGCCAGTTTGCTTAACTTGTTCTATGTCCAGTTTTCGATGCAGTCGGATCGTCCCTGAATTTCATGACAGAATTGACGCCAGAATCGTCTTCTAGTATAATTTGGTCATTGCTTGGTTGTCCATGTTCGCATTTAGTTCGGATGGACATTTGCTTATGCCTTCTGAATTCACTGTCTGTATTATCTTTTCCTCTTCTTCTTTCTCGGCCGTCCCGCATTGATAAGAACAGACATTACCTGGTCCGACACCGATGGCGCAGATTGGTAACGGGGGTAGGATGCGGCTTCAGTCGTGCCACTCCCGACACTCGATGATGACGCTGTTCTGAGAGTGTCGAGTAACCTCTAACACTTTTCCTGTTGTGTTTTGTTTATCTGTTCTTTTTCAGGTAACCAGAGCCTCGTGAAGAACTCAAAGAAAGACCAATGAAGAACAATTATAGTTTAAGATTTAGAATAGGGTGTTTGTAAATATAAATCTATTGTAAGCTACCGAATACCTCAAAATAAAGATTCAAAAGCATTTTTCTTTCAACTTGTAACTTTAGATATTTGTGAAATAAAATCCAATAAAATGTTCATTGTTATTTTCCCAATTGTAAATCTAAATATTCATGAATAATAATCCATAAATTATTTAAACTCACCTTTTAGTCATAACTTATGAGTTCCAAAATATCTAAAACTTACTTCCTCTTCGCCTTGATCAAGTAAATGATATCCCGTAACATAAACAAATCCAACTGAAATCCCTTTGAATACGTGACTTCTCAGACCACGCCTAACGGCATTTCCTTATTTTCAAAATAATCTCAACTCATAAACTGCTCGTCACATGCCCTTGACATAATCAGTCCATGTAAACAAAGGCTTCGAAAATAACGTCTTATTTATCCCAACATTACAAACTCTGCTTGAAATGACCAAAACGCCTCAGATGCACTTCTTGAAGTCTTGGAAGTCCGTTTAGCCTGATTAAAGTCAAAACCCTAGTTTTGGATGCACTGCTTAGGAGGTGCATTGTCTGAGGGAATTGTCAACTCTTCTGACCAATTGTGAATTTTGTGAACCTTGTGAACCTTCTTGGAACACAAAGTCTTGTATTGTGAGGGCAAATTTTGGGGTGCAACACACCCATTTGATCCTCAATCCACGACCACACCTGCTCACCCACAGTAAACCTCTCCCTACGCCCGCGTCCAATCACTCGCCCCACTAACCTCTCAACTATCCCCATTAATCTCATTAAAACCATTTAATCCACTTAATCTTGATTTAATACCAACTTAATTAATCTAATTACTCATTAAGCCCTAATCTGCCATTTAATCAACTAATTATTCACTTTTTCTCTAATTAATTAATTAGCATTTAATCACCCCTTTTTAAACCCGCCTTTTTTTAATTAAAACAACTAATGCACATTTTTATATTAAAATTAACTCTCCTTTTAATAGCTTATTTATTTAATTCATCTTTTTTTATTTATTTAATTAACTATTTTCTATTTTATTTAATAATTCAATTTAATTTTATCCTAGTCACTTTACTATTTATTCAACTTAGCATTTATTAAATAAGTATAAATTTTGTTCTTAATAATAAAACTCTATTTCTTAATTCAAATAATTTGCATTTGTTTTGTCAATAACTAAAAACTATATTTATCTAATAAGAAAACATTCTATTTAATAATAATTATTTATTTAGAATTATTTCTATCTAAGAAACTTAATTAATTTATAACCAAAACCAATTTTCTTTAATAATTTAGATTCTATTAAATCTAATTAATCCTTAATTCTAGAATTTTATTAAAAACTAATTTGACTTTTTTATTTTATTTTAAAAATCAACCTCGCATAAAACATAATCAAGACACGCACGTCTCCATCCCTCGAGCACTGATTTAATTTCACGCCTCACGCTTGACTTATCTTTTATGCATTTATATCTGTTTGTGTGGATTTATTCGTTGTTTATTTTACCGTTATTTATTTTATCGCATCGCATAATGTCCAAAGGAAGAACCTATGCATGACTTAACCACTTATGCGTATTGCATCTCATCTTGCATCATAATCCCCCACTTGATCCTTGGTCCTTTTCAAGTTGATTATCTTAAGCTTAGATCCTACCCCATAAGGAGGACCTTTTTATTTTACAACATAGATAAATCATTCAACTCAATCAACTGTTATCCACATTAGAGAATAAGATGTTAGTCATCTTGACAGTCGAGAAATAAATCTCCTGCCCCATAACACAAATTGAGTGATGTATATCTTTTCCGCTTGAGGGAGATAGTGGCATACTGTCGCTACTGCGAAAATCGGCGCCGGCTATGACAGAAGAGTCGCCACCGTGCGTTATTTATCCCAAAGGAGGGAAAGGAAACGCTCAGAGTAAACCTAACGCAAAACGGGAAAGGAATGGTCGTTGCAACCAAATCCTGGATTCGGGAGTAGATTACGCAAGGGGAAGGTATTAGCACCCCTCACGTCCGTCGTACTCGACGGGATCCACGCTTGTTTTCTGGTACGGATTGTATTCTATCTACTCTAAAGGTCTGGGTTAAAAGAAAATAAAATGACTCGGCAAAGCATCGCACTTTATGCCTACGTATTCCCGTCTGGAACGAGAAATCAGAGTCAACGTAGTTTGCCTACCTACGGGAAAGGAGGGGAAGGTTGCTCGCTAGGATACGGAATCCTATGCCTACGTACTTTCATACAGCATGAAAGATCAGAGCAAACGTAGTTCGGGCTACGGAAGACACAGGTTTGTCTGACTGTTTTTTATTACCTTATGAAAAGGTTTTTCTTGATTAAGAGTCCAAGCGGACAAAAATGACACTTTGATGTTTGTTTTGAATCTTTTACGAAAGAAGTGTTTTTTAGTTTGTTTGCAATCTCTAACGCACTAGAGACTATGATTTGAGAGTGACTACGTCGCGTGTCACCCAAAGGGTGCCACACTAAGCAGCCAGACTACTGGAAAGAAGCTCTCCAGCAACCCTTTCTCAAATAGCTTAAGGCTCGTAGCGTACGACATCGATTAACCTTATTACTGTGTTTTTGAGTTGTTTTAAGATGAGAAGAGAAAGAAGCTCTAAAAAGCCTAGGGTTGAAAAGGGAATAAAAACTAACCTGATGTTGTCATGCATGGATAAGAATCCTAATGTTTGTCATAATTCCCTCCTTCACAGAGGAAGTCAGAGATCCTAGGGGATAAACAGTAAAGAAAGCAAGCAAGTACAGTAAAATGCATGCAATGTAGCAATACAAGCGAGGCAAGGGAGTCCTACTCTACCTCGAACCTGGGAAAACAACAAGCAAAGTGAATCAACATTCACTTCAAACCTAGGGGGCAAGCTGTACAAGCCAACAAACAATACAGAGAAATAAAAACCACAGCAGAGGAGGCAGCCCAAGCAGCAACACCAAACTCCTACAGTAACCAGCACAAGCAGCAGCTCTGACAGCAACAGTTGATTAGACAGCAAAAAGTTGACAGCAACAACCTTCATCTTCATGAATAGCTCCCATAAACAAACTTCAACAAGCTTCTATCTTCACACTCAACATACTTCAACAAGCTTTAACAAACACCTAGCTTCAACCAGCAAACAACTTCATCAAGCAAGCAGCTTCAACAAGCAAACAGCTTCAACAAGCAACTGGCTTCAACAAGCAACAAAACCCTAGCTTCAACAAGCAACCAGCTTCAACAAGCACAAACCTCATTCTCAACAAGCTTCAACAAGCAACCTCCAAAGGAGAATCAATTAACAAGATCAAGTTGGAATGTTAATTAACTTAATGATAACCAAAGGAAGCCACTAAGAACTTAACATTATAAGAGAATGGCATCCTCAATGTTCTACTCTTAAAGCATGTCATTCATCCCTCCGAAGGAGATATGTGACTTCTTTAAGAGGACTTTATGTCATTGGATTGAATGGAGATGAACAATATACTCCATGTTTGAAGAAACAAGCAAAACTAATCTAATGCTCTTCCTAAAACCCTAGTTTCCCTAAGCTCCTGACAAGCATCCACAAGATGAGAAATTCTTCATGTCCATGCTCTTCCAAGCTCTCCAAAGCATCTTCAAGTTGTAATCATGTTCATCCAAAAGCAAAGGCACCACCACTTAAGTCTAATGGGAACTATTGGGTTAAACTAGTCAAGTTAGTTCATTAGAAACACCTAGAAGTTAGTCCTAAAACTAATTCTAATTAAAATACCAAAAGTGATTGTAAAATCCTAAAAAAAATTCTAAGGGTTCCTAAACCTCTTAAGAATATCTCTATACAAAAACCATGGGGGTTAATCATTCCTTAAGACCTAAAACTATGTCCTAAACCTAAGGGTACTATCCTAAAACCCTAAAACTACAACACCTAATGTTCAATATCCAAAACAGCCTAAGATTCTCTCATAAAAATACAAGAAAATTGCTAAGGGTACATGCACATCTAAGCTAAATAACCCAAAAAGAATCACCTAAAAATTCTACACCAATCTCCCATACTAAAATCAGCAAGAACAAACACCAAACAAAATGAAATCAAAACCAATAAAAATCCAAAAATGAAATTAAAATAATAAAATGCATGAATTAATAAAATTCTAATCCTATTAAATTCTAGACTCTTTAAAGAATCAGGGGAAAAAAATATAACCTAAAAATGTTAATTTTCCTATTTGTTATGATTTAATTCCTAACTATATGCAAATGAAGAAAATAAGAGAAAATATAATGGAAATAAAGAAAATTGCGTGACAATTAGCAATTATATCCAGTTGTTATCCATACCTGGGCCTAAAGTGGGGTGCACGTATCAAATTGTCTTAAGCCCAAACCAAACTAAAAAAGAAAACAGAATAAAACAATGGAAATTGGAAAACTAGCGTGTTGAATAGCAAAGGATTCACGTTCATTTCAGGATATGGGCCTAACTGGAGGTGTGATTAGCAAGCAATTCACTAAGCCCACCCAAAACCAATTAATGAAATGCAGAGTTTCATATGAAACTCAATTCTCTTCAGAAACTTCAAACAAATCCTGGCCGTGTAATCAAGCTTTGGTCAATAGTCAAACCACAATCCAACGGATCTTGTATCATCTTCCCTAAATATTCAAACCTGAGAGGGAAAGTTGGGACGGTGGCCTGAGCTACAGCGCCACCGTCGTCTCCGGCGAGGCAATCACAAAAATGCATCAAACGCAACAATTTATTATTCAATCTCACTTCAAATCAACCCCTGAGCACGAATATGCCATCCATTTTTATTGATTCTCACCCTATCTTCAAATCCGATTGAAAGTTCAGAAATTCACCAAGTCTTAATTGTCTCAAATCTTGCAAATAAGGATCCTAAACTCATTTACACCTATCACTGATCAAAACTAACCATTCAACCATGCTTAAATCCTCAAGAATCAAGAGTTCTACTCCTCAACAGAAATCTGGTCACAACCTAAAATGTCACGAATCACTCAATTCTTGCACCTAAAACCATCTCAGCAAAGTCTATAACCTATCCACATGATCATTTCTACCTAATTCCCTATAATCTAGAGCAAAAGTTGAAATGTTCAAACCTGGTGTAAATGGATGAACAGAGGAGGTTCTTGCTCGAATCAAGCTTCAATCTCTTCCATATTCACTCAAGAACACACTCTGAAGCTACTCCAATGATCAATTTGCTTTGAATCTCTTCAATCTCAAAACCCGATTCTGGTATGCAATGAAGAAATTTCAATTGCTCTCTCTTGATTCTATTCAATGCTTGCCCAAAAAATGACCTGAACTCATTGCATTTGTTATATAGAGTGTGTTAGAACACTCTAGAAAGTTCTGTAACTGCTCAAATGAGAAATTGAATTCCTCTTGCTCTTTGAATTTCTCCCCCACCACAGTCGTGTACAGGCTCTCCCTTCAACTGGTTTTGCTTGAAATGTTTATCTCATGATATATTGAAGTGAATGGGATGGGTAATTGCCTTGCTTCTGATCCAAGGAAGTGCATTGGTTATGTTACTTCAATCATAAGTCACAATATGGAAATGCTTGAAAATGGCCTCAAATTCAAAAAGTAATATTTCCATCCTTCTCCAAATGTAATTTCTGATCAAAATGACCTATAACTTTGTGCTATTTGGACATAAAACAAGAAATTCCATTTTTTGGCCTTTTAATGACTTTAATTTCTTCCTTTTTAAGCCATTTTAGGTAACTTTGTGATACAAGCCAAACCAAACTCTCATGACCACTTGGTTGCACTCAAAACATCATTTTGAACAAGTTCCATGTTGAACAATTTTCCATTTGAAGCTTGGAAGTTGGAGTTATGGACCTATAATTGAAAATGACCTATAATCTCACTTTCCCAAAATACCCCTGACTTGTAAACCTCATAACTTGAGTTCTACAAATCAGATGGAAGGCTTCTAGTACATTTTAGAAATCTAAGATCATGAGGAACAACTTTCATGTTCACCAAAAGTCCATTTGAAAACTCCTTGAAGGGAAAAGGTTGCTTGGAAGTCAAGTGACTTTCACAGATAAATTTCAGTGGCATCTGAGGACTTGTAACTTGTCTGGACCATAACTTGAGTTCTATAACTCCCCTTGAGGACTTCTAGTACTTAAATTAAAGGTATTGAGATACTCTACAAGTTCCATGTTGTCCAAAGATCCATTTGAAACTTATATATTGACTTAGGTGGCTTTGAAGTTAGGCACTAAATAGGGGATTTTACACTGAAACCCTAATTTAGCAACTTCCCACATCCTTGATTCTTCTTTGCTTAACCTTAGCACAACACCACACATGTATCAAAATACCATTCCATGAACCCCATGACTTCAAAGTAGGCTTTGATGCTCTTCAATTACTCAATTGACCTAGGATTGACCCAGATGAAACCCTAGTTGACTGCACCTCAACTGTGGCTCTTGTACTTGAATCAATGACTTGTCTCAGCTTCAATAGGGCCCCCTAGGCATTCCATGAGATCCATACAAACCTCAAATTCACATTCCATGTTTCACATCCCACTGATGATTCTCAATATTCCTCAAGATAGGAGCAAAACCCACATGTAGGCATTCAAACTTCTCAAGACTTCAAATCACTTCTTGATGGCCTGGATGACTTCTCATACTTGGATAAGACCTCTTGCTAGGCTCTTCTCTTGATAAACACACTTGATCCCCTGTTGGATGCATGATATGCTATGGTATGCAAATGCTTGAACTATATGAGTGATGTAACTATGCAAATGACAATGCAATGAAACATAAACTAGGTAAGAAAAGGTTGAGCAAATTTTGGGGTGCAACACATACTCGTCGATAATTCTGAGTGTTTGAGCCCTTCTCTCATGACGATACAAAGACCATATCCTACAAGTTGTGGTGGTTAAGTCGAGTGTTCTTCTTTAAGATGACGACTCGTCTTTTCTCCTAGAATCAATCAATCAACAACCTTATCCCTTTGGAACTTTGACAAATAGTCAATAAGTTCCTCAAACCCTTTAGGGGAACTACAATTACTTTGTTTCCATTCTCTTCAGGATATGTAGATACAAGATGCGACGTCTTGGCGAGTATACCTAGAATTAAACCACTAGGTCTTTCACCTTTAAGCAGATAACCCATAGCAATAAACAACATAAAACAAGAGGTTCCTGTAGAGTACTACAGAAATTTAGGATGCTAGCACCTTCCCTAAGTTTAACCAACCCCCGAACCTAAACTCTCTAGCTTTTGCATTTCCATTGCATTGTGGGTAATTCGATCTTTTTTCCTTCCTTTGGACAAATAAAAGACCGGTGGTGAACTAACGAATTAAGATTCAAATTAATTAATAATTTGACATCCAATTATCACCGCAACAACTATTACTTGTGACATGTTTTCTTGGTCCTTCAACATAATCTTGTACATTTCTAAAGCTTGTGTAACATTGTCATCTTTTTTTAGAGTCCAAAAATGCAAAACTGACTAAAAACATTATCTCCGTAGAAGTAACATCAACAATTTTTAGGAGTGGTAGTCTATACTTGTTTATTTTGTATGTTGAATCAATTATGAGGATAGGGAAAAATGTTGAACAACTTAACAGAATCCGGATGACTCTAAAATATATCTCGAACTGTGACTTTATCCTCACAAACTTTGTACCTAGAAATACATGTGTCACCTTCCAAAAGCTTCAACAGTTGTTGCATCTCAGATATTGCTTCTCTTACAACCTTGTTGTTTCGAGCACGAACATCGTATATTTGCTTGATATTTGAAACATTTAGACGTTTTTTTTCATTTCAAAGATGCGAGTATGTTTTTTAGCGTCACCGTGTTTAATGTCATGTCTGAAACAAGCTCATTCTCCTCTAGACAAAATACAATAGGATGACCAACTAGCTTTTCAGTCAAGGCATGATTATGTATACCAGAAATTATATTAAGTTTCCATGTTTCATCCATCATACGTTATCCACACAATTTAAATGGACACTCACATTTTCTCGATCATGTGTCATCTCGTTTCAACTTCCTAATTTGTGGTTGGTACGTGTCACTTCTTTTGCATCTCATTGTTACAAATGCTTATATTTTATCCGAACCATTGTCGGACTTTCTGATTACAGCGTCAAACCCAAATTTTTTGGCCTCCATACAGACCCATTGTAGTATATATTCAAGAATCATAAATTCTTGTTTATTCATAAATTGTGCATGAACATATACCTCGACAACAATTAGTCGAGAACCTAGTTTAGCATCATCATTTACTTCATTTAGTTTAGCATCATGCTTCCCTTCAATTGATTTAACATCCACACTCATAATAGTTTTGTGAAACATATTTAGGTGCATCATATTTAATACAACAAATAACAGAAAAACATAATTTAAAACTCAAATTATCAGGACAATTTGGATATATTTGGATATGCATATCCGTTAGACACCAAACTTTGTCCAGAGATGCATATTTGGACTCAACGTTCTTTTTTTCAGCTCAAATATCAGATTCATGCAAAGAATAATGGATAAAATGAATAAACTTTAATTGTAATTTTAACTTATTTTTCTCCATTTGTCGTGATGAAATAAAAGAATGATGTTTTAGTGTTTAAATATTGACGTAGAACGAAAGAAATTTTTTTAAAGAATTTTAAAAATAGTGTTGTTTGAGTATGAAGAATATCTAATTTTTTATTTGACATTTTCAACTATATATCTCTAAAAATGTCACTAAATTATTAATTAAATCAATTTAGGGAATAAAAATATTATAAATAAATACACGAAATATTTCAAACATGCATTTTCACATATACCAAAATACCATACAAATGTATCTATCGACCATAGTATGTTCAATATTAGGTGATTCTAAGAAAACAAACTATAATGGGATTTTGGACACATATTAATGAGCATCCTTCTAAATACCCACAAGTTATATTTCCATGTATAGACCTAACATTCACACTTCTACATTTCAAAACATCCCAATATCAGAAATAACAAAATCCAAAGGCTGAGAAAGGTCCAAGTGATCAAAGAATGAGTTTATGACAAATTGTCAATGTGGGACTCAAGTGTTGAAACACCATCTTGCCAAATCCATAACGCTCAACTCACAAAGGCCATTGAGATGTTCTAGTACTTTTTGGAAAGCCCTCAAGTAGCTCTAAAACATTCATGTTTTCATGAGTTTCAAATTCTCAAAGGAGCTTGGCCAAAAAACCTCTTAAAGTTGCTAAAAAACAAGCTTAAAAGTGAAATTTCTCTAAGTCATTTTTCCTTCTTGAAATGAATTTGATCGTAAAAGTGAAGAGTTGACTTATTGTTGAAGAGTTGACTTTTCAATCAACTGAACGATCGATCGGTGGCTACCGAGTCGACTGTTGATGCTCTGGACCTTTCGAGGCTTTGAAACTTCTTTAATGGACTTTATCAATCCATATGAATACTATGGACCATAATTCCACCATTGTAACACCTTTTAGATCAAAAGTCAAACCACCGTTGACTTTTCCTGTCTGAAAACCCTAATCGGGTATCCTGAACTTCACCGCTTTTGATCCCCGGGTGACAACCTCAAATTGGATTCATGCTTGATCCAATGGAATACTCTTGATGATGTGGAGGCCCAATCTAAAAGAAAACCAATCCAAAACATTGACTGGTCAACCCTCGAAATCTCGATATCGGCTGTACAAAACCTTGATTCTCCTGTAACTTGACAAAGACCACTTGAAAAAGGTTAAGGTTAGATAAACATGTGAACATGCTCCTAAAATGATGATGATGAAGATCTAAGGGGTCAAAATTTGGGGTATGACACCCTTTGTGCTACGTGTAAGGGAAGAAGCGTGTTTTTCTCATTCCTTTATTGAAACTCGTATGACACAAGTAATGGTGCAAGGAAATACGCGTAATGCTTGGGCATTACGCGTATAGGCAGCATGTGTGCATTTTTTTTTCTTTTTTTCTTTGGCTTCTCATCATATCAAAACCTGTAAAATATCCTTGAGAAACTCAGAATTCATGACACACTGGACCTAACATAAATAAACCAAAATACTTCATAAATACATTCCAATTCATACAGTTCACCTGGATTTTTGATGTTTAAATGATGAAAACTATAGCACAAATGATGACTGATCAATTAAGCTTTAATTTGGCCTAGGGAGTTTAAGGATAATGAAGTAATTGAGGGTTTTGTGAGGAGTGAGGTAGTTATAAGTATAAGTGTTAGAATTTTGAAGAAGTTCCAAGTTAGGATGTAAGGCAAAAGGTCATTAGTGATAAACTTGAATTTAAATGCTTTGGCTTGATTCTTTTGACTATTTTTTAATGAATTAATCATGGATGAAAGTTGTAGGATTAAGTTCTTCCATGGCCATTGAAAAGTACTTTTACTTGTTGAAAAGTGGAGTTTTGGATGGTGTAAGCTCATGAACCAACTTATGAATTTTTCTATCATAGAATTGCTTTGAAATGCATTAAAGAAACCATAGTTTCACTTAGCAAAAATGCAAAATTTTCCTTTTGTTTTTTTTTTACTTTTCCATGACTTTTCCGTGAATTTTTTATGATTTAACTTCATGATATGGTAGCTTAACTTGATCCTCCTTTTTCCTTGTAGCAAAGTGAGCATTGTGGTGGAAGAATGAGCTTGAGGGGTGTCGCTTGCGCGAAAATAAGGTGCCGGCATGACAGAAGAGTCGCCACCTTTCGTTATTTATCCCTCAGAGCGGGAAAGGAAACGATCGGAAAAACCTGACGGAAAAGGGTAAGACAAGGTCATCGCAACCATTGTCTGGGTTCGGGAGTCGGTTACGCAAGGGGAAGGTATTAGCACCCCTCACGTCCGTCGTACTCGACGGGATCCACGCTTGTTTGTTTACTTGGACGGGTTGGTTTTATTCTATCTACCTATCAAGGCTGGCTGAAAAAGAAAAGAAAAAATGAATCGGCAAAGCGTCGCACTTTATGCCTACGTATTCTCATCAGAGAATGAGAAATCAGAGTCAACGTAGTTCGGCCTACGAAGGGTTAAGGGGGAAAGGTTGCTCGCTAGGATATCGCATCCTATGCCTACGTACTTCCACCCTGTATGGAAGATCAGAGCAAACGTAGTTCGGGAAACTACGGGTTATTTCCTGAAAGAAGTGTTTTTTATTGTGTTTGCGATTTCAACCGCACTAGAGACTATGACCTGAGAGTGAATGCGTCGCATGTCACCCAAAGGGTACCATACTAAACATCCAGACTGTGGAAAAGAAACTCTCCCACAATCCTTTCTCAGATAGCTTAAGGCTCGTAACGTACGAAAGAAATCATTCATGATTACTGTATCTTAAACTGCTTTGAGATGAGAAGAGAACAGGCCCAACTAGGAGGGAGACTATCAAGTCCTACTGTTATCATGCCATGGATTCATCCTATGGTTGAGGTTTGAACAGGGAACTCCTAGAAGTTGTCATGCATAGGTTTCAACCTAAAAGTCTATCATCAAATCCTTATCAAAAGAAATGAGAGTCCTAAGGGATCATGTCAATGATACACCAAACAGACAAAGCATCAGCTTAACAGTAAAATGCATGTAATGCAAGTGAGGGAGGAAATGTGTGTGGGGCTTCAGCCTCCACAAGCTCATCTCAACCTCAAGTCAGTCATGAAATAACAGTAATCATACTGAAAAATAAACAACATGCTATCAAGCAATGAACAGATGAAAGAAAGGAAATGCCATCAGGCAAACAAACCACATGCTTGAGAAAGAAATCATCTACATCTAAACTCTAATCCTAACCCTACAACAAAACCCTAATCAAATCTAAGCAAAGCCCTAAAGCAAAAGAAATCAATCCCAATCTTCAAGCTTCAAAACAAGCTTACCAAAGAAAGGAAGCTAAGTAGGCAGACTCATAGTGTCTTCCTCAGGAAAGCACTAGGAGGCTTATACTCAGGAATCATATCCTATGTGGCTCAACAACTGTGATCAGTTTACATTCCTCCTCAGGAGAAATTAAACTCACATGAAGGCTCCAACATCATTGGATACTTGAGAAATCCTAGATGCACTAAGGGAACTAAGTGAATAGACCCATAGGACCTTCCTCAGGAAAGTACTAGGAGGCTTCCACTTAGGAATTGTATCCCATGTGGCTCAACAACTGTGATCAGTTTACATTCCTCCTCAGGAGAAATTAAACTCACATGAAGGCTCCAACATCATTGGATACTTGAGAAATCCTAGATGCACTAAGGGAACTAAGTGAATAGACCCATAGGACCTTCCTCAGGAAAGTACTAGGAGGCTTCCACTTAGGAATTGTATCCCATGTGGCTCAACAACTGTGATCAGTTTACATTCCTCCTCAGGAGAAACTAAACTCACATGAAGGCTCCAACATCATTGGATACTTAAGAAAGAGGTGAGAAGAAAGAATGAAAGACATCCATAGTGCCTTCCTCAGGAAAGTACCATGGATTTCCCTCAAACTTCAAGATCTCAAACCTCACACACAGAGAACAAGCTCCAACCTCTGGATCTCTGAGTCTTGATCTTCAATCTTCTCCTTCATCATGCTCCTCAACAAGATCTTCAAGACAAACTAAGCCCCACAACAAATCCCCAAAGATAAACCCCAGAGACAGACAAATATCCCACAGACAGTCAATACAATCAGTCAACTTTAGAAAATATCTAAAAATACTAAAGCCAGGGGGAAAAATCTAACAATCATTCACAAGGGTCTATAACACCTACCCATAACATCCCTATATGCCCATACCCAAAAATCAAGTCAAAACTCTCCAAAGAAAATGAATTATTTCACCTATACATAACCTAAACCCTAATTTGGATACCCTAATGCTAACCTAATTAAACTAATCGAATTTTAATCTAAAAATCTTGAATCAAATCCTATGGGAAACTATGATTCAATATCTAACTATGCCAAAAAGAATGGCTCAAAAATCCTAAGGGAAGGTCCTAAAAGAAATTCTACAAAATTGAGGTATCAAACTAAACCTATTTAAAACCTATTTAAAAGCTATCTAAAAGAATAATATTCTAAAAATATAAAACTAAAAATAAAATGGAATTTTTATTTTTATTAATTTTCTAGACAAAATTATAAACCTATATAAAAAACAATAATTAAAAAATATCAATTTTCCTATTTTATATGAATTTTATAATAAGCAAGAAATATTAAAAGAAATTAAAAATGAGAAAATAAAATAGAAAGGGGAGGGGGTGCCAGAATGAATACGCCCTAGTTGTTATTATGATGGGCCCATAAACCGGGGGTGGGAATAGCACGCGCCTAAGCCCATTACGCTATCAGAATTTCAATTGAAAAATAAAGGGGGAAAAACATGAGCGCGGTGTATTTAGCAAGAGCTTTAAGGCATTTCA
The DNA here is from genome assembly GCA_963859935.3 of Lathyrus sativus. Classification (NCBI taxonomy): domain Eukaryota; kingdom Viridiplantae; phylum Streptophyta; class Magnoliopsida; order Fabales; family Fabaceae; genus Lathyrus; species Lathyrus sativus. The sequence continues at coordinate 855,476,607 of OZ012735.1, read as the reverse complement.
TTGGGCTTCACCAAAAGGGGGGTGGGGATAGCACCATAATCCCAGGCCCAGGTCAGGTCACTTAATTAAACGCGGCGTTTTGATGTTGGACTCTCCCTCCGTTTTTAATTTCAAATCACGACCGTTGGATGAGATTATTTAGTCAATTAAATTGGACAGATCCTACGGTCAGGGGTCATCGTCCCCAATCGAGCTAGGGTTTTCAGAAATGGCCAGGTTCATGCACACGATTTCAGACCTCTCGTTCTCTCTCGATACTTGATGAAAACGAAAAGTTCAAAAACCTAAAATGATCTACTAATTGCCCTCTTCAACATCCTGCATTTAGTTTGTCCTGAAACTCCCCCAAGAATCAAACCCGAACGATGGAAGTCTTAGCACCATTGAATTAACTCTGATATGCATGTTAATGGAACTTGCTCAAACTTACACTAATGTAATCTAGGCATTATGTGGAGTGTTCTGCACATCTTAACTAACATTATAGTGCCCTAAACTGCCTATTCTTGAATCTTGAAGAAACATCACCCTGCCATGAAACCTCATGGATCTTCCTCTAACTCTCAGAAAATCATCAACTAACCTAGCATGCTAACTTTACACCTAGAGTTCTGACAGTAAGCACATAAATAAGGAGGTATGGAGCAACTTACCAACCTGTCAAATGGTGATGGTAGAGGCAGCTAGAGGTGGTTTCAGAGCTTGTAGTTGCTTCCAAGGGATCCTCTAATGGAGTATTTGTTTCTGTTTGCACTATCCTTGAAGGAAGAAACTTGTAATGGAAGATTCGAGTCTTGCTTGTATTTGAAGAAACTTTGAAATCCACTTCTCTCCCTCACTCTTCACCAATGAATTCACAAAACCTCTTCATCTCATCATGATCCATTTAATATATAGAAACCAATGGAAGAGTCTAGATTCATCTAGAAACTTTTAGAATCATCTAGAAAGTGATGGAAATTCTCTTGTAATGGCATGTTGTATCATCTCATTTCATGCATTAAGCCTCTTAATTTTGTGTCAAAATCTCCTTACAAGGGATATTGGGAGTGTATGTGCAAAAAACAAGCTTATCTTTGCCTTTGGTGAGGTTTCTCATGGGTTCCTTAAGATGCAAGAAACAAAATTACAAAGCAACCTCCATTTTAAGACCTCAAATCAAAAATCTATTTGAACCATTGTTTTTAAAATGATGTTTGGATTCAAAATGACATATTGGATGACCTATTTTGGATTTGTACATCTCCCAAACCAATTTCCAACTTGGATCCATTTAAGTTATAAGTCATTTTTAGGTCATTTTCAACCATTCATGTAAATCCTTGCTACAGGCTTTTCCAAAAAATCATGACCACTTTTCTAGGCTTAAAATCCCATTTTGAACAACTTTGATGTTTTGAGTTTTTTCATTTGAGGCTTGGAAATAGGAGATATGGCCTTTGCTTAAAATGACCTATAACTTCCAAATGACCAAAATACCCCTGTCTTGTTTAAACCATAAGTTGAGTTCTACAAATCCTATCAAGGACTTCTAGTACTCTCTAGAAAGCTAAGGAGATGCTATTCAACATTCATGTTGACCAAGAGATCATAGGAATCATCCTACTAGGGCAAACGTTGTCTGCAAGTTGGGTGACTTTCAAGGACCCAGATTCACATACCTCAGATGACCTGTAATTTGTCAAAACCATAACTTGAGCTCTGCACATCCTATCAAGGACTTCTACCACTCAAATTAAAGCTAAGAACAAGCTCTACAACATTCATGTTGTGGGGAAGATGAGATATCAATCAAATCTTGAGCTAAAACTGCCTGGAAGATAGGGATCAAACTAGGGTTTTTTCACTAACAATCCTTAGAAACCCTAACTTGAAACTTCTCAAACTCCTCAATCATGATGAGTTGGTCTAGTAATCATCTTTATAACATCTCCATACATCATTCCATGATCTCATGGCCCTTGGATTAGGTCTCAACCTTCTCCAAATCTTCAGTTGACTTAGGGTTGACCTAGTCAAACCCTAATTCTACCATTCATGGTTGAATCTTCTGAATTCTTGCACAATGACCTCTCTGGGCTTCAAGATGGCTTTCAAGACATCTCATAAACTTTCTCAAAGCATCAAGTTCACTCTCATAGTCTCAGAATCATCTGAGGAGCTCCCCCAACTCTCAAGCTATGAAACACACAACCTTGGTTTCAACTAATTCCTCTGAGGATCTCTTGAACTTTCTGATGAAGGTATCAACTTTCAAACACTTGATGGGTAAACAATTGTTGGTCAAATTTTGGGGTGCAACAGCTGCTCAACAAATAGCTAGAGAAATATCGATCTGACGTCGCCGTCAGTTATCCACGTTAACTTCTTCTGATATTGCCTTCAGACAACCACAACACCCAACATCACCGTTGGAAGACTAAACCACCTCGCATTGTCGTTGGACAATCAAAATACCCCGCATCGCCGTTGGAGAACTACATCTGACATCGCCGCCGGAAACAAACATCGCTCTGAGAGACACTCGACATCGTCGTCGTACAAACATCACTCTGAGCTGGGGATTTAAAGAGTCTGACCTCGCCGTCAAACAAACATGATCTGACCTCGCCGTCAAAACGAACATTCAACCTCGCCGTCGAACAAACATCCAACCTCGCCGCCGGAAACAAACATAGTCTGACCTCGCCGTCGGATACTCAAAATACCCCGCATCGCCGCTGGAGAAAATACGACACTGAACAACTCTGACCCGAGGTTCACCCCTGGTAAATGGAACAAAAGGTACACTTGCGTATTTGAAACTACTCCGCTGGAAATGAGAGACTTAACCAAGCACACTCTGATCTGGGGTTCTCCCTCAGAACCATAACGAACATCCAAATACTACTGCGTACTGATCCCGCCGTAGAACTTCAACACCAAAGCTATATGAAACCCTGGCCCCTGGCCACTTCCAGCTTCAGCTAGAAAATATCTTCAAGTATTCCTGAAGATGATCATCCTTGACCTTCAAGGATGTGAACTTTGCCCGTCGGCGATTCCAGCTTCAGCTAGAAAAGATCTTCAAGTATTTCTGAAGATAAGCATCCTTGGCCTTCAAGGATGTAAACTTTGCCCGTCGGCAACTCTGCAGGAGGTATCTTCGACTTCAGTCTGAAGAAAATGATCCTTGGCCTTCAAGTATACATAGATCTGCCTTCAGGCAACTCCACCCCTGCTATAGAGCATCCGTGACTTCAGTCAGGGATATACTTCGGCCTTCAGTCCGAAAAATGAATCCTAGGTCATTCATGACCTTGGGGATAACCTTGCCTTCAGGCACCTTCGCTTCAGCTTGGGAAATCTATGACTTCAGTCAGAGAAGTGGTATCCTGAGCCATTCATGACTCTATGGGGATTCAAACACTTTTCCTTCAGGCAAACTCCGCTTCAGCTGGAGAAACATCTTCGACTTCAGTCAGAAGAAACACTATTCACTTGATCGCAATCAATCATCACCTCAGGACAACTGACTTGGTCTTCAGGCCAACACGGATCACCTTGTGTACAAAAGCTGGATTTACCCACCTTTGAACCTTGTCTTCAGACAAACGTTGATTCATCAACACGGAAATCTGAATCCACAGGAACCTTCTGATATCGCCTTCAGGCGTTTACAAAGTCAATCTTCGGATTAGACATCACTGTTGGAGCAAACATATCACGCTGCTAAGGACTTCAAGAATCATCTTGAACAAACAACTCCGTCGGGCACCTTCAAGAATCATCCTGAACCGATAACCATTCTAGAGCAAACATTCTGCTAGGGATTCTAGGAATCTTCCTGGACAACTCTTGCCGGGGATCTCAAAAATCATCTTGAGCAAACGGCCGTGCTGAGGATTTCAAGAATCATCTTGAATTGAAGACTTCGTTGGGGATCTCAAAAATCATCTTGAGCGAGCGACTTCGTTGGGGAGAATATCAGGAATCATCCTGAATCACCGATCCTTTGGCGGAACACCTGTAAAACAAGAATGGTAATGACCTAGATCATGTTTATGATGCGTATGCTTCGGTACCATGCCCCACACGGTGGAAATGTTGTGCGCTTATGCTAAATGCTATGCAATCATGCACAACGATGCGATCCCGTCAGCAAAATAAATGTCGGGGGGAGCTCTCCGGTCAAGGAGAAAGGAACTACTCCGATAGAGGAATCATCCTGCTGAGGAGAACGTGGACACGCCAATATCAATCGGACTCTGTCTGGGGAATTGATCTTCCGTTGACTGCTGCAGGGAAAACAACTTCAGTTGACTGCTGCAGGGGAACGAAGCTCTACGAGCACTTGAACCTGCTGATATCAATCGCGAGAATAAACTGCGTGGCCGCCATGGCTACTCTTCTGGGGATGATAACTCTGTGGGGAAACAACTTCAGCTGCTCAACACTCCACTGGGGAAACAACTAAACATGGTCTGATCAACTTCCAAGGACTCGACTCTCTTGGACATCATCATACTCGGCTGAGGAAGGAGAAACCATTCTGCTTCGCTGGAAAGAGTATAACTCTAGGGAAAATACAGCATCAACTGTTTCAACACTCTACTGGGGGAAGAGGGAATCATCCAACTTCAGGAGAGAATGCAACTCTGGTGGGGAATCTCAATTCCGCTGGAGACTTCAGTCTGGCACCATCAGTCGCGGCATACTTCGGCGTAAGAATAGCTTCCTGCGAATCCTGCACTTGTGACCCGGTGCTAGGGCGACACCTGCTTCAGCGACCTTACTGGGGAAAACACGAGCTTCAGCACCCGAACATTTCTACGAACCCGCACTTGCGACCCGGTGCTGGGGGCATACGAGCTTCGGCGCTTGACTCAGCTAATGAGGTGACGTTCCTTCAGGATGCGTCTGCTTGGGGAAAAGAATCATCTCTGCCTGGGGAGACATATCACTGCTCACTTTCTTGCGTTTATATTCTGCGGAGGAGAGACTACTGAACTCTGCCGGAGAAGGAGGACTCGCCCTGCTTCGGGGATGCGCACGGCACATCTTCTGGAAGGTGCTACGCCTGCAACAACACAAACAAACAGACAAGATACCCTCCTCAAAGGGGCCTATCAAGGTTATTCTCTCGTGACAATATTCAGGTAACTAATTGTTTCAACAATCAATGGGCCTAGGCCCGTAAGTTTATGTATGCGCATTTTATCAAAAACATCGGCGTTTTCATTCGCAAACAAAACAGATAAATGCTAAACAGGCAAGCAAAATTGCTGAATAATATGCATTTTATTGATGATGAACCCTTGAATGGGCGAAAAATGTTTTACAACAGAGGCAAACTCCTGGGATGAGGAAGCCGGGCAAAAATAAAACATAAATATACATCAGTATATACAAATGTCAGCAACGAGGCGTAGACGAACACCATGAGTTGATCCCTCTAAGACCCACTCGACTTCGATACTTCTCCGACGCTTCAGCTTCAGAAGAGA
>OZ012735.1:855189458-855470621 GCA_963859935.3 Lathyrus sativus | reverse complement strand
ACTAGTTAGTAACTACCACAACTTAAGTAACATTAACACGTTAATAAAAGTAACTAGTGATTGGTAGTGGTACCACAACAAAAGTAACAGCAACACGTTAGCAAAATAACAGCAACACGTATTCTAAGTATGATATAATATTATAATAATAATAGCTTCAATAAAATATAGTACATAAACACAACAAACACATACAAATTTGTTGCATCAAAGACAAATTACACTATACAATTGTAAAGTAAGTAAACATAAGGGAAAGGATTTTCTATAAAGATATAAAAATATACTTTGCTATTAGTAAATCAGTATTAGAAGAAAAAAAACAGAAATAGGAAACAAATATAAACGTAGAAGTAAAATACATTTTCATGTTACACAGCAAAGGAAAAAAGAGGTAAGAATAATAAACATAATGAACGTCACGAAACGGAAGAAAAAAAAAGAAATGTTAGAAGAGTATTCAAATAGGGCAAATGATATTTAATTTATATTGTTTTTTATGGGCTTCAAATTATGTTTCAACCCATGAATTGTTTTTTGGGCTTCAAAATTGTGTCTATGCCGTGTATTTTTTTTATTCTTTTTTTGGGACACATTTCTCTATTTCTGGCACGTGTCTGGTGTGTGTTTGACACCGACACGTGTCAGACACATGAACATGCAAGTTATAAATAGTGTTCATGCTTTGTAAATGCTTATGAATACCAAGTTAGTTTTAAAATTTTGAGAATTAAGTCTTGGGATTTTTCCCTAGTGTTATTCTAATTTGTTTTATATTATGTCTTAACTTAGAAATTCAAAATGAAATTGTCATCCATTAGTCTTACTCTATGTGCAAAGTTGTAGAATTAGTCAAATTATTGAGACAAAGTTCAAGAAAGTTGAGCCTAAATTTCCTAGTCCTTTTATCTAACATCCTAACTTCTCTATAACACAGAACTTTTAAATACCACTACCATTTTTTCAATAAAATCAAACCAAACTCAAAACACCAATACCCCCTCCATAAATCTAAATCCTACAAGCCTGCCAATATGATATATCACTCATATTCAAAGGGAAGAACATTGTGCTCAAAGTATATGTCATAATTGTGATGAAAAAACTTTCTTGAGCATAAATATGCAATAGAAAAATTTCTTTTGTCATGGTAGGCAGTGAGGAAACAACATATAATAAAGAAATAATTGATGGAACAAAAACTATGAATGAACTAGAAAAAGAATTCTGATTATCTTATCAAGTTGTTAATGGGAAATTTCCCCCACAAACCTTAAAGTTTAAAGAATTGCTTAATGGTTTTTCTATCATTACTTTAATTAATACTAACAACACTCGCAATATTCTCTAACCCATAATTTTAAATTACCTACACATATTCATAAGATATATCCCAAAATTTAAAATTATAGTTAGAAATGGGTCACATCTACAATGCTTATGTCTCTGGACTGATGTTCCCATTCGACTCAAAACTGCCTATTTTACATTTTGTTTGGTCTTAGGAATGTAGTGGTTAAGAACCCTTGCTCCCATATCTAGTGATGTCACCATACCAATATGAAAATAATGACATCGCAATTACTAGAGACTCTAAACCAATCCATGAACCCTCAATCGATAATCGAGTTGCCTCTTTATCCATCCAAACTTAATTGCTTCAATGTATCTATTAACTTATCATCCAACCAATCAGATACTTCTCAATACTACATCATAACCTAAGTTGACAATTGACTTCCTTGCCATAACTCTTGCACCATAAATTCATACAATATTAAAGATATGCCCCCACTTTTTTCAAAGAACCCTTTGACCTGCCCTCGCCTAAAGCTCATTACCATTATATTCCACTTAAATCAAACACAATCACCATCAATTATAAGTTTTATCGATACACATACTTCCCAAAAGAAATAATGACTTGTAGCATCCAAGATATGATTATGGACATCATTATTAAATATAGGAATTTTCCTTATTCTCCCTCTGTATTATTAGTGAGTACGAAAGATGAAACTTGGAATTTTTGTATGGAATATCTAGACCTTAAACCTTTTATTGTACGTGACTATTTGTCCATGCCTACCATTGATGATCTCTTTAATCAGTTGTGTTCAGCATCTAAGTTTACTAATATTGACCTACAATTAAGCTATCACCATATTAGAATTGTACTAGAAAACACTCACAAAATAACCTTCATTACATTTGGTGGGTGTTGCTTGAAAACGTGTGGTGTCACATGCAAGTATACATGTATTTTTTTAAGTAGCAAGTGATAAAGTATTAGGTATGTTGAACCCATAAAGAGTGGAAGGTAACTTAGAATTATTTTGTAAAAAGCAATATTTTGTAAAGAAGCATGAGCAAAATAAAAACAATTTATTATTATAACAGGTTCAATTTAGTAACAAAAAATTAGTAAAACAATGTTTAGATAGAAAATAAGTTCAATAATATAGAGCATGTTGGGTAATGATCTATTAATATAACTTGATTATTTATGTGTTCATGATGTGTTGTGACATGTCAGGAAAGGTTAGAACTTAATCTAAGGATGTATCACTACATCATCAAAAGTATATACTTTAGGTCAAGGGGATAAATATTTATGCCTCACTTGCAACTCTAAAGCATGTCTGGTTTTATTATGCAAATCCTTTATGGTTGTAGCCACTTATCTAAGAGACCAATCTAGTGATTATCTGTATCCTACTATTTTCAACCACTTTTATCGATAAATCCACTTGATGTTTGATCTCACACAAAAACAAGCTTTTATCTCTTTCTAAGTTGATCAATCAAAGAAACAAATTTATAACAGGTTAACACAAGATAAAACAAAGCATTAAAAACACATCAATTAACATAAAAACTATATTATATTAACTTTTCACTGCTCAACATAAAAGGTTTAGCTCATAATGACACGAGTACATACAAAAATACTGGTTTTTAAGCTAATCATTCTTAAACCTAAAGTGAAAAAGAAATAACAACCTAAGAGCAACTTCCTCATCTTCTTAAAATGGTTAAGTTTTAAGAGACAACTTATGTCGCGCCAGGTATTAGCAGTAAGCACTTGAGGTGGTGAGAAGAAGAATATTCTCCATTTTCACTCAACTCACTTTCTTCACTGGTTTCTTCTAAGTGTTTTTCTCTAGAAAATTTTGAAATTGTTTTCCTCCTTCAAGAGCTACTTTTATAGTTGCTTCAGATAGGGTTTATGTAAAATGTATTGGATTATGGGCTTGAGAATAAATCAAATCAGGCCCAAAAGAAAATAAGAAAAGTTCCCTCAATTTCTTCTCATTAGTACAACATTGAAATAAGGTACAGACAGTAGTGAGAGACAAAGTGTAGCGTGGCAGTTTGTTGGCATAGAGGAGCAGACGACGTTCTCCTTTTTGATGTATGACGTGTCTAGTGGTTGTACTACGTACTGTAATTTTGTCTTCTAGCACCTTATTCTTATCCTTTCAAACTAGCTCTCCTACCAATGCATATTGTTACCACGTGTGCCCTAGGAATGCAATTGGTACTTCCCCTTTTCTCTCAACTGCTTACAGCCTTCTTCTTTTCTTTGGGTACCATTCGCTGTCCCAGACTATCATGCCTAACCTCATCAGAACTAACCATTCAAAAGCATCAAACACATAAAAACTACAAAAGAGAGCACTTATTGTGCTCTATACAAATTATCCTAAAAACAACAAAATGCAATGAATTTAACTACTAAATGGTAAAAAAAGTAACATTATCCAAGTACTATGACTTGTAATAACTCACAAAATGTGGAGTTTTAGGTTATTCCATTCAACCTAACCAATAATCTTAGTACTTTTCAATCAACAATGAATGGTATTTTTACTAAATGATATTTTAATCTACAATTGTTGTTTAGCTAATCACCTACAACATTTTCAAAAAATATTAGATTTACTTGATTGAAATCAGTTAGTGGAAAAATTATCTAAGTATGTTTTTATATTTTCTATTGTTGATTATTTAGACCTTGTTATTTCATCTAATCAGGCCACCCTTGTTCCTAATAAGATTCAAGCAAATACAAGATTGACTAGTACCACATTGACTAAGAACTCTAAGTTTTTTTAGGCCTTTTTGGGTTCGATAGATGTGGCATCCCATATTATACCACTATTTGTGTTCGACTCATCGATCTATCGTGTTTTGTTAAAGTTTCCTTGAGAATAAAGGAAAATTCACATTTACAGCATTAAAGAAAAAAATAACATAAACTTAGCCTTGAGGTTGCTTGATTTCTCCAAACTCTTCATTGTTGAGACAAATGTTTCTCTAGTTGCAATTAATGTTGTGTTGTCACAGGAGGGGAACCTGTTAGCCTTTTTTAGCAAATACGTGCGCACATGTATGAAAGGCTCGCTTGTTTATGCATTACTTGAGTTGTAAAAAAATGGTATTGGTACCTCATTAAAAGAAACTTTCACATATTTATGATTTTTTTTAAAAAAATTGTTGATATAGATCCCTCAAACACTCCAACAATAGAAGTAGGCAACCAAGTTATCAGGATTAATTTTGGAAATATTCTATAAACTTGGAAAATCAAACTAAGTGGAAGATGCTCTCAATGTATGCACACAAAGGAATAGGCAATCATGTTATCTATCTCTTCATAAATTGTAACACTTATTATAAATCTCAAGTAGTACTACAACAAAGATAAAGAGGGTTAAGATCTAGTCCCTAAGTGCCAAGCAGACCCGAACATGTAGTATAATTTTTGTTTTGCAAAAGGATTATTATATTTCAAAGACATGTTCTACTTACTAGATATTCATGAGTTACATCACAAAATTCTCAATGAGAATCATTTCACCCTCAAAAAGGATACTTCGGTGTTCAACTAACACTAGCGAAAATTTCTACCTTATTTCTCTAGCTCAACATTTACAAAGATTGTGAAAAGTTTGGCATACATGTTGTTGATCAAGTGACTCCATATACAAGAGAGGGTGATTTGTGATATTCAAATTTCCAAAAAAAATCAGTTTATATAAATCTTGATTTTAAAAAACGTTAATGTTTGAGGATAGAAGAAAGCGGCAGAATAGAATAAATAACTTAAAATGAAAATGATGACGGGTAGAAATATCACACTAGAAAATTATCTTGGTTTGGCCTAAACAACTTGCCCTACTCCAAACCCCAAGAGATTCCCTTTGAGATTTCTACTAAAACATTCTTGAGTTTTTCACATGATCAACCCAAATAACCTTTCACAACCACTTAAGCTTTTACATGGGATTAGTCTAAAAACCTTCTACAACCATTCATAGTTTTTACACAGACTCAACTCAATAACCTTCACCCAATATTTTTTTTTTAGTTTAGCTTGAAACCTTTAAATATGTTACGAAGACATTACAAGAGAACTATGCTCTTGAATAAATACATTCAACGCAACATCAGTACAAAAACTCTCAAATAATTTTTTCACTCTCTTGGCATTAAGATAACTCAAATAAAAAAGAAATTTATAAAAAAAATGAGAGGAAGAACGATAAAAGAAAATTTATAATAAAGTGTGGCTAAAAAGGAAACAGTCTATGAGGTATTTTAATACGTTAATATATTAAATAAAAGTATTAATTGATTAATCAAGCTAAAAAAGGAAAGTTTGAAACTCTACGTCACATAATAAATTATCACCCCTTTAATTGATTATGAGGTGTTACTCTTTGATCTAATTGATTAGAAAGACCTATTAATCGATTAGACAATATATTTTACCTTCGTAATTGATTAAACAAGCTTCTAATTAAGTAAGCACTTGCTCGGATTGATTTTAAGATGTTTTATTGTTCGAACTGCAGTAAAGTAGCAAGAAACAAAAGTTTAATTTTGAAGGAATTCCCTCTGAAATTTATATCGTCTCCAAAAAGATCGGTGCAAGGGAAAGTACGGGGTTCAACGGTCTCTACATTTCTAAGTTTGTGGTGCAAAAGTTTGGTTGAAATATTTTAGGCACAAAAAATAAAGGCAGAAAAGATAAATACTGAAAATATAAAGTAAAGAATTAAATGTAAACGGAGTCTTGTTGGGATTGGATCTCATCAATTGATAACATATGCATTCTTCTAATCATGTTATACACAACTCAAACTTTCGTCTAATATCATCATGTATCACCCAGAACAGAGGTTATGTCTAACGCAAAGTTGAGAGGCTAACCGTATTGTCTCATCGGTGATATCTCATGTAACAAAACCAACATAGAGCATTAAGAACTGATACTCACATGAATGTTAAACCTAAATCTATGTCTAGAGTTTATACCCAATAGATATTACTATAACATCCATATCAAATAATGATTTGATTCATATATAACATCGTGATCAGAATACGTACACATGATTAACCTTTTTACATGCATTCACCTAATTTTCCAAATGTATGCGAACAAGTTTCTCATCTCTATTATCATGCACCCTCACAATAACGTCTGCATCAAGAACATTATCATGGTCTATACCATGTTAATCATACTCATGCTACTAACCAACATAATAAAATAGAAATGATGCTAATGAATATCAAATTACAAAACCATGTCAAAAGTTTGCTCATTGATAGATGAAAATCTAAGATCAAAGATTTGAAAAGAGTTTTGTCAAGACCCACAAATAAGAAATCAAAGACAATCAACAATATTGAATCAAAACTAGTTCACAAACATACATTAGATGAAATACATAAGATATCAAAAATTACATCCAAACTCCAACAAGAGAACAAAGATTTTACCTTCTCCTCTTAGGGTTTGTATTTATCTCTCTAAAATATGCTTGAAATAAAGAGAGATAAAGTTCTAATCCCAAAAAGTACAAGTTATATCTAAAAAAAGAAAGAAAAGTACTTAAATAGTATTTATAAAATCTGTCATATTCGCACTGCGAACTACCTATTCGTCTAGCGAAGTCCCCTTTATGGAACTTGAAATGCCTCAAGAACAGTTAAATCACCCTTGGAAAATACCTGAGTTCGTCGTGCAAGCGATTCTTCACACAGCGAACTACCTTGCTACAAGTTCGTACAACGAACTTAGGGTCATTTACCTACTGATTTCCAAGGTTTCCTCCTCGCTGCTGCTTCACCCAACAAACATTCGCTGGCTGATCGCTACTGTTCGCCCAACGAACATTGCAGAATCTTCACATTTCTTTGGCTTCCTTGTCTAATCTTTTGTGTCTTACTCATTGATGTTTTATGCCTAATTGCTGCACAATAACACACACATAAAGGAATCCAAAGGTATTTACAATATAATTGAAGAATCACACAAGAACATGAATTACATCTATGAAAACATGAGAGTTTAGTTGGAAAGTTCCAAGAAAGTTAGTTCATTTTAAGTCAAAATTTGCACTTAACAAACTCTCCCTAACTAGATTTTTACTTGTCCTCAAGCAAAGTATGCCCCTTATGAAAGCAAGAGAAATTTTCTCAAAGAAGAGGATTTTCTCAAGCATAAGATTCAACAAAGAAAAGATTAACGGTTCAAATTCAAACAAGAGAAATTTGCTCAAATAAGAGGATTTGGTTAAGCATGAAAATACGCACAAGCAATGTTCAGTGTTCAATAGAATTGAACAATGACAAAGAATTTAGTTCTTAAATAAATATCATGCAATGTTTCAAATAACAGCTAAATTCTCATACTTGAATCACTCTAACACTCCTCTTCAAAATAAGAATGAAAAAGTTAACGTGTTTGCAACCGTGGGGATATTTCACTCATCTGACAAATAATGCTAATAACAATCTAATTCATACACTTATCTAACAATCAAAATGAAAACATGGAAGCGAAAAGATCACTAAAGGCTTTTAAGGTTGCAGCTTGGTCGGGTTTACAACAGAAGGTCATTTCTAAAGGCCATTGAGTAGAAATTGTCGATGCAAAAGAAAGATTCATTATACATGGTATTTACACATCCCAACTTCATTCACCATTTTTTTCCTCTATTGCAAATCTTCTCAAACTTCCTTTTGCACAATTATTTCATTCTCTATTTTTTTTTTCAAACAAGCATTCTTTTTCTTTTGTTTTTCACATTCATATTCACACTTTTTCTTTTCATACTTGCTTGAAATTTTTCAAAAGTTTTAGCAATCTACCAGTCTTCTTTTTCATTCTCCCCAACTTAAATTCAACCAAACCTCAAGTGAATGTTCCTTGCTTTTTATGGCAAGGAAATCAATTTAAAACTATGTTCAAAGGTTCAAGATTTTTTTTTTAGAATCTCACAAAATTCAATGATGAATAAAACTTTTAAATGATGTACATAAACCAAGTTTATCACTAAAATGAGATCTAAATTGTTTAGGCTTAAAGGGGTTAACAAATTCTCTCTACTCACGGGTAAGTTACTGTTTGAATACAGTTGTGCTCAATATAAACAAATGCCTTGATCATTCCTAATGCTTCCACAAAATCACAATAATTAAAAGATAAAACATGAATCAAACGAATTAAACAAAGTTATCAGTCATCCTAGCATATAGTAAACAATGAAGGTTTCTCACAATTTGTGGCTTTTGGTCCTAAGTGAAAAAAGCATTCAAACAAGTTGCAAAATGAAACAAAAACACATTTGCACAAAGCACAAAATTCTTAAATCATTCTAACATTCTATAAAGCGATACAATTTACCTTGCTTGAATTCACATGTTCAACATCATACCATCACCATCCAGACTTAGGAGAATTTTTATTGGATACTTTTATACAAATAACAACTAATCTAGAAGGAGTTATCATCATTAATTCCTAAACAAAACTTAAGAAAACGTAAAAGAAACAAGAATATATACAATATAGAAAAATGTACAAAGCTCAAAAATATAGAAACTATTACAATGCACTTCAATATCTAAACACCAATCCTCGACAACGGCGCCATTTTGTTCGAACTGTATTAAAGCAGTAAGAAGCAAAAATTTAGTTTTGAAGGAATTACTTCAGGTATTTATATCATCTCCACAGGGATCGGTGCGAGAAAAAAAACGCGGTTCAACAGTCTCTGCATTTCTAAGCTTGTGGTGCAAAAGTTTGGTTGAAAGATTTTAGGCACCAAAAATAAAGGCAGAAAAGATAAAGACTGAAAATATAAAGTAAATATTGAAATATAAACGAAGCCATATTGAGATTGGACCTCATCAATTGATAACACATGAATTCTTCTAATCATGTTATACACAACTCAAACTTTCATCTAATAACATCACATATCATCCACAAAGAGGTTATGTCTAACGCAAAGTCGATAGGCTAACCGTATTGTCTCATCGGTGACATCTCACGCAACAAAACCAACACAGAGCATTAAGAACTGATACTCACATCAATGTTAAACCTAAATCTATGTCTAGAGTTTAGACCAAACAAATATTACTATAATATCCATATCAAATTAATGATTTGATTCATATATAACGCCATGATCAGAATACGTACACATGATTAACCTTTTTTACATGCATTCACCTAATTTGCCAAATGTATGTGAACAAGTTTCTCATCTCTATTATCATGCACCCTCACAATACCGTCTGCGTCAAGAACGTTATCATGGTCTTTACCATGTTGATCCTACCCATGCTACTTATGTTGCTAACCAATATAATAAAATAGAAATGATGCAAATGAATATCAACTTACAAAACCATGTCAAAAGTTTGCTCATTGATAGATGAAAATCTAAGATCAAATATTTGAAAAGAGTTTTGTCAAGACCCACAAATAAGTAATAAAAGACAATCAACAATATTGAATCGAAACTAGTTCACAAACATACATTAGATGAAATACATAAGGTACCAAAAGATTACATCCAAACCCTAATAAGAGATCAAAGATCTTACATTCTCCATCTTTGGGTTTGTATTTCTCTCTCTAAAATATGCTTGAAATGAAGAGAGATAAAGTTCTGATTCCAAAAAGTAGAAGTTATATTTATACAAAGAAAGAAAAGTACTTAAATAGTATTTACAAAAGCTGTCATGTTCGCACTGAGAACTACCTATTCGCTTAGCAAAATCCCCTTTTTGGCACTTGAAATGCCTCAGGAACAGTTAAACCGCCCGTGGAAAATATCTGAG
The DNA here is from genome assembly GCA_963859935.3 of Lathyrus sativus. NCBI lineage: Eukaryota > Viridiplantae > Streptophyta > Magnoliopsida > Fabales > Fabaceae > Lathyrus > Lathyrus sativus. The sequence continues at coordinate 855,460,469 of OZ012735.1, read as the reverse complement.
TTCGTCGTGCGAGAAATTCTTCGCACTGCGAACTACCTCGCCACAAGTTTGCATAGCGAACTTAGAGTTATTTAGCTATTGACTTCAAGGTTTCCTCCTCATTGGGACCTCGCTGCTACTTCGCCCAGAGAACATCCGTTGATTGCTCGCTACTGTTCTCCTAACAAACATTGCAGAATCTTCACATTTCTTTGGCTTTCTTGTCCAATATTTTGTGTCTTACTCATTGATGTTTAATGCCTAACTAATGCACAATAACACACACATCAAGGAATCTAAAGGTATTTGCAATATAATTGAAGAATCACACAAGAATATGAATTACATCTATGAAAACATGAGAATTAAGTTGAAAAATGCCAAGAAAGATAGTTTATTTTAAGTCAAAATTTGCACTTAACATTTATCAAAAGAGAATATGTTTGAAAACATTTTGGGGTGTGTGTGTGTGTGTATGTGTGTGTGTGTGTGTGAGTGAGTGAGAGAGAGAGAGAGAGAGAGAGAGAGAGAGAGAGAGGAATGTGTGTGTGTGTGTGTGTGTGTGTGTGTTCCCGTGAACATGTTACCTTAGTACCTCAAGAATTACTTTTATTCCTTTTACAATAAACCTGACTAGAACCAGGAAAAACCCTAAGCGTAAGACAAGAAGAGATTTCACACTTTCAAGGTCACAACTTCAAGACTTCAAGATCACATTTTCAAAGTTATAAGTTTTTTTTCCTTATTTAACTTCATCCAGCACTTTCAATTGAAACTTGATAATTTGATTAATGAGATTTGAAATATCATTTTCTTATTTAGAAGCCATCATCATGGACCTTTGGTGATTTTTCTTGATCAAACATTTTAACAGAGATCATCAACACAACCATTTAATAGTTTTCATCATCAACACCATTTTATAGTTGTCATTAACACCGCCATTTGACATTGCCGTCATCAAAACCATTTGTTGATATTACCTGCGCATCACATAGAACCACATATTTTTCATTTATCAATAAAATAAATACATATTGTTCTGATATGGTAGGGAGGGGTTGATTTGCAAGGATAGCATACCAGCGCTTAAGTCAGTATGTGAGGAAGAAGAGTGTATTGAAATTGAGTTTGAAACATGTTACCTGAATTAACGCCTTATCTATTTATAGTAGAGAGGGAATAACAAACTTGTTATTTGTCAAGCATGGATTGCAGGGACCGTTGAATGAACCTGAAGTTCATATCTCATATGGTCACACGTAGGATAGTTCTTGTGTGCTGAGAAAGTTCTAGAACGATTACCATTCCTCTAGAGTGGCCAATCTAGATTACTATGGTCGGCCCAGAACAATTTCCCCCAAGCTTGTGCCTTTGCACAAAAAGGCAGGGGTTTATCATTTTAGCCTCGACAACTGACCACTCTCTTACTTTCCTTTAGAGGAATAAGAGGAAATATTTTAGTTTCTTAGGGATTCGTGCCTTTAATGCTCCGTACTTCAAACTTCTTTTCGGAAGTGTCATTATTATGACCTTTGGGAACCAAAACACTCGAGTGTTACGTATGAAATACTTGACATGTTTGGTATAGTCTACTTCCTTTTGCATGCTATCACATGATTCTTGAGAAGTCAAGGTCATTCTTTCTTTGACTCATTTTCCTAGTTTAGGAGTTACTTTCCTTTTTGACACTCTATTTTCTTGTATTTTAAAAGTTATTACATCATCATGGGTAAACCCTGTTATTCTTCCATCATTTCTATTTTTAAGAGAGATGGTATTATCGGTGAAGCTTTCCCTGAGGTTGGTCCATCTTCAGGTTGGGGCATTTTGAACTCTAGGGAGAATGACAAAATTTGCAGTGAATATGGTGATTGCGCCATCCCTTTTTATGGACACACCTTCTCGGTGCTGGACCTTCGCATACCTTTCATTGCTTTTAAGGTGGAAGTTATTAAGCACCTGGTAAAAGGTCCCTTATAACTTCACCCAACATGTTGGGAGTATATGAAATTCTACCAATACTGGTGTAAATACTTGAAAGGGAAGCCTTCTCTAACTATTTTCTTTCATCTCTTTTGCTACAACTGCAATACAATGACTCTGACGAGGAGTAAGGGGTTAATTTCTATGGTGTCGACCATCTCAAATTTTGCAACCTTTCTTGAGTCGCAACCTTTCAAAGACTGGTTCTTTCTGGTTACCCCCATTCATCTAGAATCTCACATTATAGTATGCGCTGTTGGGAATGGAATGGAGGGATGATGTGATAATTTGTTTCCTAAGTACTAGAAGAAACGTCATTTCCTCATGGGAAATGAGGTGTATGTATGCAAAGAGAAAAACCTTTGTACAGAGGATCTGTAATAGAAGAAGTGGTTGATGAGTTTCATCAATGATCTGGGTTATCTCAGGGGCAGTGCCCATTCTGAGAAGCCCGACTAGAAATGCTTGAAGAACCTCATTGATACCTAATTGCTGATAGAGGGTCATTCCCAAGAAGTCAAGAAGGTTATTTTTGGTAAGTTCTCGAAGCTCTAGGCTTATTTGTTTTTAATTTGCTTATTCCTAACGTGCTTTCTCTGATAATAATCGTGATTACATGCAGATCAAATGAAGGATGAAGTGAATATCTGGCTTCTATGACGGAGAATATGGCCGAAAGGAACTGAACCATACCATTCTACTCTTCTGGATCTTTAGGGAGTGTTGTTGCTCTGATTGATCTTTCGAGGCTCCAAAGTGCTTTGAGGTAGGACCCTTGCCCCTCTAGGGAACACCATACTTCTACTATTAACGAGGATCATGCGTACTCGGCCAATTTGTTTGGGAGTCCCTTGAAGGGTGAATTAGAAACTCTATCTCAGTATACTCTACGTGCCTCTTCTGTTTTGGCTCTCGGAGGAACCGATTGATGGGATGCTCTTTTATCTGACCATTTACACGAGAAAAGTATTAGCTAGAAGAAAGTGTTCGCAACCTGACACTCTAGCGGGATATGTACTTGCAAGAAATACATACAAATTCTACTTCTCTTACCGGGGTAATGGACGTTTTGCTCCCTCTTAATATTTTTGGTTCTCTGGCCAACCAACTAACTCATCTGATGAAGACTGTAGCAAGGAAGAATCAGGCTTTAACTTCTTCTCTGGGAAATATACCATCTATTTAAACATCTCTATTGGCACCTCAAAGGGGAATAAAGTATCTATATATTGAGAATTCTTCTTTGACTCAGTACTTGGCCGAGTGTAGAACCACCAATCTTAAGTTGGTTTTGCAGTCATTTGAGAATGTCTTATAACAGGTGGATAATTTTCACCATCTCTTGCATATCTCAAAGGAGCAGGTTTAATCGTCTCCTTGCTTTAGTAGCCCTGTCAGCCACTTGTTTTGTGCGTTGTATGCAAAGTACTTTGAAATTGAATAATATACATTTACATTTTTTTTGGAACAATATGTTTTTTTACCTGTATAAGGCATGTCTGTGTGATCATTAGTGTGAAACTCTGTATTCTGTGCAAACTTACAAAGTCTTCCCTTAAATTTGACTGGACATCACTGGGGTTGTTCTCGGTCAAGGGTCGGTTCCTTGATAGACCCAAAATATACAGTTTATTCGACTCGATTTGCGCATGTTATTTAGGATTTTATTTCCGTTTTCTTGTATTATGCCTCTGTTTTGTTTCTTTTTCAGGTTTTTGTATTTTCAAAGCTATTCGAGAAGAAATGAAGAAAAATGAGCTAAAAGACCAACATTCTCTGGAATTGTACACATGGCTTCCACCATGGCGGGCGCCATAGGGGACGCCTGTAACACGGTGGGAGAACTGACTTTAAACAATGTTGCGGATAGCAAGAGTCGCCACCGACTTTTATTTTATCCATAAGGAAAGGTTATAAAAGAACAGGAAAGACCTTAGAGAATATTTTGGGTCCGGGGGGTAGGTTATGAAAAGGGAAGGTGTTAGCACCCTTTTCATCCATGGTTATCCATGGGCTCTTAGGTACTTAAGCTCACTTTTGAATTGTTTTGAAAGTGTAGTGTGTGAATAGCAAAAAATTTCAGAATAGTTTAATAATAATCCGTGTATGGATGCGAAAAAAACTTGTTTGAAAATTTTGTTGGAAATTTGGTTTAAGTGTGAAAAAGTTTTGAAGTGAGCAAGTATCTAGGAGTAGCTTACCCTAATGTTTTAAGGTCTTTCTTATTCTTTATCCTTTCCTTAGTAAGACTATCCCTACTATAATGGAGTAGGTAGTCCTTACTTTGGATGTTAAGGGACATGTGAGGGACAATTGGATTTTTGAAGGCCATTGTGGGGTGTAATAAGCAAACTGGAGGGACTATCATCATTTTTCGAAAGGGACTCGATTCGTAAAGGCAACCATAAGGGACTTTGATGATTTTTCTATTTGAGGGACTTGCTTTATACACCCCACTTAACCATTATTCGTAGGCAACTTGAGGGATATCCTTAGGAAGTGAGACGGCGATTAAAATCGACTTACGTGTGTGACGTGTTTATTTTAATTATCTTTATTTAAAAGTGATCTAAATTTATTTTAATATTACATACATGTTGTTACACTCCCTAATTACTAACCATAATAATAATTAAATAATTAAACAACTTTACATCCAAGAAACAATTACAAAATAATAAGCAAAATAATTAAATAAAATATAAATAAGCAATAATAAATAATAAAGGGGGTTAATTCTAAGTTTACTCGGCAAGACATCGCATCTTGTGCCTACGTATCCTTACGGGAGTGGAATCAGAGTAATCGTAGTTCCCCTCAATAGGGAGGTTAGAAACTTCTTGACTGTGGTCAAGGTCTCAAGGGGAATAAACGCATCTTAAGGACACGCTTACGTGGAGTGTAGAAACTCCAAATCTCTATGTTGAAATGTTAAGTTGTAATTAGGGTTAAATTAGGGATTCCACGGCGGGAAACCCTAAAATGAGCGCGGCGGCTCTTTGACCTAATGCTAAGGGTAAAATTGTAATTTTGCCTGCGGCGAGGCATTTGTGAAAATTAGGGTGTGTAGTTTGTAGTTTTGAGGATTTGAAATTGAATGTGTGAAGTTTTACGGACTATTGGCGCGGCGGCCAAACAGTTAGACCTAACCTTCGGATGTGTGCAATGTGACAGAAATAATAGTAAACGCGTGAGATAATTGAATCATGCAAACAGAGAGATAATGTCATAATTTAAACCATGCAAGCAGAAATTTAAAGGCAGAATTTAAAGAGCGATTGTTAAGTTCGCGAGGTTACATGAGAGGAGCAGATACAATATGATAATGAAATTTGAATTGAACAATAATAAAATAAAATAAATAACGGTTCTAGTTATTATTTTAAAAAAAGATTTTAGTTATTATTTTAAAAAAAAGATTTTAGTTATTATTTTAAATTTATCTAAAAAAAAGTTTTTCTTAAAAATAATAGGTTTTCATATTAATTTGGAAAAGATGTTAATGTTATTTATTTTAAAAAACAGATTTTTATATTATAACAAATTTTAATAAATTAATGATAACAATAATAATAATGGTAATAATAATGATAATAATGATAATAATAATAAATAATGATAATAATAATAATAATAATAATAATAATAATAATAATAATAATAATAATAAAGCAATAATGAATTTTAAATGTGCCAAATAACCCAACAATGTTGCTAACGCAGAAATGCGCTCATCGCAACCAGATCTAAATCGGACGAAACAAAATTTATCGCAAAGAAAAAGAAATTAAGCAAAAAATAGTATTATTGCTCACACAAAAATGCGATCATCGCAACCAGATCGAACTAACACAAATGTCACGCGTCATGCACACAAATGTGCAAACATCGTATCGACATAATTCGATCAAAAATCTTATATATATAAACTCTAACAATTTAAAAATTATATATATATAAACGTAACAGTAATAGATAAAGAAAAAGAAATAACGGTAATAGATGAAGAAAAGGAAATAACGGTAAAAGATGAAGAAAAAGAAACAACAGTAATAGATGAAGGAAAAGAAATAACGGTAAACGATGAAGAAAAAGAAACAATAGTAATGGATGAAGAAGAAAACTAAATAACGGCAAACGGCACTCACTCCTCTTAGGTTTTTTTCATTCTCTCCCCTTTTTCCAACAAGGCAACACATGTATATATAGGGAACAAATTAGGGTTAACACCAAATTGTCAATAATGTCCCTAAAGCCCATTTTAAAGCCCAAACTAAATAATTAGTTAAGAAAAAATAAAATTTAAATAATTTAAAATAATTAAAATAAACTTAAAATAAAAACTAATAATCCTATTGATTCCTAAAATAAAAAATATTATAAAAAGAACAAAATTTTTTTCAATATTTTTTATTTTATGATTTTTTGGATATTTTTATGAATAATTTAGAAAAAAGTGAAAAAAATAATATTTTAAAAAATGATTTAATTAAAATACGAAAATAATAATTAAATAATAATAAAAAACTATTTTTGTTATTTTTTTAATGAAAGATAGAAAAATTTAGAGTAAAAATAATAAAAAACAAAAAAAAAAAAGTGACAAAGGTGAGATTCGAACTCTCAACCTCTCACACTCATAACTCCTTACACATGTCCTCCTGCCAATTGTGCCATTTTTACATTTTAGAAAAAAAATGCATGTCATATGATATTTACCTGCAAAAAGTCAAACGACTACACAAATTTGTTAGTAATTGATTAAATGCAATGAAATGCGACGACAAATCTTAGGGCAAAATTTGGGGTATTACAGTTATTATGATAATATTTCTCACCCAACCTCTCTTTGATGTTGGCAAAAAAAAATCATGAAGTTTGACTTTGGTTTGACCACAGTTGACCTCAGTTTGACCTTTTAACTGCATTGACTGCTTTTGACTTATCTGATCATCTGACTGAGCAAACTTTTGAGAAAAGTCTTGAAACTTGACATGGGGGTTCTTATACACATATAAGATGTTATGAAGCTCACTTGAAGTCTTGGAAGTCCATTTAGCCTGATTAAAGTCAAAACCCTAGTTTTGGATGCGCTGCTTAGGAGGTGCATTGTCTGAGGGAATTGTCAACTCTTCTGACCAATTATGAATTTTGTGAACCTTGTGAACCTTCTTGGAACACAAAGTCTTGTATTGTGAGGGCAAATTTTGGGGTGCAACAGCTGCCCCTGTTCAATTTTCTGAAACCTGAGGGGTTAGATTGGTATATTTGCCAGTCGTAACCTGGAAGGTTGAAGGGGATTGAACACAAAAGCCCAAAAATTTGCACTCACCAGTGCATGGAGTGATATTGATGGTTGGTTGAACATGATTGAGTGGGCTTAAAGATGCCACTAGGGGAAAGTTCTTCAGTAGCATAATGAGAACTGTCAGGAGTCTGGAGTAATACTGATGTAACAGCATGTCTTCATGAGGATAGAGCAATCAATAATGATAACCCTAAAGCAATCTTGAAGTGATAAATCTGACCTCAGGAGGATAGAGCAATCAATAGCTCTAAAGCAGTCTTGAAGTAATAATGGCTTCAGGAGGATAGAGCAATCAATAGCTCTAAAGCAGTCTTGAAATAATAGAATGGCTTCAGTAGGATAGAGCAATCAACAGCTCTAAAGCAGTCTTGAAATAATAATGTGATATGTCTTCAGGAGGATAGAGCAATCAATAGCTCTAAAGCAGTCTTGAAGTAATGATTTCAGGAGGATAGAGCAATGGATAGCTCTAAAGCAGTCTTGAAATAATAATGTAATTTCAGGAGGATAGAGCAATGGATAACTCTAAAGCAGTCTTGAAATAATTAGATGGCTTCAGGAGGATAGAGCAATGAATAGCTCTAAAGCAGTCTTGAAGTAGTAATATGACCTCATGAGGATAGAGCAATGAATAGCTCTAAAGCAGTCTTGAAGTAATAGGATGATTTCAGGAGGATAGAGCAATCAGTAGCTCTAAAGCAGTCTTGAAGTCATGAGAGGCTATCAGGAGGATAAAATAACCCTGAGGTTACAATAAAGCAGTCCCAAAGATCATAAGATTGTTTGTTGGATAATTAACCTGAAAACAAGGTAGCATTCTGTATAACAACATTAGTTTATGCTTTATGTATGCATGTATGACATGATGCACTTAGGTAATGTACTATAGACATATATGTTATGGTATGATGTAAATGATGTATGTATGCTATGACACTGCTGGAAGTGTCTGGATATCCTTGTATAACAACTGCTGGCCAAGGAAAATAAATCCTGATTCGTTGTTGAAGAATATATAACCCTCCGTCTGCTGGGGATAACAAGGTATAGATAACCTCCCGTTGTTGGGGATAACAAGGTATAGATAACCTCCCGTTGTTGGGGATAGTAGGGTATAGATAACCTTCGTTTTCGTTTGATAGTAGGATAAGTATAACATCCCGTCTTCGTTCATCGTGCCCTTATTGGAAAGTAATTTCCCGTATATCCGTATGAGGATAAAAGAGATGGATATAAATTCCAGGGGAGATTAGACTTTGTGAAAATGGATTAGTCCTACTGATGGTTTGTAACTGTCTTGTAAAGATGAACCGGCGAAGCTTCGTTGAAATCCTTCCCTCGTTCGTCCTTAGTAAATACTATTACTGCATTTTCATGCATTTCTGGTAAACATCAATCATATTAAAAGCATACATGCGTTTCTGGTAAACATCAATCATATTCAAAGGCATACGTACATTCAAACACAACCAATGGACGTTTCGCTTATGTAAATAGGGTAAAAGTGAATCTGGATTCAAAAGATGGAATTTATTTATATCAAAAGTGACCCATACACGGGTAAGTTTGTACAAGGAGACATAAACCCTAGTAAGAGAATTTTGTCATGAAGCTTTACAAAAAGAATCAGCTATGTGGGAAATAATCCTATTGAGTTTCAATTCTACTATTGCCACTCAAGTATCTCATCTTCTTGCTGTTGAGACGGAAACGATTGGATTGAGCTTTATCTGTTTGAGCTTGAGTAAGTAGTACAACTGGTTGCAGTTTCATGAGTGATCCAAACGAGACATAGTCATACGCTTTAATCCCTAACTTTTGCCTGGATTGCCCTTTCAGGTTTTCAATCCACCGGGATACCCTTTTTTGCCCAAGCCGCCTTTTCAGGTTTTCGACTTGCCGGGTGTACATCTTTTTATATATATATATCCCTAATTTTTGCCCAAACCCTTTTGGTTTGCCGGGATGCCCTTATTTTTGCCTAGGCCTGTCAACCTAGCGGGTCTCTTTTTATGCGTAGTATTTTTTAACTATGTCTGCGTTTACAGGTTGTGGGAAGTCTTCACCATCCATTGTAGTCAGTATCATGGCACCTCCTGAGAACACTGTCTTGACTACAAATGGTCCCTCATATGTTGGAGTCCACTTGCCCCTTCAGTGTCAATCTCATTGCAGTATGCAGGCTTCTCAAATCTATCAACGGTAATCTTGGGAGCTTCATCATCCCAGCTGATCTCAAACATAGATGCCATGGTGGCCAATGCGTCTGCCAACTGATTCTCTCTTCGTGGAATATGTCCAAAAGTAATCTCTTTGAAATGTGGGATCAAAGACAACACATGTTCTCTGTAAGGAATGAGATTATCATGCTTTGTATCCCAATCTCCTTTAATCTGACTTACTACCAGAGCTGAATCTCCATACACCTCAAGGAACTGAATCTTCATATCAATAGCAACTTGCATACCCATGATACATGCCTCATACTCAGCCATGTTATTGGTACAATAGAAACAAAGTCTGGCAGTAATCGGGGTATGACAACCTTCAGGGGAACTAATCACAACACCAACACCATTACCATGTGCATTGGAGGCACCATCAAAAACCATAGTCCATCGGGATCCTTGTTCAGGTCCGTCATATTGTCCAGGTTCTTTGGTAACAGACATAATGTCTTCATCAGGGAACTCAAAATTCATTGACTGGTAATCACCTACTGCTTGATGAGCCAAATGATCAGCAACAACACTCCCCTTAATGGCCTTCTGAGTAGTATACTGTATATCATATTCCGTCAAGATCATTTGCCATCTTGCAATTCTTCCGGAGAGAGCAGGTTTCTCAAATATGTACTTGATTGGATCCATCTTCGAAATCAACAAGGTAGTATGGGTCAACATATACTGTCTTAGTCGGCGAGCAGCCCATGCCAAAGCGCAGCAAGTTTTCTCGAGCAGTGAGTATCTTGTTTCACAGTCGGTAAACTTTTTGCTAAGGTAGTATATTGCCTGCTCTTTTCGACCAGACTCGTCATGTTGCCCCAATACACACCCCATTGAGTTGTCTAATACTGTTAAATACATAATCAAGGGTCTTCCATCAACTGGTGGCATTAAAATTGGAGGTTCTAGCAAATATCTCTTGATTTCATCAAAGGCAGTCTGGCACTCATCATTCCATTCCATCACCTGATCTTTCTTCAACAACTTGAAGATTGGCTCACAGATGGTAGTTAATTGGGAAATAAATCTTGCAATGTAGTTCAATCGTCCCAAGAAACCTCTAACCTCTTTCTCAGTACGGGGAGCTGGCATCTCTCGTATAGCTTTCGCTTTTGCAGGATCCACTTCAATACCTTTTTCACTGACAATGAAACCCAGGAGCTTTCCAGATCTAACTCCAAAAGTACACTTGTTTGGATTTAATCTCAACCTGTATTTCTTCAACCTCTCAAACAACTTGTGCAGATGATCAAGATGTTGTTCTTCATTCTGAGACCTGGCTATCATATCATCCACATATACCTCTATCTCATGATGAATCATATCATGAAACAAAGCCACCATAGCACGCTGATATGTTGCCCCTGCATTCTTCAAACCAAATGGCATTACCTTATAGCAAAAGGTGCCCCACTGTGTCACAAATGTAGTCTTCTCCATATCTTCAGGTGCCATCTTGATTTGATTGTAACCAGAGAACCCATCCATAAAAGAGAATACCTTATGCTGAGCAGTGTTGTCTACCAGAATATCAATATGAGGAAGTGGAAAGTCATCTTTAGGGCTAGCCTTGTTCAGATCTCTGTAGTCTACACACATACGTACCTTACCATCTTTCTTAGGAACTGGTACCACATTTGCAACCCACTGAGGATAAGAAGTTACGGCCAAGAACCCTGCATTGAACTGTTTCATTACCTCTGCTTTGATCTTTTCTGACATTTCAGGACGCATACGGTGAACCTTCTGCTTCTTTGGACGACAATCTTCTTTCACTGGCAAACGGTGAACCACAATGTCTGTATCCAACCCTGGCATATCTTCATAAGACCAAGCAAAGATCTCCACATAGTCACGTAGCATCTGAATCAACCTGCTCTTGACACTGTCCTCTAAATCAGCCCCTATCTTGACCTCTTTTCTGTTTTCTTCAGTTCCCAGATTCACAACTTCGACTGGCTCTTCATGTGGCTGTATAGCTTTCTCTTCTTGTTGTAACAACCTAGCAAGCTCTACAGGTATTTCACAATCGTCCTCGTTTCCGTCTTCAGTTTGATAGATCGGATTCTCGAAATTGTAATTGGCAATAGTAGAACTGTTATCAACTGGATCCAGAGTGGATGAGGATCTGCATTTTAGTGACGTGGGTGTGTGTAAGAACACATAGCTGATAAAGCAAAGATAAAAGAAAAAGAAAGACAAGGAACACAATATTTACGAAAACGAAACGTCCACTGATTTTATTGAATGAAGTATGCAAATGAAATGACAACCCGTAACAAGCACACCATTGTGCCCCGGGTAAGGCACATGGCTTGAAAGTACAAATTTAAAAACATAACACAGTAATAGTATTTACTCCCGACTAAAGGAGATAGGGATAACATCTTCAGCTTTCCAATTATTGAGTCCAGCACCCACAGTAGGAAAAATCCATGCCTCCAAGTTGTAGTCTTCATCTTGATCTCCCACAGCATTGATAACCCCTTGATTGGTGATACGAACAGCACGAGCACGACGAACAGCCTTCTGGGACTCTGCAGTGAAACCCAAACCAAACTTGTCAGACTTGTATGGAATATCAGGAAGCTGACCCCAAATAGTACAACCACCTTCTTCCACCACAGCTTTTGCATCATTGAGGGAGGCCATTGCCATTGTTGGAGGGTTTCTGATGACCACAGGAACCTTCTTCACAGCAGGAGGAGTCACACAATCCTTAACAGCCCAGGGAACCACTTCAAATGACTGACATGGAGTTTCAATGTATTCACCTTCTACTTCCAGATACTTGAAAGTGTTTACATGGCTGACAAAGTATTCTTCCTCTCCAAAGACAGTAACAACTTTTCCATTCACCGGATATCTCAACTTTTGATGTAATGTGGAGGTCACAGCACCTGCCCCATGGATCCAGGGACGACCAAGCAGACATGAGTACGAAGGACGAATATCCACCACATAGAATGTAGCAGTGAACACCTGAGAGCCAACCTTGATTGGAAGATCAATTTCCCCATGCACTACTCTTCTAGAACCATCAAAAGCCTTTACCACAATATTACTGGGCTTCAATACCGTATCTTCAGGACTCAGCTTGTTCAGGACTTCCTTAGGCAACACATTCAGAGAGGAACCATTGTCTATCAGCACATGAGACAGGGTAGTGCCCCTGCATTCAATTGAAATATGCAAGGCCCTGTTATGATCCCTCTTGGCAGGGGTCAAGTCAGCATCAGAAAATCCTAACCCGTTGTCATAGGTCAGGTGAGCAACACAATTCTCAAACTGGTCCACAGAAATTGCACTGGGTACATGAGCCATCTTTAGAAACTTGATCAATGACTTGGCATGAGCCTCAGAACATAATAACAGGGAGAGCATAGAAATCTTTGAGGGAGTATGCCCCAGCTGATCAACAATATCATAATCACTCTTGCGAATGATTTTCAATACTTCTTCCATCTGCTTAGAGAGGTCATCAGCAGCTGGCACATCAGTAGATACAGGCTCAATAACAGGACCCTTGCCCCGAGCATCAGTGGTGGAAGTAACAGCAGGAGTAACTGCACTCTTAGAAGCAACTGGAGGAGAGAAGACTCTTCCACTACGAGTGATCTTGCTAGATCCAGCAATATTATCAATGTCAACAGGCATATCAGGTAAAGGCTCCTACTTGACACCATGGATGTAAACATCAGACCCATAGTGCCAAGGCACAGCTTTGTCAGATGTATAAGGAATAGGACCAGGAGTGGTAATGATCAGAGGAGCTACTCTGGCTTCAGCAACAACTTTCACAGGACCTTCAGCAGTAATCTTGATTGGGCCCTGATGAGTGATTTTAATGGGACCCTTTGAAGTGATTTTTAGTGGTACTTCGTCAACCATGTCAACCTCTTCAATCTTCTTACCCTGAGTCAGATGATCCACCATACTTTCTACAGATGCTGGTCTTCTTTCAAACATTATAGTATATTTATCCATGAGACGTTGAATCCCATCTCTCAAAATGAAGCAACTATCCGGCTTATAGGTACAATATAGACAATCTTCATGACAACCTGGAAAGATCCCAGCTTGTACTAACCTCTTTTTGATAACAGACAATGGTGTGCTCAACTCCATAACTGAATAGACATGCAGATCTTCATCAATATCTTCATCAATGGCGTTGACAGTCTTCTCGTGATTTGGCATTGGAGCTGTAATCACATTTGGAGTACCTGGTGGATCAAACTCAATTTCTCCAGCATCAATCATATCCTGAATTTTGTTCTTCAAGACCCAGCAGTTGTTAGTATCATGTCCTGGACAGTTTGAATGATATGCACATCGTGCATTGGGATTGTACTTGGGAGAGGTAACATTGGGATTCTGAGGAGCCTCCCTCAGGGTAATAAGTTCAGCCTTCAACAAGTGTTGCAATGCCTGAGCCATTGACATGTTGATCTTCGTGAACTGTCTTCTAGCCCTCTGTTGGTTGCCTTGAGGCTGCTCTGTTGTTGCAGGAGTTGGATTTGAAATATGAACTGCACTAACAGACTGATGCCTTCTGTTACGATCAGGCTGACCATACACAGCATTAGATTCTCTCTTCCCAGTAGGAGGCTTCTTTGCAACACCTGATGAAGAAGTGCCCACTTGGATCTTACCACTCTTGATACCATTCTCTACTCGCTCTCCTGTCATGATCAACTCAGTGAAGCCAGATGATGAGCTTCCAATGAGATGACTGTAAAACGGACCATTCAGCGTACACATGAACATATCAACCAACCCCCTATCAGTCAAAGGGGGTTGAACTCTTCCAGCTAAGTCTCTCCACTTCTGAGCATACTCCTTAAAGCTTTCTTTGGCACCCATAGACATGCTTTGAAGCTGCATGCGAGTGGGGGCTAAGTCAGCATTGTATTGATACTGCTTGTAGAAAGCTTCAGCAAGGTCATTCCAATCTCTGATGTTGATACTCTCCAACTGATAATACCACTCTAGCTGAGCTCCAGATAAACTCTCTTGAAAGAAATGGATCCACAACTTTTTATCAGCAGTGTGGGGTTGCATTCTTCTGACATAAGACCTCAGATGCAATTTGGGACAAGAGACCCCATCATAGACAACAAATGTAGGAACTTTGAACCCAATGGGTATGACCACCCCAGATATCAAGCTCAAATCCTCAAAATCCAGCCCAGATGATTTCTGTAATTCCATAGCATCCATTCTATCCACCAGCATCTTGAATTTGTCTTCGTTAGGCTCATGGTAGTAGTTAGCCTCAGAATCAGAGTCCCCCATAGTGTTGTGGAGACTGCCTCTCTCCTGCTCAGATTCTTCAGATTCATAGTCTTCAACCTGTTCCTTGGTCTTGGCAGGACCTTTGAACCTTCTTCCCATGTTGAGCAACCCAGCAGACCTTCTAGCCTTCTTGGTCTTCTTGGCCAGCAGTGTCTTCAATTCATCCTGCCCCTTAGATAGGTTCAGGATCAGCTCTTGGAACTGTGCATTCTGTGCCTGGAGATCCTTAACTGATTGTTCAAGAGCCATTGCTGAAATAAACAGCGAGAAGATGAGAAACCTGTACACAATTATAAACCTGTGATGCAATGATATGGGAATGCATATGCAATGTTTTCAAGGACCGCAGGATTTAAATTTGCTTAAACAAACAAGAAAGTAACTTTTTATTAGTAATAACTTGTTTTGCCTTTTAGGCTTACAAAAAATGAAAACGAAATAAGTACAAAAGATGGGGTTCTAAGTCTCCCATGGACGTTTCCTCTTTGTGTTGAGGTATGAGTTGAGGTTTCGTTCCTCATGAAGTAGCTTTGTTAGCTCTAGGATCCTTGCTTGGCTTGCTTTGTAATGAGCCTCGAAAATATCCCTTTGCTCTTTCAGTTGGATCCATGATCTCTGCAAGTCTTCCATATCAGTAGGCATGTCTGGGTGAAGGATGGTATAAGCTGTGTCTCCTTCAGCAACAGGTTCCATGGTAACTGGTAGGACGGCAGGATATGGCATCATGAGTGTCTGAGCACGAGATCGTACCCATCTGAGATAAGCCTCCATAGGAATAGTGTACTTAGGCTCCAGTGTCTTGCTGTCAATCCTGTTTACCTTTCCCCAAGCTCGGATGAATCTCTGACGGTAACCCTGAAGATCGTTGTCGTAATCAAACACAATGCCCTGAATCAACATGTCATGTGGACCATCGCTCCGGGCGTAACCAAACTGTCGTAAAGCTAGAGATGGGTTGTAGGTGATGCCTCCTCTTATGCCTAGAAGTGGCACATTAGGAAACTCCCCACAACGGTCAATGATGGTGACATTCTCTATAGATCTGGAGCACCAATGGATGTCTGAGTGAGAAAGTGACATGATCCTCTTGGACCATCTGAACCCTTGCTCATTCTTCATTACTGAGCGAGGAAGGTGAGAAATAAACCACCTAGAAAGTAAAGGTATGCAACACATCAAAGTTCCTCTTGCCCTTGTAGTACGGGTGTGAAGAGAATGTAGGATGTCTCCAAGTAAGGTAGGCACTGGATTGTGACTCAGGAATATGTTGATGGCATGAACGTCTATGAACTGATCAGGATTGGGGAACAACACTAAGCCATAAATCAATAAGGCTAAGATCTCCTCAACAGCATCGTAGCTCATAGCCTTCAAGAACATTTGAGCTTTATCCACTAATACCTTGGCAAGAATACCTTTAACTCCACTTCTCGTCTCTAGAACAATGTCAGACTTCTTCAGATGTAGAGCTGCAGCAATAACTTCTGGTTTAAGCTCCTTCTCTAAGCCTGTGAATGGCTTCTGATCAAGAACAGGTATACCCAGAAGTTTAGAGAACTCCTCCATGGTTGGAACCAGCTGATAATCAGGAAATGTAAAGCAATGGTGCTTAGGGTCAAAGAACTGAAACAGCACACTCATCATGTCTTCACTGAACCCTGAAGTAACTAGATCCAATAAGTGACCATGTCTCTTGTTGAACTGGGAATGATCAGGCACTAGGGAAACCAACTCCTTGAGCTTAGCAGGTATCCCTACAAAGTTGATCCTGATGGTGTTTCTACGAGCAGAAGCCATAACCTGCAACAAAGAACAAAGATAAATCCTTTGGTCCTTGAAATGGTTAGGGAAAATGATATGCTTATGATGCATGATGATGTCATGATGTCATGCTCAATCACAAACATGTGGCACACACAAACAAGTCACACCATAGCCCTAGGTTTAAAGGCTTGCATGAGGTTCAAAGGCAAGTACCCTCCCCTGAAGTTAGATGGTTCATCCTGTCCTACAAAAGTAACCAGGTTCTAAGGGATCTCAAAATCATTGATCCTTCACAAGGGTGGTTGTTCAGAAGGCAACTTACTTGCCAACCAAAACCCTCCAAGTTTAAGATCTCAATGAGCGTAGTATCGAGTGTCAACCAACTTCAGTCTGCACCAAAGCCGGTTACCTCACTACTTTCTAAAGGCCAAGATGAGTTAACTAGGGTTCTAAAAGTCAGTTAGTGCATTGACAACATATGGCAGCCTCAATATTATCCTCAACTTGACTTAAGGAATATAAGCACCAACCAAGAAGTCGCACTAACTATGGCCACCAGATCAACCGTATCGATATACGTCGTACAGTTTCCTTGGTCTATTGCCATTTACCTAAGGTACACTAGATCCGGGTTAGGACCTTTCACACATAAGAGCACCCCAACAATATAATAATAAAGCAAACAAGGCAAACAATTTAAAGTGATCTTAATTCCTAAAGGTACCCCTCTTAAATAAATCCCCAGCAGAGTCGCCAGTTCTGTAACACGGTGGGAGAACTGACTTTAAACAATGTTGCGGATAGCAAGAGTCGCCACCGACTTTTATTTTATCTATAAGGAAAGGTTATAAAAGAACAGGAAAGACCTTAGAGAATATTTTGGGTCCGGGGGGTAGGTTATGAAAAGGGAAGGTGTTAGCACCCTTTTCATCCATGGTTATCCATGGGCTCTTAGGTACTTAAGCTCACTTTTGAATTGTTTTGAAAGTGTAGTGTGTGAATAGCAAAAAATTTCAGAATAGTTTAATAATAATCCGTGTATGGATGTGAAAAAAACTTGTTTGAAAATTTTGTTGGAAATTTGGTTTAAGTGTGAAAAAGTTTTGAAGTGAGCAAGTATCTAGGAGTAGCCTACCCTAATGTTTTAAGGTCTTTCTTATTCTTTATCCTTTCCTTAGTAAGACTATCCCTACTATAATGGAGTAGGTAGTCCTTACTTTGGATGTTAAGGGACATGTGAGGGACAATTGGATTTTTGAAGGCCATTGTGGGGTGTAATAAGCAAACTGGAGGGACTATCATCATTTTTCGAAAGGGACTCGATTCGTAAAGGCAACCATAAGGGACTTTGATGATTTTTCTATTTGAGGGACTTGCTTTATACACCCCACTTAACCATTATTCGTAGGCAACTTGAAGGATATCCTTAGGAAGTGAGACGGCGATTAAAATCGACTTACGTGTGTGACGTGTTTATTTTAATTATCTTTATTTAAAAGTGATCTAAATTTATTTTAATATTACATACATGTTGTTACACTCCCTAATTACTAACCATAATAATAATTAAATAATTAAACAACTTTACATCCAAGAAACAATTACAAAATAATAAGCAAAATAATTAAATAAAATATAAATAAGCAATAATAAATAATAAAGGGGGTTAATTCTAAGTTTACTCGGCAAGACATCGCATCTTGTGCCTACGTATCCTTACGGGAGTGGAATCAGAGTAATCGTAGTTCCCCTCAATAGGGAGGTTAGAAACTTCTTGACTGTGGTCAAGGTCTCAAGGGGAATAAACGCATCTTAAGGACACGCTTACGTGGAGTGTAGAAACTCCAAATCTCTATGTTGAAATGTTAAGTTGTAATTAGGGTTAAATTAGGGATTCCACGGCGGGAAACCCTAAAATGAGCGCGGCGGCTCTTTGACCTAATGCTAAGGGTAAAATTGTAATTTTGCCTGCGGCGAGGCATTTGTGAAAATTAGGGTGTGTAGTTTGTAGTTTTGAGGATTTGAAATTGAATGTGTGAAGTTTTACGGACTATTGGCGCGGCGGCCAAACAGTTAGACCTAACCTTCGGATGTGTGCAATGTGACAGAAATAATAGTAAACGCGTGAGATAATTGAATCATGCAAACAGAGAGATAATGTCATAATTTAAACCATGCAAGCAGAAATTTAAAGGCAGAATTTAAAGAGCGATTGTTAAGTTCGCGAGGTTACATGAGAGGAGCAGATACAATATGATAATGAAATTTGAATTGAACAATAATAAAATAAAATAAATAACGGTTCTAGTTATTATTTTAAAAAAAGATTTTAGTTATTATTTTAAAAAAAAGATTTTAGTTATTATTTTAAATTTATCTAAAAAAAAGTTTTTCTTAAAAATAATAGGTTTTCATATTAATTTGGAAAAGATGTTAATGTTATTTATTTTAAAAAACAGATTTTTATATTATAACAAATTTTAATAAATTAATGATAACAATAATAATAATAATGGTAATAATAATGATAATAATGATAATAATAATAATAAATAATGATAATAATAATAATAATAATAATAATAATAATAATAATAATAATAATAATAATAATAATAAAGCAATAATGAATTTTAAATGTGCCAAATAACCCAACAATGTTGCTAACGCAGAAATGCGCTCATCGCAACCAGATCTAAATCGGACGAAACAAAATTTATCGCAAAGAAAAAGAAATTAAGCAAAAAATAGTATTATTGCTCACACAAAAATGCGATCATCGCAACCAGATCGAACTAACACAAATGTCACGCGTCATGCACACAAATGTGCAAACATCGTATCGACATAATTCGATCAAAAATCTTATATATATAAACTCTAACAATTTAAAAATTATATATATATAAACGTAACAGTAATAGATAAAGAAAAAGAAATAACGGTAATAGATGAAGAAAAGGAAATAACGGTAAAAGATGAAGAAAAAGAAACAACAGTAATAGATGAAGGAAAAGAAATAACGGTAAACGATGAAGAAAAAGAAACAATAGTAATGGATGAAGAAGAAAACTAAATAACGGCAAAGGCACTCACTCCTCTTAGGTTTTTTTCATTCTCTCCCCTTTTTCCAACAAGGCAACACATGTATATATAGGGAACAAATTAGGGTTAACACCAAATTGTCAATAATGTCCCTAAAGCCCATTTTAAAGCCCAAACTAAATAATTAGTTAAGAAAAAATAAAATTTAAATAATTTAAAATAATTAAAATAAACTTAAAATAAAAACTAATAATCCTATTGATTCCTAAAATAAAAAATATTATAAAAAGAACAAAATTTTTTTCAATATTTTTTATTTTATGATTTTTTGGATATTTTTATGAATAATTTAGAAAAAAGTGAAAAAAATAATATTTTAAAAAATGATTTAATTAAAATACGAAAATAATAATTAAATAATAATAAAAAACTATTTTTGTTATTTTTTTAATGAAAGATAGAAAAATTTAGAGTAAAAATAATAAAAAAAAAAAAAAAAAAAAAGTGACAAAGGTGAGATTCGAACTCTCAACCTCTCACACTCATAACTCCTTACACATGTCCTCCTGCCAATTGTGCCATTTTTACATTTTAGAAAAAAAATGCATGCCATATGATATTTACCTGCAAAAAGTCAAACGACTACACAAATTTGTTAGTAATTGATTAAATGCAATGAAATGCGACGACAAATCTTAGGGCAAAATTTGGGGTATTACAGTTATTATGATAATATTTCTCACCCAACCTCTCTTTGATGTTGGCAAAAAAAAATCATGAAGTTTGACTTTGGTTTGACCACAGTTGACCTCAGTTTGACCTTTTAACTGCATTGACTGCTTTTGACTTATCTGATCATCTGACTGAGCAAACTTTTGAGAAAAGTCTTGAAACTTGACATGGGGGTTCTTATACACATATAAGATGTTATGAAGCTCACTTGAAGTCTTGGAAGTCCATTTAGCCTGATTAAAGTCAAAACCCTAGTTTTGGATGCGCTGCTTAGGAGGTGCATTGTCTGAGGGAATTGTCAACTCTTCTGACCAATTATGAATTTTGTGAACCTTGTGAACCTTCTTGGAACACAAAGTCTTGTATTGTGAGGGCAAATTTTGGGGTGCAACAACGCCACACATTGGATAGAAGACCAACTGATGACAACTGCCACGTCTCCCACCCTCTTCCACCCTAGTTCATGTGGCGGGCGCCATAGGGAGGTGGTGGGCCCTACCTTTGCAATCTCCTATCCCTCCCAAAAGGAGTTTGAGGGCATTTTTGTCCTTACCTGTACTTTCCTACTACTATAAATAGAGGAGTTATGTCTCATTTCTAATCATCCAATCTTAGTTACAAAACTCAAGCCATAAATTTCACCTATTGTAAAGTGATAAACTTCTCACATCGAGGGGTTACTGCATTGTCTAATAGAGTTTATAGTCGGGTTTGGAGCACTTTGGCAGAAGTTAATCTTGACGCCATTTTATTTCCGTCATTTACTTCAAGTTGTACCAAGATTTAAAGCCTCCCGTTTGGAGCAGGTTTCTGTTTATCTATCGCCCTTTTTTTATTTATCCGCTTTTATTTCCCACACTATTTATTTATCACACTGTTTATTTATCGCACCCTTTATCGCACTTTATTTATTTCCTCGCACTTTATTTACTTGTATTTATTTACCATGTCTATTTACTTTACCATGCCCGGCTAAATCTTAAAGGGTAGGATGCAACGATCGTAGTTAAAATAGTATTCCATACGGCTGTCGATAGAATTACTTAGGGGTTATTCTGACTTTTAACACTTATTTTCTGCACTTAAAATATGTTGGGTAAGATCGAAAGCCGTCCAACCTTTGGATAAATTTGGTTAGTCTTAGTTGTTCAAAGGAAGCGAAAGCGCTTGGTCCAGTTAAGTAGAAATCTTTAATGTTTTAGAAAAACGATTTTAAAACTGTTTTCGGACGCGTTTATGCCTGTATAAAGTCCGGTTCAAAATACTTTTCAGCTAAGTTAAGAAACTATATTTCTTAAAAATAGGTTTAATAAACTCTAACGCAATGCACGCCTTTTTATAAGTGACAATAAAAGGGATCGATTAGGGGATAAACTCGGTTCTGAATACGCGAAAGCGACAATTCCCGTTAAATTAGTTCTTTTCACGAGTAGAAAACATTACCTCATAAGGCATCCTATTTATACACATTTGGAATACTACCTAGCTATGTGAATTGCATCTAAGCCTGTTGTTTTAATATTGAATTTATTTTCGCACTTTACTTTTATTTTGCACAACTTAACCCTTTCTTGACTTGCCTTAGATAAGCACCGTAACAATATCAACCGATAGATTGACGTTTGGTCTCTGTGGGATCGATAATCTTTTATATTACTCAGACGCTATTCGTACACTTACGAAACACATCATCATTCCCCTTCCCCTAGGTAAAAATTCGGTCTGGGGTAGACGTGTGACTAACCCACTGCAGCTTCTAAGGTGGCTAGCTATCAGAGGAGAGTGGATCATTATTTCCTGTGGGAATTTGATTATTGTATGTGCACGAGCTAAGGGTATACGACAACACCCTTAATTATAGGGAATTGATTACTGCAGCCACATGAGGCATATGCGACAACTCTCCTTAGTTTATTACTTGTGTATGTTTAGTGTTGTGGGGAATTAATTGTTGTAATCGATCCCATCGGTCATGTCCCTAACTTGTTGTTACTATGCATAATCATAAATAAATGAATATTTTAGAAATTGTCACATTTCATTCATAGTTGAGGATTGCTCATGTACATGAGGATAATGATTATACAGGCATATCAATTAGTAAAAATAGGAAAGAAAAAATAACCATGTGGGCTAGCCACTTCTTATTCTCCCTATTTTCTTTCTTATAACTTAGCCATATCTCAGTGGGTGAATATTTATGCTTCTGAGCTGACCTTTAAGAAAGCTACGTTGATTCCCATCACCATGCCTTCTCATAGATCTTGTTGAAGCGCTTTATAGATTATTTTTTCCCCTTCAAGGTTGACATTGATGATGTCCGACTCCCTTTACATGTTATGGTATTTTAGCTTGAGGTACGTCAGTGATGCTACAGTGTTTAGTGTGAATGTGAAGGGTCTTCCCATAATGAAATTGTAGATGCTCATGCAAGGGACGAAGAGAAATTACAAATTTACGGTTCAAATATCCTTTCATTATCCTATTGATACCATCAACTCAAAATATCCCATAGACAAGTAGTCATCACATTGAACAACTACAAGTCCGAGACTTAAAATAGCCATAAGCTTCCTCTCTCAAGGCCCATCTTTTCGAACAACTATGAATATATGATATCGCAGGAGTTACCGTCATCAATCAAGATTCAGGTGACATCAATTTCCCGATGGTGTGTGTAATCACCAAGGGGAATATTTCATTAGGAATGCCCCCTTCTCAGAGTCCTAGAATTCTAGCATAGGTCGGTTAGAGATATTCACTGATGTGCCCCCATCCTTTTTATGGATGGACAACATCTCAATAATATTTCTCTTCAAGGTTCCCTTGGATGGAAGGTTCACCACAGGGTGCTCCACCGGTGATGACAACAATGCAAGGGTGCTTCTCTTTGCTTACCTATTTGTTCTTGCTAGTAGTCCATGCCTCGATAGTTTTCGATGGAGGTTTTCCTTTGAGTGATTATTCCCTTTATCTTTTTCCCATTTTCACGTACTCGACCAGATGACCTCTCTTGATTTGTCCTTCAATTATATCCTTTAACTGGATGCAGTCCTCAATTTTATTTCTATAGCCTTTATGAAAATGGCAGTACTTTGACTTGTTAGTTCGAGATGTCTCTCTGACAGGGTAAGGAGGTAAGCCTCCTTCTTTCCAAAATCCTATGTTTACATAGTCTTGGTAGATATTCTTTTTAGATGCATTAAGCGACATATACTTCTCATACCCACCCTACATACCTCGATCAGAGTCATCTTTCCTCCGGCGGGACTCATTTCCTATCAGGCGGCTGTAGTTGGTGTTAGCGGATATGAGATTATTGAAGTGTGTGTTCAGTTTTTTCTAGGATCATGTAAGACCGGGCCATGCTCGACATCTCCTGGGTGGTTTGTACATTTTTCTTTCCTACCTTAAACCTGAAGGGATGGTCATGCATAAGACCATTTTCTAAGATCCAACACTTAAGGCCTTTTTTGGCTTCTTTTACTTCAATAAAAACTTGAATAATTCTTTCAGTATAAGACCATAGTCTGTCCTTATTCCCTTGAACAATTCCTCCAAAAGCAGCTATTATCACACATTTCCTTTTCCGTGTAGTAAAATGCATGGAGAACTGTTTGCAGAAATTCTTCTATGATATGATGCTCCCAACCAAAATGGCCATTGAACCATAGCCTGGTTGGGCTGAATAAAGTTAATGCAAACAACTTTCATTTGGAGGTTTCGTCAACACTGAACTTATTCATTTGTTCATTAACTATTTGAACATGGTTATCTGGATCTCGCTTTCTATCGTACTCACACAGCTTGAGAGGTTTCTCTATAGATTTTGGTACTTTGATATCCAGAGTCTAAGAACACAAAGGATGTCTCAAGTATTTCTTATCTAGATGATTTTCTACATGATGCGGGGGAAGTACTCCTTTGATCTCCCTCGGGAGTTTAGGAAGGACTTTGGTGCCTCTTGATCTTCTGCTAATTCTTTTACCTAGGAGCTTCGTCCTTCTTTGTTACGGCCGACTCAAGGAAGACAATTTGAGTTCTCCTTGATACAACTTCTTGAATAGTCTCTCCATATGGAAGATCATTGTGGAGGCTTTCTTCTATCACTTGTGAGTTATGTTGTCGAATAATGTTATACATATTTTCAACAACTTGTTAGCACCTTGTACTTTGAAGCTTATTTGAAGTAGTTAAAAACCATGTAAGAATTCAAGTTACACAACTGGAGGTGAAATCTAGGGTCCAATTGAAGGCAATTGGACAGATCCATCTATCTGAGGAGTTTGGGATATATTTGGATGCAACATAACTCCTATTTCTGGATTCGCAACAATTTGTGAAGAAGGTGGAAGTGGTTGATTGATCACTGCTTGAGTTGCAGTAGCGACGGCAACTTCTCGTGCAACAATAGAACGAATAACTTTATATCCAAGTATTACTTGGAATTGTATGAATTAGAGATCTAAAATTTTAAAGAATCAAAGTTACAATGAAGCTTGATTGAATCGAACATGACATGTTTTTGTATTTGATTCTGAATGCTCTTAATTCAATGACCTGACAAGGTTACAAATCGACCAATCAGATGGAGAACATGAAATTATGGAGAACTTAGGAATCATAAGTCGGTTCCCACAGACATCATCAATGTTCCATTCTAGAAGCAGAAATAGAGTGAGGATAGGAAGTAATGGCGAATTCGAGCTTCCAACATGGTGGAGAGGGGGGCTGATCTGTAGGGTTAACACTCTAATACTCGAGTCATTATGTGAGGAAAAATATTGAAATGAAATTGAGTTTGAAACATGTTACCTGAATTGGCGCCTTAGAAATATATAATAGGGAGAGAGTAACAAACTCGTTATTTGTCAGGCATGCTTTGCGGGAAGTAGTTGGATGCACCCGAAGCTCAAATCTTCAGGGGTCACACGTAGGATAATTCTTGCGTGCTGGGAAGGTTCTGAAAGGAATACCATTCCTCTAGAGTGGTCGGTTGGGATCGCTATAGTCGACCCATAACACATATCAATAAAGAAACAGGGAATACCTTAAATCATATCTACTAATTTCACCATACAAAAATAGGAAAAACACTAGCACATAAAGTGTTGAATATCTCTAGCAACAAACACATGCAAAACTACAATTTTATAACTTTATTTAAGGGTTTTCGTGGAGGCAGAGAAGGAAACTACGTTCGAGGATAGGAAACAAATGTGATTTACTCATAGTCAAACTGATCTCACATCAATTTATTGATCAATTTGACACATAGCTAAATTTGTAGGTTCATTAACCTTCATGATGGTGGGGCATGGGTAGAGGTTCGACTAGAGGGTGCGCAACGGGAGAAAAACCCTTAACTGTTACAGGTGAAATCTATATTATGTTAGTGTTAAAGAGGGTGAAAAAAGTTTCTTGCAGTGGAGGGAGAAATATTATTTAAAGAGAATTGGTGAGCTTAAATAATGGAAGAGGGGTCATTTGTTTAAATAATGGCAGGTGAGATGACCTTTAGAGGTAAAGAGAAAGGACAACATCACTTTCATAGAAAATTAGGGTCATTTGTTTATTATAAACTTATATGACTAAAAAATAAAAAATTAGAATACAAAGATTCATTTATAGTGGACCAATAACAACCACGAAAGTCATTTAAACACTATATCTTAATTCAAAAACTTAAGACATTAGATTTATAAATCCTCTCAGGTATGTTAAACTTTCACTTTTTCTATAACCTAATACTTCTAACTCACACTTATCAAATATAATATGTGAGTCACCCATTCATATGAATAACCCAACTTCTTAGATGAACCATTGACTCTAAATGTTTTAGTAAAACCTTAGAATCAATTATATTGAACAAAAACAATCACACAAATAAATTAGACACTACATCTTAATTTACATTCTTAAAGCAATGAGTAAAATAGTCTTCTAACTTAATACTACTTCTGATCTTATTTATAAAAAAAAAATTACTTTTTAAATTCATTGAAAAATCTATATATATATATATATATATATATATATATATATATATATATATATATATATATATATATATATATATATATATATATATATATATATATATATATATATATATATATATATATATATATATATATATATATATATATATATATATATATATATATATATATATATATATATATATATATATATATATATATATATATATATATATATATATATATATATATATATATATATATATATATATATATATATATATATATATATATATATATATATATATATAAATATAAACTGTATATTATTTAATGAATCTAAAAAATTAGATTTTTAAGTTTTTAAGGAATACCAATGAAATATTCATTAGCATCTTCATGCTATTATAGATAATTTTTTTTAGAATAACCATGTATTGTTTCAAAATTACCATATAAATGAAAGTTTCAAAAAATTTCCCAAAGTGACGACATTTCAACGGTCTGTCGCCGGATGGAATGGCGACAGCGTGCAGATGGATTTGGGCCTCAAGTGAAGTCGCCGGATGGAGTGGCGACAGCGTGCAATTCTAGGGTTTTCGTTTTTTTAGTTTTTAAAATTAATTATTATTAAAACATAACTATTATTAATATTTAAAATAAAGTTTTTAATAAATAAACATAATTATTATTAATATTTTTAATTTTTTTCATATAATTTTAAAATAAAGTTGGTTGGGTCCTGGCGTGTCTTCGAACATGCTGCTATAACATGAGAGCAAGGCATACGGAACGCCTGAAACTTCCCACAATCACACCAGCTCTTATCCAGTTCAACACGGTAACATCCCCTGGGCCTTCCTTCGTTGTGATCAATCGACTCGGCAACACTGAACCAACCAGCTGTACGATCAAAGATGGTGACGACGTGTGTGTTGGCTTTGGCAGCTCCGTCTTTCATGAATTTCATTGAGGTATCACTGTACAGCTGACCCGATTGTAATACTGAACCCCATTTCGTACGTCTGCTATCAAAGAGTGAGCCGAGCCTAAAATATGTTGCCTTTACCAAGTCAGTTATCGGGAGGTTTCGGATTCCCTTGAAAATAGAATTCATTGATTCGACGAGGTTAGTTGTCATGTGGCCCCATCACACCCCATTGTCGTATGTCTGCGTCCATTTCTCCCTATCAATGCTATCAATCCATCTTGAGAGTTTGAGATTTTTAGAGTGTGAGCAAATTTTGATGGGCAAAGAACCTCTATTTATAATCCACAGATGCATGTGACCCCCTGTAGTTGCAGGCAGAGCAAGTGTCTTGATGCATGGGTGAGTAGGCGCGTCACATGTGAGCTGCATGACAAGACAACACTATGCCAATTCACAATGAATTGGTTCCCTGCATGCCTATGATGGCGAGACAACACATGCATGCCTATCAATGACCCTGCCTGCAGGCCTACGAGATTCTTACTCTGCATGCAGCATGCTTGACATTACAGCACAACACTTATCAGCTACACTCTATCATGCCTATCAATGACCCTCCAGGCCTACGACACTCTTACTAATAAATGTATGTCACATGGCCACTGTAACAGTCTGAACACCGTATAATGTATTTTTGAAATTTAATGTTAGATATACTTGTAATATTATGTTTGACGCTGAAAATATTATGTTTACATTTATTAAGCCAACGATATTATTACACTCTTACTAATTAAAAAAATGTTAAACCTAATAACTCAGTTTCTTTGACAAGACAACACATGCATGCCTATCAATGACCCTGCCTGCAGGCCTACAAGACACATGCATGCCTATCAATGACCCTGCATGCAGCATGCTTGACATTACAGCACAACACTTGCCCTTCATGCGTTTACAAGACACATGCATCAAGACACTTGCTCTGCATGCATTCATAAGACACATGCATCAAGACACTTGCCCTACATGCATTTACAAGACACATGCATTCGTGGAATATAAATAGAGGGTCTTTACCCAATAAATTTTACTCACACTTAAACTCTCAAACTCTCAAAGTCTGAAACTAGCAAAGTCTCAACCTCTCAAACACTTAAAGTCTTAGTTTCTCAATCTCTCAAACTCTCAAAGTCTCAATCTCTCAAAATCTCAAACCCTCAAACCCTCAAACTCTACTCACCCAGTAAATTCGTAAACCACAATGTCTCTACTCACAATGGGCAACTCTCACAGAGGAACGATTGAAAACATTGCCGAGTTTGTAAGTTTTTAGTTTTTGTCTATGTTTACGATATTTAGTTATCCTATAAAACTAACGAAACATTAATTATTTTGCAGGATGCATCAAGGTTTCGATGTCGTGTGCATGATTACATACCACACGACCCCCTCATAGACAGATACCTTCGTCATTGTGGGTTTGGTCATGTGATTAAAATCAAATCATACTCGCTCCATGCGAAGTTCATTCTAGCATTGTTAGAACGCTGGAGACCGGAGACACATACATTTCACCTACCTTTTGGTGAGTGCACTGTGACTCTTCAAGATGTCTACATGTTGCTCGACCTACGCATCGATGGTAAGACCGTCAATGGTAAAGTTGGTGTTAACAAACGACTATGTGAAGATTTATTGGGCGTCCCTCTGTGTGAGGACGCAACTCAGGGAGAACGCGAGGGTCGCCGAGGGGTCAGGGAATAAATCTTAAACACCTCAGAGAACAATACAACAATATTGTCTTAAGTGAGGATATCACTGAATATGAGAAAATAGTCAAAACACAGTGCTATATTATGATTTTGTTTGATCATTTTTTATTTCCAGAGGGCACTGGAAATACCATAA
Source organism: Lathyrus sativus (assembly GCA_963859935.3). Classification (NCBI taxonomy): domain Eukaryota; kingdom Viridiplantae; phylum Streptophyta; class Magnoliopsida; order Fabales; family Fabaceae; genus Lathyrus; species Lathyrus sativus. The sequence goes on along the minus strand of OZ012735.1, from coordinate 855,431,306 downwards.
ATATTATGTATTTACCATTGCTACGAAACATAAACAAAGTGAGCGAATATAGTTGGGGATCAGCTGTCCTCGCCCATCTGTGTAGTGCACTTTGTAAAAATTCTAAAAAAAATTCCTGTACTTTTTATGGTTGCGCCTATCTCCTACAAGCGTTGGGTTGGTCTAGGATGCCAACGCTTGCTCCAGTTAATCGGAATCCGTTTAAATTCCCGTACGCCAACAAGTAAGTTTCTTTTCAAGACTATTTAGCAACCAAATTTTCTTTGTAAGTTAATAATTTGTGAGATGTGTTTTAGATGCTAACTTATATGTGTTTCTTTTTTTTAGGTGGTCTGTTCCAGGGATGAATTATCAAAGATGTCCCAGACACTCTTTAATTCAATACCGCAACCTCATCGACCATCTTGGGCCAGATGATGTAAGTTATCTACCTTTAATTTGTCTAACTTATATGCATAAACTTGTCTATCTTTGTCTGACTAAATGTATCCACCTTTATTATAGTTTGTCTGGATGTCGTACGAGGGTCTCGACCACCAGCCCGACCCCAATGACGCTGCTGTGTGGACATCAAGAACACCCATCATTAGGTTCACTACGGTGGAGATGCACCAAAGTGACAGGGTGAAGCTACAATTTGGGATGCATCAAGATATTCCAGATGCTCCGACATCATTGGGGAAGTGGCATCAGAAACGGGTGGACTCAAGTGGAGTGTCAGTCATTGGAAGGAGTTTGCGAAGGAGATGCGGGAACATTGGAAGAACAGAAGGCAACACGTCTTAACCAGCCATATTGTGCACGAGGATAGACCAAGTCTTCAATATATGGCTTGGTTTAGGTCGGTCACAACATCTCAGCCATTTTTGTCTGAGCCAACCTATTTGGTTGACCCAAGGCAACACGCTTCTTCGTCAAACACACAACAACAGTCCAATGCCCACAATCAGCCTTACCATAACCCATACATGCCACCAAATGCCCCCATCAACAACAACATCCTTACCATGACCCGTACATGCCACCCACCCAGTCCCAACATCAACCACCATATCAATATAGCCCTGATACGTCTTTTGAGCCTACCCCCTCCACCTATAGCCTAGACAACTCATTTGACCATACCCCCTCCAACTATCCACTGTTTGACTACCAAACCCCACAACAATCAACACACCATTTCCAACCCAATTCGATGTACGAATTCGGACAACCATACCGTCCATACTCCACCCAACCTCCCCGACAATCCTACGAAAACATGGGCATTGGGCTTAACTACGGAAGCACCGTTGATAGTGGACCTCCCGGCTATTGAGGCCAAATGTTTCAAAATTTATCTGATACGTCGGGGTCGTCCCAACAAAACCCTCCTCCACATCTCAACACACAAAGACTGGACGCACCACAACAACCTCGTCGTAGACCTCGTCGCAACGCGCATCCCTCATAATGTGGCACCGGTGGTCGCTTGGATAGAGCCGGCCATTAATTTTTTTTTTGTTCAATTGTAATTTTCATTATATTGTAAATTAATATATTTTAATATTTTTTACATGTTTATACACTTAATGTTATTTAAATTTCAATTAATTATAGAAAACATAAACTATAATTTAATATTTATTCCATTTTTTTCATTATTTAAATTTTAATTAATGTTAAAAAACAAAAAATATAATTTCATATTTATTCCATTTATTTTTTAACATTATTTAAAATTCAGTTAATTATGAAAAATCAAAAACATAAATTAATATTTATTCCATTTATTTTTTTTAATAACAAATATTTATTAATACATAATTTAATATTTTTTATAAAAAAAAATAATTATAATTAATTATAATTATGTTTTAAAATTTTTTATTTTAAATATTAATAATAATTATATTTTAATTATGTTTTAATAATAATTAATTTTAAAAATTAAAAAAAGAAAACCCTATAATTGGACTGAGTTGCCAATTGGTTGGGCGACTACAGTGCGGCCCAATGCCATTTGCACCCTATCGCCATTCTCTTTGACGACTTCACTTAATTTCAAAATCAAACTACACAATGTTGTCATTCCATCCGACGACAGAAGGTTGAAATTGTGGTATTTTTATTGTTCTACCCCACTTTGAAATCAAAAATTCCATAATACCCCACCCTAAAAATTATTTACTGATATACCCCACTTTTAATGTGGGCTCGTCCATCCAATTGACGAGCTTGTGCAACGATTCTGGTCCAAAAGTGAGCTCGTCAATTGTGAAGAAACTTTTTTTTTCTTTTCTGATTTGTTTATTTAATAATTTAATAATTAAATAAATCATTAAATAAACAAATCAGTATATATAATATTCTAGCCCAAAAATGATTTACTAATTAATTAGTATTTAAAAATTAATTAGTATTTATAGTATTCTGGCCAAAAAATTAATTAATTTGTTTATTTATAGTATTTAAAAATTAATTAGTAAATCATTAAATAAACAAATCATTAAAAAAAGAGTTTTTCACAAGCTCGTCTATTGGATGAACGAGCTCACTCTTAGATCAGAATTGTTGCACAAGCTCGCAAATTGGATAGACGAGCCCACATTGAAAGTGGTGAAAGTGGAATATATCAATAAATAATTTTTAGAATGGAATATTATGAGATTTTTAATTTCAAAATGGAGTAGAATAATAAAAAAAAACCTGAAATTGTGCCGGTTTGAAATTTTTTTCTAAAACTTTCATTTCTATAGTAATTTTATATCAATACTTGATTATTCTAAAAAAAAATTCCATTATAGACCTTCCCGACATATGACTCACCCAATTTACTTAGGTGGCACACTTAATATAAGTTTTTTTCAATTTTTTTCAGTGTCACGTGAAATTATTTTGACCATGCCATTAATTAATTAATTATTTTAAAGAGCACAAATCCATGGGTAAGTGAGTTTTCAAAGAGCACACATTCTGAAACTCTTTCATCCCAAAACAACCAAGTTTCCATTGTTGGGTTCTACCCTTTTCCATTTCTCACACTTGAAACTTTTGTAATGCATTTGCGTATTCCCCAAAACACTGCAACAGGTTAGAAGAATCATTGACCTTAATCTCGATGTCTATGGCGTCTTTTGTTGTACCCGGGATTTCAAGTTCTCAACTTTCTAGTCAAAATCAGCAAAAAAGTGCAAGTAAATGGGTTTTCCATGGTGGGGTTTCTGTTAAAAGTCTCAAGATAATGATGCATGTGGTCGATCACAATCAAAATCAAATGGGTCGTGGTAGTGGTGGTGGTGATGTCTCCCATGGATTGCATAAGGATTTGGGCTCCCTTCCAAGTAGGTTTCTTTCATCTTCTGTTTCTTGTCTACCATTCACTTTCTTCAAGATTATTGCATAATGATTTTGGAAAATTGAATCGGGTTAAAAGTGAGGTAAAGATAAAGTGATTTCTCTTTGGATAAATTTCAGTGTAAAAATCACTTTAGACTTAAAAGCTATAAATCTTAGCTTCAAGTAGAATCAATTTTAAAAAACAAAATCAATTCTACCTTGAGAGTAACGGAACTTGTTAAAATCAATTCTACCTTGAGAGTAACGGAACATGTTAAAATCAATTCAACACATCCCAAATCAGTTTTAAGTGTTTCAAATGTGAAACCAAACATACTATTGTTGAACTTTCTGTGGTTAATGGCATTCAAAATTGGGGCTAATTGTATTCAGATTATGTGAATGAGTTGCATCATTTGTTATATTTATTGCTTGTAACACTAAAATTATAATTTATTCAAACAAAAAGATGGAACTACAGCTTTGCTATGCCAAAGTGCGTAAACAGACTTTGTATCCATTGTTTGCGATTTGCGTTTCTATTTTCTTTTTTTGTTACTAGTTGATGTTCTAACAAAATCTTTTAAAGAGCTATGGTGTTATGATCAGACTAGTTGTAATCATTTAGCAAGTCACGGGTTCGATTGTTTTTTGTTGCCATTTTATTGCATTATTGTTTGACCTTATGCATTTCCGTTTGGGCTTTTGCAATGAGTTTTCAGATATTTGACTTTACAACTCCTCCTTTTGTTACTAATTGTAGGGCCATTATCCATAACAGACATTGTGTCTGCTTCGGATAGTCTTGCGAAAGTTCGAATATCGTATAAGGTATGATAGCTCTGTGTGATGTCCGGCACTGTTTGATTTGATGCTCTCGGTTCATTATTATATGCTTCAATTACTGATTTAGGGGATACCAGGATCATACAGCGAGGACGCCGCACTCAAAGCTTACCCCAATTGTGAAACAATCTCATGCAGTGATTTTGAAGAAGCTTTTAAGGTTTGAAGTGATATGCAATATTCTTTAACCTAGACTTCATAGAATTATTTGCTATTACTTATATTTTTCATTTTCGAAATAAAAAATGAAAATATTCTGACAGGCTGTTGAGTTGTGGCTGGCTCACAAAGTTGTCATTCCGATTGAAAATACGTCTGGTGGAAGCATTCATCGGAACTATGATTTACTTCTTCGTCATAGGCTTCATATTATCGGTGAAGTGCAGTTGGCTACTAACCTCTCCCTTCTAGCTCTACCTGGTGTCAGAAAAGAGCACCTTAAACGCGTTTTAAGTCATTCTCAGGTCACGCCCGGTCTTCGTATTTCTCATTTATGGCTTTTTTTAGTCATATTGGATCTTCTGAGATTTGAGAGCCTTTTTCCTGCAGGCATTTGAATTAAGTGATACTTTCCTAAATAATTTAGGAGTTAGCCGAGAAAATGTCGATGATACGGCTGGTGCTGCTCAGGTATTCCATCCATAATGCAACTTTTAAGATTCTCTTAACATATTAGTAGAGAGAGAATAACTTTGTTTTGGTTTTCCTTGATGTGCACATGCAACTAGATTGTAGCAGCAAATTTTCTGTATGATACGGGTGCCATTGCAAGCATTCGAGCAGCCGAAATCTATGGGCTTAATGTACTTGCAGAAAGTATCCAGGTAGAACCTCTTACCAATCATTTTCATTTTCTCAAAATTTTCAATTGACTGTTAAGAAGAAATCATAGGAGAGGTAAGTAATAAGACGTGCATGAGCATGTTGTATTCTCGATAATTTTCGATATCCTTTCCAGGACGATTCAGAAATCATCAGTCGATATCTTGTGCTTGCGAGGGATCCAATAATTCCAAAAGCCAATAAGCCTTTTAAGGTGAAAATGAAAACTCATTTTAACCCTTGTCTATATTCACACTTATAGATTCTCTGGAACCAATATCGTTCTCATGCGTTACTTTTCAGACAAGCATCGTGTTTACACTGGATGAAGGCCCTGGGGTTCTGTTTAAGGTTTTGGCCTTATTTGCATTGAGGGACATAAATTTATCGAAGGTATATTTATATCTAACGAAAAATATTTCTTTTGTTAATCTAACTCGATAGACGTTGATTAAAAGACGATTAACATTATGTGCGATGGAATCAGATTGAAAGTCGTCCTCAAAGAAATCGTCCATTAAGAGTTGTCGATGACTCCAACACTGGCAATGCCAAGTGAGTTATGTCTTAAATAATGCTTTCTCAGATGCTGATCCTAACATTAAAATAACCAATTTTTTTATTCTGCATCGAGTTAGGTACTTTGATTACCTTTTCTATATCGATTTTGAGGCGTCGATGACCGAGTCTCGAGCGCAAACCGCATTAGAACATCTGCAGGTGTGTGTTTTGAGTTTTGACATGTTTTTTATGATTGAAATTCTTCATAAGCTTTATATCTTGCAAAGATGGATTCTTGTAATGACTATATGCTAAAATCATGGTGAATGTCTCTGTACAGGAATTTGCCACATTTCTTAGAGTGCTTGGATGCTATCCTATAGATACAACTATATAGACTATAGCTATAGATATAGCTATATTCTATTTATTGGTGAGCTTTCAACATAAACATGGTAATGGAGAAATAAGTATTTAAAATCTTCCGTATAGAAAAACTTTCATATGCTTACTATGTAACGTATGATAAAAATAGTTACAGGGGCCAACTCAAGGCCCAAGCAATGAATTTTCTGAGTAGATATATTACAATAGTGTATAATGTTATAGTTGTTTTTTCAACTAGTAGAGGCTAGAACATTATTGTATTTTTATTGCACAAAAATAATGGCAAAAAATAGTATCACCATCATTTCATGGCTTTTGCTAACCAAAAATATTATTTTGAAATATTTTAGGTGTCTAAGACAGTGTTTATATATAATAACCTTCAAGATTACGTACAGAATAATGAAGTAAGGTAGAGGGGGATGGTGACATATTCACATGTTGTTCTGATAAAACATAAAAGGATGTATATGAGGTCTATGAGGTAGATACTGTATGTGTTGGAATCTAACTTAGTGGCCTCAAAAGTTACATGCTACAATAGTGTCCATAAATTGAGTAAAAAAATCTATAACAATAAAAATTGTGTTGACTACACTTGAAGTGGTTTTCAACCATTCATTCATTGATGTGTAGTTCCAATACAAACTTAACCTTTTATTCAACATATAGCAGTAATGACATGTTCAGCAGATTGTGTTCATAAGTAACAAAGCATAGCAAGCTTCCTTTTATAGATTTTCAAGGTATCTTTGAATCTTTTGTATAAAATAAGAATAAGAATTAACAATGCAATAGACAATCATAGGCGGTTAATTTGGCAAAATTATAGTGGCACTATGAATTTGTGTTAAGTTCAAGAATTATAGGTTTAGAAAAAACTCAATTATAGTGGCACTATGAATTTGTGTTAAGTTCAAGAATTATAGGTTTAGAAAAAACTCAATTATAGTGGCACTATGAATTTGTGTTAAGTTCAAGAATTATAGGTTTAGAAAAAACTCATCGAGAAATTATAGTTTGAAGTTATAAATAAGTTGATATATGAAAGTAACACAATTGCGTTGTGGTTCAGATGATAGAGAACTTCAATATCATGCTTTAGTGTGTGGGTTCAATTGACATGTGGCTAGCACCTAATAATTATATTTAAAGAACTTCAATAGCATGCTTTAGTGTGTGGGTTCAATTGACATGTGGCTAGCACCTAATAATTATATTTAAAGCTGAAATTATATTTCTTAGGGTGCACACGTTTGTTAACTTAAATAACTAACTTGTAGCAAAATAAACTTAAAGGACCAACATGTAATAATAAAATACCTTAAAAAATGCAGACAATATTTTTGCTTAAAAGTAATATTAATTAAAGAGAAAAATTGAAAAAAAATGCATTAATTAAAGAGAAAAATTGAAAAAAAATGCATTGAAAATTGAAATGAGTCATATATAAGTACAGGGGTCTGTTTGATTCAAGAATTACGGAAATATGATGTTAGTGCATGAGACACCTTTTGTGAGGAGAGAAAGAGAGAATAAAGAAATAAGAATTTATTGAATTGATATGAATAATGATATATACTATGATTATTTATATACACTAAAAATATCAAACTAAATAGCAAACTTTAATTGGGTTTGAGCTAACACAACTTGGATTATATTTAAATATTAAATCTAATTAAATCAAATCTAATCTAACATAATATTTCTACATACCACCCATAATTCAAGTTGTCTAACCTATGCTAATCATAGTCGATCTGAACTGTTCTTAATTTCTTTCTCAAATTCAGAAATATGTCGATCTTCAGCGTTGATCATCAATCCTTTGGTGAAAATATCAGTCAACTGTGCTTCACTTGAGCAGTGCCTAACTTCAAGTTCATCTCGATTTACCTTTTCCCTTAAGAAGTGAAATCTAGATTCAATATGCTTACTTCTTCCATGCAGAACTGGAATCTTCGCCAGATTTATAGCAGACTTGTTGTCGATTTGCAACACAAGAGGTTTCTTCACTTGGACCTCCATTTCTTCAAGTACCAATCTGATCCAAATTGCTTGACATGCAACATAGGATCCTGCAATATATTCAGCTTCACATGAGGATAATGCCACCACAGGTTACTTTCTCGAGCACCATGAAATTGGGGCACCAAATACTTGAAAGAAATATATAGTAGTGCTTCTTCGATCTTCCTTATCTCCGCACCAGTCAACATCTGAATAACAAGTAACCATAGCTTCTTTGTTTTCAGAGTCTCGTTGAAATAAAATTTCATAGTTTGTCGATCCTTTTAAGTATCTCAGGATTCTTCTTGCAGCCTTCATGTGTGACACCCTTGGTTCACTCATGTATCTGCTCACTAATCTGACTGAGAAACATATATCTGGTCAACTGTTGCACTCATATCGTAGAGATCTGACAATCAGTTTGAACAAAGTTGCATCAACTCTATCTTCCTCTCCATGCTTCTCCAATTTTAGATTTGGTTCGATAGGCGAATATGCAGGAGTCAAATCATCCATTCTGAATCTCTTGAGTATCTCTTTGACATACTTTCTTTGATGTAGCATCATGTCTTGCTTTGACATTTGAAAATTCATGCCTAGGAAGTATGACAACTTTCTCAGATCTGACATTTCAAATTCTTTCTTCATCAGCTCTTTGAACTTCGACAAATTCTTCAGGCTATTTTCAATTACTAGCAAGTCATCGACATATAAGAAGACTATTGTTATATCTTGTGCCACAACTTGAACATAGACACCATACTCGAATTTGTATTTTACGAATCCCAATTCAACCAAGTATGAGTCGATCTTTTTGTTCCATGCCCTAGGTACCTGCTTGAGACCATAGAGCACTTTGTGCAACTTATATATTTTACTTGCTTCCTTCTGGATCACAAATCCAAGAGGTTGTGTGACATACACCTCTTCTTCTAAAGGTTCATTCATAAATGATGATTTCACATTTAAGTAAAATGTTGACCAACCTTGCTTGCATGCCAAGGCCACTACTAGTCGAACAGTTTCCAATCTTGCGACAGGTGCAAATACTTCAGAGTAGTCAAATTATGCTCTTTGGAGAAATCCTTGAGCTACCAATCTCGCCTTATGCCTTGCTATCGACCCATCATCATTGTTCTTCAACTTAAACACCCACTTTACTTTGATAGTTTTTGTATGAGCTGACAATTCGACCAACTCCCATGTGTTGTTTCTTTCAATTGCTAGTAACTCTTAGACCATAGAAAACTTCCATTGTTTATCTTTGAAGGCTTCGCTATAGTTGATTGGTTCAACACCTGCAAGTAAGGCAAAATGAACTAGTTCCCCATTTATTATGACTTCATCATCACCAATCACTTCATAGTCTTGAAGTCTTGCTGGACGAACTCTAATTCTTTAAGGTCTCTGACTTGTGCCAGCCATATCCTCTTCGACTTCGACTGTGTCAAAAGTGTCAGCAACTACTTCGACTTGAGTATCAACAATGTCGTTGACTTCGACATCATTACTTGCTTCGTTGAAATCATAGCTCATCAGTGGTCATGAGAACTTGGAATGGTTTGCTTCACAAAATCATAAAAATGGCCTAAAATGAAGGTATATTTTAAATGAACCAAAGTTGGAAATTGGGGTTTTTGATCTACACATCCAAACCAAGCCATATGACATACCAATTTGATTGTAAAAGGCATTTTGAGAATATTGACATTGCCACAATTTTGAATTGAGGATTATTTTTAGGACATGCTTTGAAAAGTGGTTACTTGAACCATAAGGCACAATTGCAAAACCTCATTTCCAAGCAAATACAAGGCTCCTTTCCATCCATACACCTCCAATATCTCATTTGGAGAGAATTTAAACTCAGAACAAGTGCAATTGCAAGGAAAAACATGAGATGGTATGTGCATAGCATAAGAAGAGAATTTCATGACATGAGATGGTGAGTTTCTCATTGGATCAATCTAGAACTTTCTAGAGTCCTCAAACACATTCTATATAAGGTTCATAAGAGGTTCATAGCAAGAGTGAGAGAGAATTGGGAGAGATTGGTGAGATTGCAATTTGAAACTTCCATGTGCAAAACAGAATTCAGTTACAAGTTTCAACCATATTCAAGCCATTCTTTTGATCTCAGAACCTTTATCAAGCATACGTGAGTGATTCCAGATGGATAATTGAACAAGATTGGTGGAGAATCGTGTGATAGCATTTGAGATTTTCAGCCTACAACTCAAGATCGGTTTCCAAGATCCAAGCTATTTCAACCAATTCTTTTGCATACAGAAGCAAGATTGTGACTCATTGAAGGTATATGGAAGTTCTCAAAGCCTGATTTGAAGATTTCATACCTCTGTTCATCTCAAATTTACAGGTATGTAAACTTCAATCCACAGCTTGATTTAGGTAGTTTCAATTGGTTTTGATTAGTTAGATTCAATGTAGATGATCATGTGGAACTTTCTGGTAGCTTTAGAATCAGTTTAGAGGCAATTGGTTGAATGATGCAATTTCTGTTCATGATCATATCTTGGCATTCTTGGTGTTATAATCATGGTTTGATGGCTAGAAATGTTCAGTGAAGCGTGGTGAAGAGTTTGAGCTACTTAATTTGGAGTTTGGTGAATTTTGATCATGGACCAAATTCTGAAGTTTGATTCGTGTTCTGAGTTAGGTTGTGTTTCAATGCTTGTGATTACCATGGCTGAATTCATTGTGAAATTTGGAGCATGTTAGGCTTTTTAATTTTGATTTTTGATGGAGATTTGAGGGAGTACGAATTGGGGAAGATGAAGTTCAAATTCTGGTCAATCCATGGCGTTTCCCTCCTTTCAGAGTTTGGAGGTTGAAGATAACCTCTTCACCGTTAGATCCTCACGAAACCTTTGACCAAAGCAAGATCCCACGGCTACGATTGGTTTTCATTTGTGAAGGAATTCAGAGTTATCAAAGCGCAGCGTTTCATTAAACGCTGATGCTGGGCTTAAGTGAAATTCATGATATCCACACCCCCTCTAGAGGCCCATCCAAAGAATATACTGCATTTCATTACTTCCTGCACCGTGGATTTTTCATTTTTCTTTATATTTTCAAGTGAATTCTCTGAATGATATTGGGCCTTGGGCGCTTGGCTATCTGCACCCCTCTCTGGGCCCAGTTAAGGAAATGCATTGATTTTTATTGCTATTCAGCACGCTCACTTTTCCATTTTTTTTTCATATTTTCTTTTATTTTCACACATTTATTTTGGTTCTTTAAAAATTCATAATAAATTGGAAAATTAATATTTTTAGATGGGAGTTTTTTTCCCCATTTTCATCAAGACCTCAAGAAAACTATAAAAGAATAAAAAATGTCATTTCATACATTTTTCTATTTTTGGTTTATTTTTACTTTTAATAGCTTTTATTTCATTTTCATTTGATACATGTTATTTGTTGAATTTGGTATGATCATTCTATTTTGATTTTTGATGCCATTCTTTTTGCTATGATTAGAGTATAGTATTAGGTTCCCCTTGGAATTTTATCACATTTTTGTGATTTAATTTTAGTTAGTTTTGAACATCAAACTTTAGGGTGCTAGAATTAGGGTTTCAACTTGACATAGGTGCATTTCAACACATAGTTTTGGGGTTTTAGTTTGATTTAGGCCTTGGGGTTTATGTGGGGTGTAGGGTACATAGCTAGGGTCCCTTAGAAATTAATCTAGGGTTTTATGATGAATATTTCCATTTGATTTGATTTTTGCAAGTTGGTTGCTGTGGATGTGTTTCCCTCTGGGGATGTTGTTTTGTTTGTTGAGTGTTGGGCCTTTCCTTTGGGTGTTGAGTGTAACACCCCCTTCTATACCCCAAATAAATGCATATAATACAACTAAGCACATACAAGTTATCAGAGTAAAAAGGTTTTATAATAAGGTATAAAAGAAGAATGCCACAATTTCACCAATAAAACACTTTCACAATTTGCTCCATAAAATATGTAACATTTTCAATTTAAGCGGAAGATAAAATCATTTGATCGTTTTCAAAATATTAATCCACGTACACATAAGCTATCCAATTTAATATATATCATATCAGTTAGATTACAAAACCACATCAGCTGATACATCGCAATGTATCACAAAAGAATGACTGTACTAGTCTAACTACCCGGTGTTACATATCAGAGCAGTAGACTCAAAAGAATGAAGACTATTCTTCACAAAAGGACTCCAGCATCCTAATCTGCAATGCCTCATAGAGCATTATAAAACAGCAGAAGGGTGAGAAATATAACCATAATGATCAAAGCATAAGATTATATATATAGGTAATCATATAACACATATTCACATTTCTCACCACACTTCATTCTCTTAGTCATATATATTACCACACATGTATATATACAAACATGGATATCCACAAGCATTCCCACATTATATATACACTTACAATTTCCACAATCTCATCATTCACACATAAGCATCACTTCATGCATATGTCATATATCAATGTGACCCAACAACTCAATGCAACTCATGCAATGCGGTACCGACTCTCGTTATCTTTTTTCGGTTTTTACATTAAACCGGGTCCACACTTCTAGACCGATAACCCGTTATCTTTTTTCGGTTTTTACATTAAACCGGGTCCACACTTCTAGACCGATAACCACAAAGGCCCGTCCTCTAAGCCTTCAAACCCACTCTTCTAGGTTTGGGACAAGCCACTAGTTTCCACGAAACCAACAGACATTGCCTCTTGACTAAATGATGCATGTACAATCAACCACAACAAATGCACTTAAGACCGACATCTTAATCTCATGCATTTACATAATTCATCTCTTCAAGAATTACACAATGATTGCACATACAGCATATATCACAACAATCAAGGTATTCACATTACAATACCAATCATACAATTACAAGTGATGCACACATATTCACAATGTTCTCATGCATACTCATCACATAATTGTATACACATCAAGCATTCACAAGTTCATTAAATAATACACACATAATCACCTATTATGTTCACATGTATTTATACTTGATGCAATTAACATTCAACTCACAATTCTAGGATTCACGCCCGTAGGCTACCCACAACACACATCATCACAATAGATCATATCTATCTCATATCATAGAGGTATTGACCTCTGAGAGGCAACCAAACCATCTCCACATGAACAACACAACAAAAGGAAAAATGCTGTCACATTCGCCTCCATTCGCCTGGCGAACCCTCGCAGCGAACCTTCGCCTGGCCTTCGCCTGGAGAACTCTCTCAGCGAACCTTCGCCTGGCCTTCGCCTGGCGAACTCTCTCAGCGAACACTCGCTAGGCTTCGCCTGGCGAGACTTCCCAGCGAGCCCAAGTCAGTAGCTACTGACTTCATTCGCCACCATTCGCCAGCACCTTCGCTGGGCGAACCTTCGCTATCCAACTTCGCCTGGCGAACCCACCAGCGAAGTCTACTGGGACTTAATTATAATTATTCGCCAACATTCGCTAAGCTTCGCCTGGCGAAGCTTCGCCTTCGCTCGCCTGGCGAGAGCCAGCGAACCTGCGCAGAACAGAACCCCATTCTGTTCCTCCTTCACCAATCCATCATCAACCCTCTCTTACACATCCAAATCAGTACAAACAACATCAATACATGTTACCCGACTACTCTACGGCATTATTGCTCAGTTTCAACCGATTAAATCCTCAATCTACCGATTATCCAACATTTTGCCCTAAATAGAAAGTGATGGAAACTCTACTAAAACCCTAACCCAACGTACATAACATCATACCATGATCAAATAGAAACATTTCTCACCCTTACCTCGATTAATCGGAGCTTTGATGTTGGTTCTTGATGATTTCCACTTTCCCTCTTCTTCTCTTCTCTTTCTCTCCTTTCTTCTTCTTTCCTCTTTCTTTCCAAATGTTTTCTATCTTTCTTTTCTCTTCTTTTCTCTCTTATATGTTCCTTTATTTTCCTTCCACTCCAATTCCTTCTTAATTCTCTATTAATCCCAATTAATAAAAATTAATTCCAACATTAATAAAAACCCCACTAAATCAATTAATTACTACAATTAATTATTTAATGAAATTTGGGCTGTTACAACCCTCCCCCACTTTAGGAATTTTCGTCCTCGAAAATGTTACCTGATTCAAACAGTTCTGGATAAGACTCCTTCATCCGACTCTCAAGCTCCCAAGTAACATTTCCACTAGCCGGTCCTCCCCAAGCGACCTTCACTAAAGCAATCTCTTTACCTCGAAGCTGCTTCAATTTCCGATCCTCAATCCGCATAGGTGATGTCTCAACAGTCAGGTTATCTCTCACCTGCACATCATCTATTTGGACTACATGAGACGGATCCGCAATGTATTTCCTCAACTGAGATACATGGAATACGTCGTGAAGATTAGCAAGCGACGGTGGTAAAGCCACACGATAGGCCACTTCTCCTATCCTTTGCAAAATCTGATAAGGACCAATGAAACGCGGCGACAACTTGCGCGACTTCAGTGCCCTACCAACACCTGTCATCGGAGTGACTCGAAGAAATACATGATCTCCCTCTTGAAATTCAAGTGCCTTCCTCCTCTTGTCATAATAACTCTTCTGACGACTCTGAGTGATTCTCATCTTCTCTTGAATCATCTTGATCTTATCAGTAGTCTGTTGAACTAACTCGGGTCCAACAACCGAACTCTCTCCGGACTCGAACCAACATAATGGTGTCCTACACCGCCTACCATACAACGCCTCAAATGGTGCCATACCAATACTCGAATGGAAACTGTTGTTGTAGGTAAACTCAATCAAAGGCAAGAAGCTATCCCAAGCTCCTCCTTTTTCCAATACACAAGCTCTCAAAAGATCTTCAAGCGACTGAATCGTCCTCTCCGTCTGACCATCAGTCTGAGGATGATACGCTGAACTCAAACGCAACTTGGTACCCAAAGCACTCTGCAGGCTCTCCCAAAATCTCGAAGTAAACCGCGGATCTCTATCCGAAACAATACTCAGCGGAATACCATGCAGGCACACAATCCTTTCAATATACAACTTAGCCAACTTCTCCAAAGGGTAATCCATACGCATAGGAATAAAGTGAGCAGATTTAGTCAACCTATCCACGATAACCCAAACAACCTCAAAATTACTCGGCGTCCTCGGCAAACCCGATACAAAATCCATGGAGATACTATCCCATTTCCACTCAGGAATAAACAACGGCTTCATCAAACCCGATGGCTTCTGATGCTCAATCTTCGACTTCTGGCAAGTCAAACAAGAATACACAAATTTCGCAATATCCTTCTTCATACTAGGCCACCAGAATACTTTCCTCAAATCCTGATACATCTTAGTAGCACCCGGATGAATACTCAATCCGCTACGATGTCCTTCCTCAAGGATACTCTTTTTCAGCTCAACAACATTTGGAACACAAACTCGATCCCGACATCTCATAATCCCATTCTCATCAATCCGAAAATCACCACCTTGGCCTTGGTTGATTAAAGTCAACCGATCAACTAGGCTCAAATCCGATTTCTGTCCTTCTCGAATTTCGTTCAAAACACCACTTGTAAGCTTTAACATACCCAAATTAAATCCAAAAGAAGTTCTCTCACATACCAAACTCAAATCTCGAAATTGCTCGACCAATTCTAACTCTTTCACCATCAATGCCGACATATGCAATGATTTCCGACTCAATGCATCCGCTACTACATTCGCTTTACCCGGATGGTAGTTCAAGCAAAAATCAAAATCCTTCAAAAGTTCAAGCCATCTTCTTTGTCTCGCATTCAATTCCTTTTGATCAAAAAGATATCTCAAACTCTTGTGGCCACTAAACACTTCAAATCTTGCGCCAAATAAATAATGCCTCCAAAGTTTCAACACGAACACGACGACGGCCAACTCTAAGTCATGCGTCGGATAATTCTTCTCATGCACTTTGAGTTGCCTCGAAGCATAAGCTACAACTTGGTTATTCTGCATCAACACACCTCCTAAACCCATCAAAGAAGCATCACAATACACAACGAATGGTTCTTCTGGATTTGGCAGAATCAAAACAGGAGCTGTCGTCAACCTTCGCTTAAGTTCTTGAAAACTCGCTTCACACTTGGCGTCCCAAACAAAGGCTTGACCTTTCCTAGTCAACTGCGTCAACGACAACGATAACTTAGCAAATCCCTCAATAAACTTCCGATAATACCCGGCTAAACCAAGAAAACTTCTGATCTCAAAAACTGACTTCGGAGTCTCCCATTGCGACACCGCTTCAACTTTCGACGGATCAACCGCAACACCATTACTCGAGATCACATGACCAAGGAAACTAACTTCCTTCAACCAAAATTCACACTTAGAAAGCTTCGCGAACAACTGCTTCTCTCTCAGCACAGATAACACAATCTTCAGATGCTCGGCATGCTCTCCCTCGCTCTTCGAATAAACCAAGATGTCGTCGATAAACACCACCACAAACTTATCCAAATAAGGATGGAAAATCCTATTCATGTACTCCATAAATACACCCGGTGCATTAGTCACACCAAATGGCATCACAGAATACTCATAGTGTCCATACCTCGTCCGAAAGGCCGTCTTCTGAATATCCTCAGCTTTCACACGGATCTGATGATACCCAGATCTCAAATCAATCTTGCTGAACACGCTTGCACCAACCAACTGATCCATCAGATCATCAATCCTTGGAAGTGGATACTTATTCTTAATAGTCACCTTGTTCAACTGTCTGTAATCCACACAGAGCCTCATAGAACCCTCTTTCTTCTTAACCAATAACACCGGTGCACCCCACGGTGACACGCTCGGACGAATAAACCTCTTTTCAAGCAAATCCTCAAGTTGACCCTTCAACTCTTTTAACTCTGAGGCCGACATACGATATGGAGCCATCGATATCGGACTAGTTCCAGGAATCAAATCTATCGAAAACTCCACTTCTCGCTCCGGCGGTAAATCCTTTATCTCTTCAGGGAATACTTCCGGAAAATCTCTAACAATGGGCAAAGCCTCAATCTCTTCACTCTCACTAGTCCTCAAAGTTGACATAAGCATAAATACCTTAGCCCCATCTTGCACCGATTCTTTCACTTGTTTCTTCGTCATAAACAAATCCCTTTCAACATCCGAGTCGGGAAAAATAACCGTTTTGTCAAAACAGTTAATATACACACGATTGAATTTTAACCAATTCATTCCAAGAATGACATCCAGTTGATCTAAATGAAGACACACTAAATCAATCCCAAAATCTCTACCGAAAATACTCAATGGGCAATTCAAGCAAACATACGGTGTAGTTACCGAACCTATAGCAGGAGTATCAATAACCATACCGCCACCAATCACAGACAACTCAAGATTCAACCTTCTAACACAATCCAAAGAAATAAAAGAATGCGTAGCTCCGGTATCAATTATAGCGATCAAAGGTATACCATTAATAAAACACGTACCTCGGATCAATCGATCGTCGCTAGCAGTCTCAGATCCAGAAAGAGCGAACACTTTCCCGCTCCCTTGATTCCTCTTCGGCTTATCACATTTCGTACTAATGTGTCCTTGCTCACCACAGTTATAGCAAGTAACACCCGTACCGCTTCTGCACTCAAGCGCCTTGTGGCCTGGCTTGCCACACTTAAAACACCTCGGTTCAACACTTTTGCACTCCGGAGCACGATGCCCCGCTTCACCACAAGTGTAACACCTAACCGGGGTAGAAACTCCCCCACTTGGCTTCTTGCCAAAACCAACCTTTTGTTTCCCCTTATCAGCAGGAGTTACGTAAGGTTTTCCTCTGAATTGTCCCTTTCCTTTCTTGTCACTTAGACTCTTGTAGTGGCTGGACCTAGCCTTACTGTCTTCGTCATAAATTCTGCTCTTGTTAACCAACTCAGAAAACCGCCTGATTTCCTGATATCCAATAGCTTGTCTAATCTCGGGTCTCAAACCGTTTACAAACTTGAGACACTTAGACCTCTCAGCATTACCAGTATTATAGTGAGGACAAAATTTGATCAACTCCTCAAATTTCGCCGCATACTCAGCAACCGTCGAATTACCTTGCTTCAACTCAAGAAATTCGATCTCTTTCTTCCCCCGCACATCCTCTGGAAAATACTTCTCCAGAAAGGTTTCTCTAAACAAATCCCACGTAATCACAATATCATCTTCCTCAAATCTTTGGCGAGTATTACCCCACCAATCTTCAGCTTCTTCTTCGAGCATATGAGTCCCAAACTGCACCTTCTGTGCATCCGAGCAATTCATAACTCGAAAAATCTTTTCCACAGCTTTCAACCAAATTTGTGCCTTGTCCGGTTCATGAGTTCCCTTGAAGACCGGAGGGTTATTCTTTTGGAATTTCCCCAAAGCACGGAATCCATCATCAGCATGATCCCTCACATTCACATTGGCCGGAGGATTCTGCCCAATTGCCCCCGCCAATCTCGTCAATGCCTCCGCAATCGCTTCGTCGTTCCTCCCTGCAACCATCTTACTAATTCCAACAACAGAACCACGTAAGAACAACCAATATTGATAATGCATCACACGCATATCAATAACACACAGGGAAAAACACTCTAACAACTTGGCCGGACAGAACGACCTGCTCTGATACCACTATTGTAACACCCCCTTCTATACCCCAAATAAATGCATATAATACAACTAAGCACATACAAGTTATCAGAGTAAAAAGGTTTTATAATAAGGTATAAAAGAAGAATGCCACAATTTCACCAATAAAACACTTTCACAATTTGCTCCATAAAATATGTAACATTTTCAATTTAAGCGGAAGATAAAATCATTTGATCGTTTTCAAAATATTAATCCACGTACACATAAGCTATCCAATTTAATATATATCATATCAGTTAGATTACAAAACCACATCAGCTGATACATCGCAATGTATCACAAAAGAATGACTGTACTAGTCTAACTACCCGGTGTTACATATCAGAGCAGTAGACTCAAAAGAATGAAGACTATTCTTCACAAAAGGACTCCAGCATCCTAATCTGCAATGCCTCATAGAGCATTATAAAACAGCAGAAGGGTGAGAAATATAACCATAATGATCAAAGCATAAGATTATATATATAGGTAATCATATAACACATATTCACATTTCTCACCACACTTCATTCTCTTAGTCATATATATTACCACACATGTATATATACAAACATGGATATCCACAAGCATTCCCACATTATATATACACTTACAATTTCCACAATCTCATCATTCACACATAAGCATCACTTCATGCATATGTCATATATCAATGTGACCCAACAACTCAATGCAACTCATGCAATGCGGTACCGACTCTCGTTATCTTTTTTCGGTTTTTACATTAAACCGGGTCCACACTTCTAGACCGATAACCCGTTATCTTTTTTCGGTTTTTACATTAAACCGGGTCCACACTTCTAGACCGATAACCACAAAGGCCCGTCCTCTAAGCCTTCAAACCCACTCTTCTAGGTTTGGGACAAGCCACTAGTTTCCACGAAACCAACAGACATTGCCTCTTGACTAAATGATGCATGTACAATCAACCACAACAAATGCACTTAAGACCGACATCTTAATCTCATGCATTTACATAATTCATCTCTTCAAGAATTACACAATGATTGCACATACAGCATATATCACAACAATCAAGGTATTCACATTACAATACCAATCATACAATTACAAGTGATGCACACATATTCACAATGTTCTCATGCATACTCATCACATAATTGTATACACATCAAGCATTCACAAGTTCATTAAATAATACACACATAATCACCTATTATGTTCACATGTATTTATACTTGATGCAATTAACATTCAACTCACAATTCTAGGATTCACGCCCGTAGGCTACCCACAACACACATCATCACAATAGATCATATCTATCTCATATCATAGAGGTATTGACCTCTGAGAGGCAACCAAACCATCTCCACATGAACAACACAGCAAAAGGAAAAATGCTGTCACATTCGCCTCCATTCGCCTGGCGAACCCTCGCAGCGAACCTTCGCCTGGCCTTCGCCTGGCGAACTCTCTCAGCGAACCTTCGCCTGGCCTTCGCCTGGCGAACTCTCTCAGCGAACACTCGCTAGGCTTCGCCTGGCGAGACTTCCCAGCGAGCCCAAGTCAGTAGCTACTGACTTCATTCGCCACCATTCGCCAGCACCTTCGCTGGGCGAACCTTCGCTATCCAACTTCGCCTGGCGAACCCACCAGCGAAGTCTACTGGGACTTAATTATAATTATTCGCCAACATTCGCTAAGCTTCGCCTGGCGAAGCTTCGCCTTCGCTCGCCTGGCGAGAGCCAGCGAACCTGCGCAGAACAGAACCCCATTCTGTTCCTCCTTCACCAATCCATCATCAACCCTCTCTTACACATCCAAATCAGTACAAACAACATCAATACATGTTACCCGACTACTCTACGGCATTATTGCTCAGTTTCAACCGATTAAATCCTCAATCTACCGATTATCCAACATTTTGCCCTAAATAGAAAGTGATGGAAACTCTACTAAAACCCTAACCCAACGTACATAACATCATACCATGATCAAATAGAAACATTTCTCACCCTTACCTCGATTAATCGGAGCTTTGATGTTGGTTCTTGATGATTTCCACTTTCCCTCTTCTTCTCTTCTCTTTCTCTCCTTTCTTCTTCTTTCCTCTTTCTTTCCAAATGTTTTCTATCTTTCTTTTCTCTTCTTTTCTCTCTTATATGTTCCTTTATTTTCCTTCCACTCCAATTCCTTCTTAATTCTCTATTAATCCCAATTAATAAAAATTAATTCCAACATTAATAAAAACCCCACTAAATCAATTAATTACTACAATTAATTATTTAATGAAATTTGGGCTGTTACATTGAGACTTGTGTTTGGCTTGAAGATTGTATGAAGACCTTGAGGATGGTTGAAAACAAATAATGATGTTTGGATCTTAAGTTGCTTGTGCTTGAAGATTGCTTGATGAAGACTTAGGAGATAGGAGATGTAGGGAGAGCTCTAGAGTAGACTGATTCCTTATGTCAAACATAGAGAGCTTCTTGTGCCTCTATTCCATCCTATGACATAAGGTCCCATAAAAGAAGTTCCATCTCTCCTTAGGAGGGATGTAGAGCATGCTTTGACTGGGTAGAACCTTGAGGATGCCTCTCCCTTGCTATGATAAGATCTTAGTGATTTCTCAGGGTTATCATTAAGCATCTTAACATTCCAACTTCATCTATCACTTAATTCTCTCCTGTGAGTGTCTGCATCGAAGATGGAAGCCGATTGAAGATAAGAAATGTATTGATGACTGGATAAGAGGAAGCTTGTGCCTGTCAAAGCTGGATATCTGTTAAAGACTAGGGTTACATTGCTGTTTGAAGCTGTTTACTGGTTGGAACTCAGTGCTTGTTAGAGCTGAAGATTATTGGAGATAAGAGCTTATCTGAAGCTTGAAGACCATTGGAAAGTGAAGATGGGATCTTGCCTAAAGTTGTTGCTGTCAACCTTTTGCTGTTTATCAACTGTAGCTGCCAAAGCTGGTGCTGTTTAACTTGCTTACTGTAGGAGCCAGTGTGGCTGTCTGAGCTGGTGTTGGTGGTTCTCCTTGCTGTATTGTTTGTTGGGTTTCCCTTAGGTTTGAGGTGGAGCTTGTCTCCTCTTGCCTATTGCTTTCTCCCTTGCTTCACTTGTATTGCTGCATCTCATGCATTTTACTGTCTACTGTATATCTGCTGTTTCTTTTCCATTTATCCCCTAGGATCTCTGATTTCCTCTGTGCAGGAGGGAATTATGACAGACATTAGGTTGTAACCCATGCATGATAACATTAGGGTAGTTTTGATTCCCCTTTCAAACCCTAGGTTTTTAGACTTCTCTTCTATCTCAGAATAATTCAAAACACAGTAATAAGGATTATCGATGTCATACGCTACGAGCCTTAAGCTATTTGAGAAAGGTTGTTGGAGGGCCACTCTTCAGTAATCTGACTGCCTAGCGTGTTACCCTTAGGGTGACATACGACGTAGTCACCCTCAAATCATAGTCTCTAGTGCGTCAGAGATTGCAAACATTATGAAAGACAGTTCTTGCGTAAAAGACTGAAAACAAACATCCAAATGTCATTTTTTGTCCGCTTGGACCCTTAATCAGGAAAAACCCTTTCATAAGGAGATAAAAACACTCAGACAAACTTGTGTCTTCCGTAGCCCGAACTACGTTTGCTCTGATCTTTCATGCTGTATGAAAGTACGTAGGCATAAGATGCGATATCCTAGCGAGCAACCTTCCCCTCCTTTCCGGTAGGTAGGCGAACTACGTTGACTCTGATTTCTCGTTCCAGACGAGAATACGTAGGCATAAAGTGCGATACTTTGCCGAGTCATTTTCTTTCTTTTTAACCTCAAACCTGTAGACTAGATAGAATAACAATCCGTACCAGAAAACAAGCGTGGATCCCGTCGAGTACGACGAACGTGAGGGGCGCTAATACCTTCCCCTTGCGTAACCGACTCCCGAATCCAGGATTTGGTTGCGATGACCATTCCTTTCCCGTCTTTGCGTGAGGTTTACTCTGAGTGTTTCCTTTCCCTTCTTTGGGATAAATAACGCACGGTGGCGACTCTTCTGTCATAGCCAGCGCCGATTTTCGCAGTAGCGACACCAGTCATCTGATTCAAACAACCTGGGTCAAGGAACCAAATATTGGATTCGACATGGTCATCTGCAACTGCATCCATAACCACCATATCATCAGAATCATCTGAATCTTGACGTGCAAGATTCGCTCATTCGTCCTTGCCTTTTGTCGAACCCTTGTCTTTCATGTACCAACAATGCTCGACCAAGTGACCATACTTTTCACAATTATAGCAATGCTATTCGCACGCGGTTTTCATGCGAACAACCTCTACCCTCCTAACGCAAGCTTACTTGCGGAACCGACCAAACAAGTCCCGGAACAAACTGGTGAAGTCTATGCGATGTTTGTAGGATGGTTTTTGTTTAGAGTAAGTAGGAGATATTTTTGAAGAAAAGGTGTACATGAATTGATAAACAAGCAAGTAAACAAGTAAAGGTAAGATATCTTAAAACTTGGTAATCTAATTTGCTTTAAAAATAAATGTGGACGCCATTATACATTTTGCAGGAGTGAACTCTTTTCTCTTAACGCTTGGTACTCAAAGTGTATTTCTTTTACAATGTTACAAAATGCGACATTTTGAATGAAATTGAGTTGCTTCAAACTTGATTTACTCGATAGCCTTTAAAACATCATTGCATGTTGTGGAGTGTGTCGTCATCAAAATCACTTGAGAAGCTTTGTCTTCACAGTCTCCCCCTTTTTTATGATGACAACCTCAACTTGAAAGTTCATTTTCCACCGGCTTTTCTAATAAATGCGCTATTGCTCCCCCTCGGATAATGCTTCCCCTTAATAATTGATTTAAGAGAGTCTTTGAGATTTTTCTGCAAAATTTGTTAGAAAGCAAGAACAACAATAGACATATGTATTTCTTTTCCCCCTTTGTCAACAACAAAAAGGATGGGAAAAGCAACACACAAAAATGGACACACTAAACATAAACATGTAAAACAATACAATACGAAACAAAAATACATCACAAATATTAAACAACACTTTGTTACGAAACACACATAATTTAAATGGAACGAAACATTTTACTTGTTTACAACACACAAACATAAATTCATAATCATAAAACATAAAGTTTTAGAACATAGAACATAAAATTAATCATTCACTTTCAAACATAGCGTCCTCTTCATCATTTTCTTCTTCATTTTCATTTCCATCTCCATCTCCCTTTTCTTCTTCTTCTTTCCGGATAGCTGCAAGTTACTGCAAAACTATGGATTTGAACATTTTTCTCATTAAAGTGATACCTTTCCGATGTTCCCTAATGTGAAGATCCACCTTGTTGTCAAGGGCTACAATTCTTTTGCAGATGAGTTCATTCGAGTAACCCTCTTCAGGAGTCAGAACAACAGCAGAAGAAGAAGTATCATCTTTGTACACATACTGTTTTTCATCATTTTGAATAATTCTCGTGTTCTTGGTAGCTATTGAGACGTTAATTTCATTCACCTTTGAAGTCATTATTGTCTGTGGTTCTCGTTGAAGCCGAATAGAACTTGCCTCCAAAATGATAAAAATAATTCGTCCGTAAGGAAGTCCTCCAGTTAAAGTTCTGAGGTGTCCCATATGTTGCATGATAACATACGCCCAATTCACCTTCAAGTTTTTTTTATGGCAAAAAACCGTTGCATCTCCATATCAGTCACCTGAGAGTGATTAGAGTGCTTTGGAACATATATATATATATATATATATATATATATATATATATATATATATATATATATATATATATATATATATATATATATATATATATATATATATATATATATATATATATATATATATATATATATATATATATATATATATATATATATATATATATATATATATATATATATATATATATATATATATATATATATATATATATATATATATATATATATATATATATATATATATATATATATATATATATATATATATATATATATATATATGCAAGAATATAGTGAGATTCTTGGCCAGCTTAATCACACGAGAAGATTTAGGGTTCTACCTACTCATTAGCTCTTCCTGTGTAATCCGGGAAATATCGATATAATAGTTCATTCTTGAAATTTTTTTCCAAGGTTCCTCTTGTAATTGAAAACCAGTTTTGATATTAGCCCCTTCATAAGGAATCCCTAAACATTTTCCGAATTCTTCTATAGTCATAGTAATTCATTCACCCTTAACAGTGGATTGTAGGGCAACATCTCCAAAATCATTGTATCCAAACACAAGAGTAGAGTAAAATTCCTTCACTAAATCCGCATAAACCGGTCCAATGTTGCTAACAAGTTTATCTACACCTTGAGTTTTCAGTAGTTCTGAAAAGTTAAAACTATGAGCAAGGAAAGAAATCAAACTCACATATTTTACCGGCATAAGAGGTCGGTTCCGAATGTTGAAGTTAAGCCGCCTCGCCTTGACAGTTTGTTGTTGTTCTGCTTCTGTGGATTCTGAGCTTTCTCCCAATTTCTTTTTTCCTTTATCTTGCAATTTTGGAGCCATTGATGATTTCTGAAGCTTTCTAGGGTTTATGACAGAGAAGAGTGAAATTCAAATTTGGGTGAGTAGAGAAGAACGTTGGTGAGGTATTTAAGGAGTATAGTGAGTTAATGGATTTTTAAGAGCTTTGACTCAATCTTGAATGAGAAGGAGAGAAGATTGAATAGTGAAGTGAATGAGTAGAATAGGTAAGAATGCCTTTAAGTGACTGAATAAGTGCTTATGGAGGTGAAAAAGAAAGAAAATAAGCTATTTAAGTGACTTTTACAATTCTAGTTTTTCTTATAAAAAAATTGGAAAACGTTCAGTAGTAACCGGTTACCAAGAATGGGTAATCGGTTACCCTATCACAAAAAGCCTACAGAATTGAAAACGAAACAGTGGTAATCGGTTACTCACTTTAGGTAACCGGTTACCATATGCAAAAAAAACAGCAACTCATTTTCTCTTAACCACCATGAGATTTCCAAAAAGTTTTATTTTAACAAGTTATTATAAAGTATAATGCACATATTGAAAATTCAAGCAAGTTAAAATAAATGGATTTACCTCATGTAAAAATGCAAAAAGTGAAAATTGTCAATTTTGAATATAGAGCATATAGTAAAGAGTAGCTTAGCATTATTTTAGGAAAAATAATGAATTAATATTGAAGATTTACACATCACCTTCGTCTAGGATTCCAAGCTCCCTTCGGATCTTGTAAAACGCTTCTCTTGGAAGAGGTTTTGTGAATATGTTCGCTAGTTGATTATGAGTATCTACGAAGGTAACTTCAACTTCCTTTTATAAAACATGATCTCGTAGGAAGTGATGTCGGATATCAATATGTTTTGTGCTTGAATGCATGATAGGATTTTTCGTAATGTTGATCGCACTTGTACTGTTACACCTTAGAGGAATGCATCCGAGATTTAATCCATAATCACGTAATTTTTGTTTGAGCCATAAAATCTAAACATAACAACTTCCTGCCGCAATGTATTCCACTTCAACCGTGCTAAGGGCAACACACACTTGCTTCTTACAGGACTAAGAAACTAATGCATTTCCAAGAAAATGACATGTTCAACTCGTACTCTTGCGATCTGTCTTACAACCTGCATAATCAGAGTCAGAATAACCTACTAAGTTACATATACTACCTTTCGGATACCATCATCTAACATTGATTATTCCTTTGAGATACTCTATGATCCTCTTTACAGTAGCGATATGTGATTCCTTTGGATTTGCTTGAAACCGTGCACATAAACATACACTGAACATAATGTTAGGAAGACTTGCCGTTAAATATAATAGATAACCAATCATACCTCGATACTTTGTGATATCAACTGAAATTCCCGATTCGTCATGATCAACATAAGTTCCGGATCCCATTGGAGTAGACATCGCTTTACAACTATCCATGTCGAATCTCTTCAACAGCTCTTTGCAATACTTTGCTTGGTTGATGAAGATGCCATCCTTCATTTTCTTTATTTGTAATCCAAGGAAATAATTCATTTTTCCCATCATAGACATCTCAAACTCTCCTTGTATCATCAACGAGAATTCCTCACACAGATCTTTGTTACTTGATCCAAATATGATGTTGTCAACGTAGACTTGAACTAATAAAGTGTTGTCCTTGGTTTGCTTGATGAACAAGGTCTTGTCAACTTTACCCTTTTTAAATCCCTTTTCGCATAAAAAGTTGATGAGTCGATCATACCACGTCCTTGGTGTCTGCTTTAAGCCATAAAGAGATTTTCTCAACTTAAAGACATGTGATGGATTCTTGAAGTCCTCGAAGCCAGGGGGTTGCTTAACGTAGACTTCTTAATTGATGTAGTCGTTTAGGAATGCGCTCTTAACATCCATCTAGTACAACTAAAAATTTAGTGAACACGCATAAGCAAATAATAAACGAATAACTTCTAACCTTGCAATCGGAGCGAAAGTTTCTTCAAAACCAATTCCTTCTTCTTGATTATATCCTTGGGCCACCAATATTTCCTTGTTTCGAACAATTATTTCATTCTCATCAAGTTTGTTTTTAAACACCCATCTGGTACCTATGATGTGTTTATCACTTGGCCTAGGAACAAGTTCCCAAACTTGATTCCTTTTGAATTGGTTTAACTCCTCTTGCATAAGAATGATCCATTGGTTGTCTCATAAGGCTTCATCAACTTTGGAAGGTTCAATTTGATATACGAACGCTGTTGCGGTGGAAATAGGATCACAAACTATTAATTAGTTTGAATCGCAATTCAATTCACAACCGCTCTTTGATTTATCCGAAGGAAAAGGTCAAAAGAGGGAAAACCTATTTTGCATCGTAAACACAATGCGGGGAAAGATCTAGGGTTCGGGGGTTGGTTAAATTTAGGGAAGGTATTAGCACCCTAAACTTCTGTAGTACTCTACAGGAACCTTTTGTTCAGATGTTTACTATTTGCTTTATTTATTTGCTTAAGGTATATGTACAAAGGATTAAAAGTGAGAAAAGAGACCTAAGGGGTTAGTTCTAAGTTTACTCGGCAAGACATCGCATCTTGTGCCTACGTATCCTTACGGGAGTGGAATCAGAGTAATCGTAGTTCCCCTCAAAAGGGAGGTTAGAGACTTCTTGACTGTGGTCAAGGTCTCAAGGGGAATAAACGCATCTTAAGGACACGCTTACGTGGAGTGTAGAAACTCCAAATCTCTACGTTGAAATGTTAAGTTGTAATTAGGGTTAAATTAGGGATTCCACGACGGGAAACCCTAAAATGAGCGCGGCGGCTCTTTGACCTAATGCTAGGGGTAAAATTGTAATTTTGCCTGCGGCGAGGCATTTGTGAAAATTAGGGTTTGTAAGAGTTGTAAGGGTTTGAAGTTGAGGAGTTTTGACACGGCGGTCAAACGGCTAGACCTAATTCCTTCGGAGGTGCGTAGTGTGACAGAAATATTGATGAAGGTGTGAGATAATTGACTTGTAAGCAGAAAATAAAGACAGCAGTTAAAGCCATACAAACAGAAATTTAAAAGCAGTAACTTAAAGCGCGATTATTGGTTCGCGAGGTTACAACCGAGAAACATATACAATATGATAAATGAGATAAGATGAAATAGTATTGAGCTGCAAAATGAACAAACGGCGTTAGTGGGCAGCAGTTAGGCGACAATCAAATTAATTACGAAACAATAAAGAAAAAGATGTCAATTTGAGATTTTTATTATTGCTATATTTAAAAATTTTAATATCAGCTCGCAAAAAAAAGATTTAATTAAAAATATTTTATTCTTTCAAAAAAAGTTTTATTATTTTTTTAATATTTTTAAGAAAAATTTTCTATTTCTATTTTAAAAAAAGTTTTTTATTTATCCTTAATATTCACATAAAAATGTTTTTTTATTTTTTTTTAAAAAACAATTTTTTTCTGAGTTATAAAAACAAAATGTTAAAAAAAACAATTTTAAAAAACATAAAACAATTTTTTTAAAAAAAAACAAAATAAAATAAATAAAAAAGGGGGGGGGGGGGGTTGGGCCGGTAACCACATCCGGACCCAACCCAGTTACTAGTCATAAGGTGAAATGTTTTTTTTTAGGGTTTCCAAACCCAGACTTATTCTCGCGGCGCCGCTGTTCTTCATCTTCCTCTTCTTTCTCTCGCGATCGCTATGTTTTGCGTCTTCTTCTACAAAAAACCTGAAAAATGATGAACATGTGAGTTAACGCGTGAGGGTTTACATTTTCTTTAGCCGATGATGCTTGAAGCTGAGGCTACGGAGTTGATTGCCCGTCGTTTAAACGGCGAAGGTGATCTCCTCCTCCGGTGTTTCGCGGATGATATTGATCGTTCAGTGATGTTTGTTGTCTCCTATGGTTCGCTCACGATCTTCCTTCGTTAGCGTTTGCTTGCGATCTCCGTTAGGGTTTCGCTCTCTCGCCTCTTTCTCGCGGATACCAGTTAGCCCTCTTGATGGTGAGATCGTTCTCTTTTTATAACTAGCTTTTGGGCCTTTAATCCGTGATGGATTTGCGTTATTTTTGAGACATGATTTTGTGTTGATATGATTTGATTTTGTTTTGATTTTTTCAGATGCTGATTGAACCATGTTCCCTTTTTTAGAACCTGATTGGGGTTTTGATGAGATTGGATTTCATTTTTCTGATATGAATCGGATACTGATTCGTTTGATTTTGAACTGATTCGTTTTTGACTGATTTGTTTGATTGATTCAGATTGGGTTCCAATGGGGATGTTTCCTGATACGATTTGGATCTGACTCGAAACTTTCCATTTCCAGAACTCCTTAATTGATTCGATTTTGTTTGATCATTTTCTGATGTACTGATTAGATTTTTGCAGATGTGGATTGGATTGCCTTTGGGGAATTTGGATACCGATTTGGTTCCTGATGAGATTTTGTTTTGATCTGTTTTGGGACCAAACCTGATTGGATATTGCGATCTGTTTTCATTCAACTTGATTGTTAACACCTACTTTTCTTCTTCTTCTTTCAGGATGGACGCTTTGCCTTGGTCTTTGCCGCTGAGAAGAGTACGCGGTAATGATGACGTTTGTCTGAACCATTTGGAACAGGATACTACAATCCTGGCTTTTGATTATATTGTTGCTTCTGATTGAATTGGTGATGATGACTTGGGCATTGCTTTTATCTGGATTCACATTGGATGCAGGCCTTTTATTATGGCTTTGATGTTCCTTTGATCAGTTTTTTCTGATGTCCATTTTGTTTTGATATCTGACTTTAAGATGTTGACCCACTTGGATTCGTTTGAAGCAAATTTCGCTTGACTCGTTCTACATGAATTTGCTATTGGCTTGTTTTTCACAGATGCTTGATTCAACCCCTGGCCCGATTGTCTCTGGATCTGTGGTTTCCTGCTTTTTTCTGCTATGGTTTGTGATCTTGTTTAGTTTTCGATACTGGCTTTTCACGATGGACTGAATGTTTAATTTTTCTGTGATGTGTTTAGGTTCGAACCATCATCGGTTGAACTGAGAGCGGATTGCTTTTAGAGGCATCTTGCTTCCTTGGCTTTCTGTTGGACTGTTGTGATGTTATTGAATTCAATTCTTCTTTTCAGGCCTGAACTTAAGTCTTATTGTCTAGTGCTGAACTTAGTTCTTATTTTCTGGTGCTGAGCTGTGATTATGATGCGTATGTCCCCTTTCTGAGTTGGATGTTTGTTTAGCTTTGGGGCGGTTTATGAGTTGGCTTGCCTTTCAGTTTGAATTTCCACTTACTTGTGGCATCTTAAGAACTGTTTCATTTTTGACTTTCTGTCATCAATTTGTACTGATGCGATTGTGGAATTTCAGGTGTTAAAAAAAATGACTCCGACCTGCCGGCATCCGGGTCTGAGTTCAATCTTGCCTATGTTGCCTTATTCTCGTATCAGTTTGGAAATCCAATCGCGGCAAAACGAATCAGTCCCGCTTCTTTTATCACTTCTATCTCTCGGATGTCCCGTAACGATAAGAACAGGTATTACCTGATCTGACGCCAACGGTGCGGATCGGTAACGGGGGGTAGGACGCAGCTTCGGTTGTGCCACTCCCGGCACTCAATGATGACACTGTTCTGAGAGTGTCAAAAACAACTCCTAACCTTTTTTCTATACTGTTTGTTTTGTTTTGATGTGCAGGTGAATTGGAGATTCTGCGGAGAAGCTCAAGGACATCACGAAGACACTTAGGAGTTTTAGGACTTAGGACCTTTAATGTAAATCCTTGTACAGTAATTTCAAAAATATGAAACAATCTCCCTTTTGTATAATGAGATTTTTATGAAATAAAATTCCCAAAACTTGACTCTCTTTATATTTTATTCTTAGTTAAAAAATTATAAACATTTGTGAATAAATCCACAAATATTTAAATTCATTAACATAGTCATAAAACATAAACACTCCCAAATGATATTCTTATTCGTGCACTCGTCTCATCATCTGATTAAAATTCAATTTAAACGCTAACCAACCATTTCATAACCAACACGGATGTGTACCGTAATCACCACAATTTCAGCATCAACAATAACACTACTCGTAATTGAATTCCACTGACCAAAGGCTGTGAGCAACCATTCAATAATACCCCAGTAAAAATGTGCCCTGGTGATAGGTAAATGCCTCAAAAATAGTGTATCAAACGCCTCAGAGCTTAATAACAGCCCGTCTTCAAGGAATTGGTAGAATTTGCGTAAAATGACCAAAATACCCCTGGAACCAAATCTGCAAAACAAACACCTCCATAACTTGTTAGTGGTTAGCAAATGTACATATGAGATGATATGCGAAATGACTGACTAAATATAAGGGTAAAATTTGGGGTATTACAGTTGCCCCTATTTAAATAGCTACACCGGACGGTTTGAGTGACCGAGATTCGAGGAATCGTGGTGGAGAGATTTAAATATAGATAACCAAAAAATTTGCCCTTATATGCGACGATATGCAATGCCATGAATGCGAAAATGATGACAAACGCTACGAGAAGAACACACTGGGGAAAACGACGCGCTGAGACACAGTACAACACTGGGGAATTCTAAAAATGATGGTCAACTGGTGCGAACACGACCAATTGTCATTTTGGGAACGAGATTCTCAAATGGAGATGACACCTGTGAGACGGTCTCCACTGGGGAATCTAAAAATAAAACTGGATCACGTACGATTGCAAGATCGATTACAGAATGCTGGAGCATTGAGCAAAGAATAACATCCAAGCTTCTGTAAACTATCCCTCGTGACAGGATCAAACGGGCTTTTCGGAACTCCGTAACAAATATACAGGGTAAAGACCGGCTGTATGCCAAAATAAATGGACTTTGATGGGAAATGCCCTGATAAGCTTCTCGCGGGAGAACTGTCACTTATCGTTGGAAGGGACTTATGTGCCAAGATAGATAAGCACTCAAATAAAGAGGCTGCTGCTTATCTGATAAATAAATTTTCTCGCATTTAAGGTCGGCGCCTGGAATACGATTCTGATTCTTCTCTTAATGAAGGATAAATAAACTTCTTCATGCTTCAAGATCGTGCTCTCCTGAACATGAAAAGGGTAAACTGAGCTTCCTCATACTTCAGAATCGTGCTCTCCTGAATATGATTAGGCTTTTTCGGGTAAATGAAATTCTTCATGCTTCAAAATCGTGCTCTCCTGAATATGAAAAATGACTAATTGAACTTCCTCATAACTCAGAATCGTGCTCTCTTGAATATGATTCGGTTCTTTCTTGTAAATGAAATTCTTCATACTTCAGAATCGTGCTCTCCTGAGTATGAAAAGGATGAACTGAACTTCCTCATACTTCAGAATCGTGCTCTCCTGAATATGATTCGACTCTTGAAATTTCTTCATACTTCAGAATCGTGCTCTCCTGAATATGAAAAGGGTGAACTGAACTTCCTCATAACTCAGAATCGTGCGCTCCTGAATATGATTCGGCTCTTTCTTGTAAATGAAATTCTTCATACTTCAGAATCGTGCTCTCCTGAATATGAAAAGGGCTAATTGAACTTCCTCATAACTCAGAATCGTGCTCTCCTGAATATGATTCGGCTCTTGAAATTTCTTCATACTTCAGAATCGTGCTCTCCTGAATATGATTCCGCTCAAACCTCCCCGTATTTCAAGATCGTGCTCTCCTGAATACGATTTGGTTTCTTCTTTTACTAAAGGATAAATGAACTTCTTCATACTTCAGAATCGTGCTCTCCTGAATATGATTCCGCTCAAACCTCCCCGTATTTCAAGATCGTGCTCTCTTGAATACGATTTGGTTCAAACCTCCCTATACTTCAAGACAACAGGGAAAATGGAAGCCCAACTGCTCCATGGAGATGGCCATTTGCTGCAAGTCATAACGAAGATAGGATCAGCTTCTTAGGTGAGAAATGTTGTATATCGATGCTGTAAGACGTAGGATTGTAATAATAGATTATCCAGGCATGAACTGGCGGGTATCTGTGAAGGATTGTGGTTGATTTTCTTGAAAGATAGTGCAAAATAAATGCACATCCGGGTATAGTGATGAACTTCTCGGGCGAGAACAGTCGCGTATCTGTCATGGTATGGCGAAAGCCTTTAGATGGTGCAAAATAAATGCACGTCCGGTTGGGATTGACGACCGACAAGACTGAGATTCAATCTAGGATCGAGCTAGAAAGAAGACTGGTAATCAAGACTCCATCGAGGGAAACGATCTCGAAGGGTAAATATCTTATCTTGGTGAGGAAAGATAGCTGAAGTAACCGTCATCCACGAGGATCGAGCTCCGCGGGGAAACTGGAAACAAGTATGTATTTTATGCTTAAGGCTGACAATCTATTTGAAGAGAATGGACGGACCCAATTACTCGGCGGTAACGACCAATGATAGAGACACAATGAACCTGTGCATGCTAACGCGTATGTTAATGAATATGTTAATATGAATGTATGTTAATGTTTATGTATGCAAGATGTTATGAAATGAGTATATAATGACTGAATATGTAATGAGTATGTAATGAAATAGGCATGTGATGCTTATGCCCCTGCGTAGGCCGACGAAACAGACTAGAGACGGGACGAGAGATGAAATAAACATCTCGACGGAGATACCCTGCGTTCTCTGCAACCAATACGTCAATCATGGGTAAGAAGGATCAATGGTAGAACCAAATCTGGTTTTAGAATTCTGACTTCTCTGGGGAGAAGGTAATCTGCTTGGGGGCACGTCTTCACATGGGGAGAAAAACCTGAGGGACACTTTCGAGTTACCCAAGAAAAAGGTTGTCAGCTTATAGTCTCGCTGGGGACTGTGTTAGAGCAATGATTTGAAAGTATTTCTGCAATAATGATATTTTCGGGGAGTGAAGAGATCCTTCCGAAATTTCCACTAGTCAAAGTAATTTCTTATATTTCAAATTCGCTTTTTGAAGAACAATTTTTTTTGAAAAATCTACAATGCACCTTTCATTTCAAATTTTAAGAACAAACGCATTTTGCATAACAATAGAAAACAAAGAGCAATGCACCAAGGAATGTAAGTAACAAAATGGTATCTTTTATTAAAGGGTGGCAGCTCGCTGAAGGCATAGCTCCACAGATGATTATGTTTTGAAATTGGCAACATGGGAAAAGGTTACATTGAATCCAATGACATCTACTGACACTAATAACTAGGACTAATCCAGAATCTTGCTTTGGGCAAGGATGAAAGAAACTGAAACATGGCTCTCATGCGGAAAGTGTGTTCGAGATGATCAGTGTCCTCTGATGCAATGAAATGCCTTTGTCCCTAACTTTTGCCTGGACCGCCCTCTCGGGTTTTCAATCCACCGGGACGTTCCTTTTTGCCTAAGCCGCCCTTTCGGGTTTTCAACTTAGCGAGCTTTTTATTATTATTTCTTTTTTTTTTTCAACCCTTATTTTTGCCTAAGTCGCCTTTTGCAGGTTTTCGACTTAGCGGGTTTTTAGGCATAATATTTTCGGACTGCATCAGAATTCACGGGGTGTGCAAGCTCTTCACCATCCATTGTCGTAAGTATCAGAGACCCTCCGGAGAAAACGGTCTTTACAACAAATGGGCCTTCATAATTGGGCATCCACTTTCCACGCATATCTTTATGCACTGGCAAGATCTTTTTGAGCACGAGCTCTCCTTGACGGAACTCACGGATACGAATCTTCTTATCAAACGCTCTTTTCATCCGTTTCTGATATAATTGCCCATGGCACATGGCTGTCAAGCGCTTCTCGTCAATGAGATTCAACTGATCCAGTCTGTCTTGAACCCACTCAGCTTCCTCAAGTTCAGCTTCCATCAACACTCTTAAAGAAGGTATCTCTACTTCGATGGGGAGCACGGCGTCCATTCCATACACCAATGAGAAAGGTGTTGCCCCTGTCGAAGTTCTCACTGAGGTTCTGTATCCATGCAAAGCAAACGGTAACATCTCATGCCAATCCTTGTAAGTCACAACCATCTTTTGCAGGATCTTCTTGATATTCTTATTCGCAGCTTCAACGGCCCCATTCATCTTAGGACGGTACGGAGAAGAATTGTGATGAGTGATCTTGAAACTGTCACACAGCTCTTTCATAGTCTTGTTATTCAGATTGGTGCCATTGTCAGTTATTATCCGGCTTGGGATTCCATAACGGCAGATGATTTCTTTCCTGATGAAGCGGGCAAGCACTTGCTTGGTCACGTTGGTGTAGGAGGCAGCCTCTACCCACTTGGTGAAATAATCAATAGCAACAAGGATAAAACGATGACCGTTAGAAGCCTTCGGCTCAACGGCCATGGTGAAGACAAAACATTCAACGGTGATGGAGGTACATGCATCTTATCAGCGTAAATTTGGCACTTATGGCATTTTCTAGCGTATTGGATGCAGTCAGCTTCCATGGTTAACCAATAATACCCAGCCCTTAACATCTTCTTGGACATAGCATAACCATTGGCATGAGTTCTGAAGGTCCCTTCATGAATTTCCTGTAGCAACATGTCCGCTTCCCGTTTATCAACACATCTGAGCAGAACCATGTCGTGATTTCTCTTGTATAGCACACCATTACTGATAAAGAATTTGGACGCCAATCTTCTCAATGTTTTCTTGTCCAGACCAGTAGCACCATCGGGATACTCTTGCTTGACGAGATAGTTCTTGATATCATGAAACCAAGGCTTTTCATCCACCTCAACTTCTTCGACCACCTGACAATAGGCGGGCTCAACTTTGCGCTCAATATGGATAAGAGGTGCTTCATTAACGAATTTAACTTTCCACATGGATGCTAACATGGCTAAAGCATCAGCAACGTGATTCTCGGATCTAGGAACATGCTCGAACTCTATCTCGTCGAAATACTTGATCCGCTCAATAATATAGTCCTTATAAGGGATTAACTTCTCATTCTTCGTTTCCCATTTGCCTTGTACCTGGTAAATAACCAAGGCTGAGTCACCACTTACTTTAAGAAGTTTGATTCGGAGGTGAATCGCTGCTTCGAGGCCAAGAATACATGCTTCATATTCTGCGACGTTATTAGTACACTCAAAGTCCAACCTTGCTGTAAATGGAGTGAATCCGCCCTTTGGGTTCATCAAAACGGCGCCTATACCATGCCCACTGAAATTCGAGGAACCATCAAACATCATCCTCCACCAAAGACCTGGTTCCGGACCTTCGCTCGGATCTGGCTCTTCACAATCTCTTTTAATCAACAAAATATCCTCATCAGGAAAATCAAACTTAAGAGGTTCATAATCTTCAACCGGCTGGTCTGCAAGATAATCAGATAAAATACTACCCTTAATCGCCTTCTGGGGTACATACTGGATGTCATATTCGGATAACAACATGTGCCAACGGGCTAGCCTCCCGGTTTGAGCAGGTTTTTCAAAAATATACTTGATCGGATCCATTTTAGAAATCAACAATGTGGTATGACAGACCATATATTGCCGAAGGCGCCTAGCGGCCCATGCCAATGCACAACAAGTTTTCTCCAATGGTGAGTATCTGTTTTCACAATCGGTAAACTTCTTGCTCAGGTAATAAATCGCATGCTCCTTTCTTCCAGTCTCGTCATGTTGCCCAAGCACACAACCCATAGACTTCTCAAGAATGGTAAGGTACATAAACAACGGTCTTCCAGGTACGGGAGGAATCAGAATAGGGGGATCTTGCAAATAACCCTTAATCTTCTCAAACGCTTTCTGACAATCGGGGTTCCACTCAACCGTCTGCCCCTTGCAAAGTAACTTGAATATCGGCTCACAAGTAGCGGTCATGTTGGAGATAAACCTGGAAATATAATTCAAACGTCCCAGAAAACCTCTAACTTGCGTCTCGGTTTGCGGAGCTGGCATATCTTGAATGGCTCGGACTTTGTCAGGGTCCACCTCAATCCCTCGCTGGCTAACAATGAAACCAAGCAATTTTCCAGATCTGACACCGAAGGTGCATTTAGCAGGATTCAATTTCAACTGATATTTCCTGAGTCGTTCAAACAGCTTCACCAAATGGTCTAGATGCTCCTCTTCACTCTGAGACTTGGCTATCATATCGTCCACATACACCTCGATCTCCTTGTGCATCATGTCATGAAAAAGAGTGGTCATAGCGCGTTGGTAAGTTGCCCCCGCGTTCTTCAAACCGAAGGGCATGACTTTGTAGCAGAAGGTCCCCCACGGAGTAATGAAAGTAGTCTTCTCTCGATCGTCGGGATCCATCTTGATCTGATTATAGCCAGAGAAACCATCCATAAATGAAAACAACGCAAAACTGGCTGTATTGTCTACCAGTGTATCAATATGTGGCAGGGGGAAGTCGTCTTTCGGACTTGCTTTGTTCAGATCCCTGTAATCCACACACATCCTAACTTTACCGTCCTTCTTAGGCACTGGCACAATGTTGGCAACCCAATCCGGATATTTTGCGACTGCTAAGAAACCTGCATCCAACTGCTTTTTAACCTCATCTCGAATTTTCAAAGCCATGTCGGGTCTCGTTCTTCGAAGCTTTTGTTTGATAGGCGGACAATCCGGCTTAAGTGGCAACTTGTGAACAAAAATATCCGTGTCTAGGCCCGGCATATCTTGATACGACCACGCAAACACATCAATATATTCTTTTAACAACTCAATCAACCTCGGCTTAAACTCTGTCCCAAGCATTGCACCAATCTTGACCTCTTTCTTGTCCTCATCCGTACCGAGATTAATTAAGTCCACCTGCTCTTTATACGGTTGAAGCTCTGTGTACTCGTACTCAATCAATCTTGTCAGTTCAGCGGGTACTTCAAAATCTTCTTCACCCTCGTCCTCAGCTTGATTGATGGGTGCATCCCAGTCAGGAGTGTCAGTAAAGTCATTGGATCCAACAAGGTTTACGATGTCTCTGCATGATGGAAGGCTTACTTAATTAAAATGCTCGAAAATATGCAAGATAAGGAATGAAATGCTGTTTTTTTTTTTATTTTTTTGGAAAAAAGGTTGCCAATTTCATTTTTAAAGGTGAAAATGAAAAAACACAAATGAACCAAAGTGGAATTGAACAAAATGCCTTTATTAATATCCTTTTAGAAATGAAAGGTGGCCCAATAAAAGCGACCCTATAGCCTTGGGCAGAGCTATGGATTATTATTTGAAAATGTAAATGAAACTTTTAACAAAAATTACTTTGACAAGGGAAAAATAACAGGGATCTCTACGGCCTCCCAGTTGTTCAAAACTGCATCACCCTTAAATACCAGGTTGCTCAGCTCTTCATTTTCCTCACAGTCACTGATGGCATTGACTTGGAAACCTCCGCTGACAAATACCTCTTGGATAACCTTCGGACGCCCTTCGACAGTTGTGGCAGCTCCATTCTGAGTTGGTTTGTAACCCAACCCAGAGCGATCAGTCTTGGTCTTGACATCAATTACCTCTCCCCAACCTTCAGGAATGCCCCTATCAATTGTTGATTTGGTACTCTTCAGAGATGCAAAAGATGGATTACCCTGACCCACTGTCTCTTTGACTTCCAGCAGAACAACATTGGCGATCTCAAGTGCTTGAAAGGAGATTTCTAAAGCATTCTCATCGGCCTCGATGTAACGGAAAGAAGACAGGTTACTGACCATCAGATCCTCCTCACCGTGTATAATAACCAACTTTCCATCGATTACGAACTTCATCTTTTGATGTAACGTTGAGGTTACTGCCCCAGCGGCGTGAATCCATGGCCTTCCAAGTAAGCAGCTGTAATTGAGATTAATGTCCATGACTTGAAACGTGATATTAAAAACTTGCGGACCAATCAGGATAGGAAGCTCAACCTCCCCCATTACCGACCGGCGAGAACCATCGAAAGCCTTGACGACCAAAGGAGTAGGTTTCAACACAGTCTCTTTGAAAACCAACTTATCAAGAACCCTCTTGGGTATAACATTCAGAGAAGACCCGGTGTCCACTAGCACTCTCGCTAAATTGTCCTCCTGACATTTCACCGATATATGTAAAGCACGATTATGATTCGGACCCTCCTTTGGTAACTCTTCGTTGCTGAAACTAAGGGTGTTACAGGCGGTCAAATTGGCAATCACACTATCAAACCGACTGGTGCTGATATCTTGGTCCACATGTGCTTGAGTCAAAACTTTCTGCAAGGCCATCCTATGAGCGGGTGAACTCATCAACAGAGATAAAATCGAAATCTTGGAAGGAGTCTGATGAAGTTGATCGATAACTTTATAGTCGCTTTTCTTGATGATCCTCAAAAACTCAGCATCTTCATCATTCGTAACGGCCCCTTTACCTTTGTCTTTGGCAGGCACTGGGATATTAGTGGTGTCCTTGGGTGGGACCTCATTAGAACGGGGAGTATACACACGGCCACTGCGAGTCGTCCTGCTTGCCTCTGCGATATTGGTCACAGTGTCCCTAACCTCTTCATTTGGAATAACTTTCCC
The DNA here is from genome assembly GCA_963859935.3 of Lathyrus sativus. Lineage (NCBI taxonomy): Eukaryota > Viridiplantae > Streptophyta > Magnoliopsida > Fabales > Fabaceae > Lathyrus > Lathyrus sativus. The sequence continues at coordinate 855,391,704 of OZ012735.1, read as the reverse complement.
AGACTCCTTGTCAATCATCGTCACGTCGTATTTCCAAGGCACAGCTTTAGGATCACTGAAAGGAAACGGACTTGGTTTTCGAATAACTATCGGCCTATGCTGATTCACCTCAGGGATAGACGACTTTGGTATATCGAACACGAGATTGGCAGAACCTGCCCCTGATAAATTAAACACTGGTACCTTTCCCTTAGATCCAGGCTGATGGAAGACTGGCTCAACCACAGCGACCTCATCTTTCTTGGATTGGCTTGTCACTTGTAAAACACCCTCATTAATCAACCTCTGAACATCATTCTGAACCAACGCACAACCCTTAATACTGGCTTCACAACTTACGCATGCAACGTGGGAAGTATCTACCAAACCAGCTTCAAACAGTTTCGAATGGAACATTTTGAGAGGAGTCTTAATCTGTACAACGTCAAGGACATAACCTTCCTCCGAATCGGCACTAATGGCATTGACACTCTCATGGTTAGGAAAAGGGTTCTTCTTAACATTCGGTTGAGGATCTTCAAATGACAAAATCTTCTTTTCCAATAAATCCCTGACAAGATTTTTGAGAGCATAACAATTCTCCAGATCATGACCAGGCGCACCCTCATGAAATAAACAATGAGCGGCGGCGTTGTAATTGGCGGGTAGAGGATTAGGAGGCGGACCCAAAGCCCGAGTAGTGATTAGACCTTGCTTGACCAAAGAGGGATACAACTCGGTGAAAGTCATCGGAATCGGCGGACAAGGCTTATACGTTCTCCTGTTCGGAACATTCTGGCGAGGAGCCGGACTCTTTGGCTGTTGAGGAACAGGAGCGTTGGGCGCCTGTAGGTAGTTGATAGGAGGCGGATAAACAGGAGGTTGTTGCATAGGTTGATACATAGGAACCTGTTGATTGAAAGAAGGTGTAATAGCTGCCACATAGGGTTGTTGAGCATATTGGATTGGGTACCCTTGAGGTTGAGCATAACCTTGCGGATATCGATAGAAGTGTTCTCTTGGTCTACCAGAGGATATAGCATTAGTCTCGCCCTCTTTTTTCTTCTGGGAGCTATACGGAGGTTTCTTCGGCTGATCCTTGGAAGCACCATGATTATTTGTCATTTTACCACTTTTCATACCCAATTCAATCTTGACACCCACAGCAACGATGTCGGAGAAATTTGAAGTCACACTACCCACCATTCTCTCGTAAAATTCTGGACGAACCGTGTCGACAAACCAATCAGCTAACTCTTTCTCGGTCAAAGGAGGTTCTACCTGCGAAGCAATCTCTCTCCACCTTTGAGCGTACTCTTTGAACGACTCAGAATTCTTTTGTGACATACTCAACAACTGTCTTCTGTCAGGAGCCAGATCCATATTGTACTTGTAGTGTTTGATGAAAGCGTCAGATAAATCCTGGAAACTCTTAACGCGAGACTGGTCCAAAGTTAAATACCACTTGGAAGAAGCACCCTTCAAACTATCTTGGAAGCAATGAATCATCAGTTTATCATTCTCAACATGGGCAGCCATTTTGCGATAATACATGATCAGATGACTCTTAGGACAGGTGGCACCTTCATAACGATCGAAATTTGGAGTTTTGAACTTCGGGGGAATAACCAAACCTGAAACCAAACAAACATCCCTTGCAGCAGTCCCAAAAATTTGGTCGCCCTCTACTTTTTTCAATCTCTGGACGATGGTATTTACTTCCTCACGAAGCTTATCATGTTTATCATAACCTTCAACATTCTCATCAAGATTATCAAAAACTGTCTCATTGAAATACGGTTGCGCACGAGTGTGTACAACGGGTGGTGCAAAGATAGGAGCCCCCCTAGAAACTTCAGAAAATAAAGGCACGGCTTGCTGAACAGGCTGATTAATCGGAACAGTGGCTTGAGGAGGCACGAAACCGGGAGCAAGACCATAAGGTGGGTCCCTTGCTACGGTCACACTTGGTGGAGGGTCCACAGTAACGCCGGTAATCTCGGAAACAACAGTGGGCTGGGTATCCATCTTAGCATTCATGACATGTAGCAATTCCATCATACGCCCCATACCCCCTCGAAGGTCTTCAAGTTCATTGCTAAGGCGATCAATCTCTTTTGCCTGATCCTCCATTCTCTTTCGAGTTTGAGCTCTGGTGTTGTACTGGTGCCGAGAACTCAGGGTGACGAAACTGGAAGGCGAGAGAACCGAACATGAGAAAACGGAAGACACATGCAATGCAAGAAAGTAAATGATGCTATGATGCAAATGAAGATTTCATGGAATTCAAACATTTATGAATGTCGTGGGGTACCAAGGAAATCTTTTTCTTGTTTTTCATTTTATTTTATTTTATTTATGGTATCCCGCGGTATCTATAAATGATATTTGAACTCCATGAAATACAATGCAATGAGATGCTTTATGGATGCAATGCATGAAAACACACAAAGTCCTAGGTTAAAGGAACGTGAGCGGAGTCAAGGTCTACCCATCCCAAAAAGGAGTGTACTATAGGTTAATTGTACCTGCCGAACAAGGTTCTACAAAGTGCCCAAAGTCATCAGCCCATCTTTCGGATATTATCAACCTTCCGACTGACTCAGGGGTTAATAATATTCTCAAGAGAACCTCTTTTGAGTGTAGTATCGCGTAGCAGCCATTGTAGGATTACTCCCACATAGCTCCCGCACTACGTCCTAAATAAGGCCAAAGTGGTGTCTAAGGTACTACGGTCCTCAATATCACAGACTCCAATCGACCATGGAAAAAGTTTTCGCGATTACTCGTTCAACCGAACCATTTTCGAAAGGGTCTCAACTGAGCGGAGATTCTCGAATCAGCTTGGTCGGGATTCACTCCCTATAAGCCTCATCGAATATATCCCCATCCTATAATAATGTCACTAGTCCGGGCGTAGGACTTATCTCACAACACAAGGAACATTCCCAAAATCAGAGCACAAATATATACATGCAAATGAATAGTAAAACATATAGTAATAAATATGAACAAGTTAGGGATAACCCTCAAAAGTTTAGGACTCCCCAGTGAAGTCGCCATTTTCTGTTGCGGTGGAAATAGGATCACAAACTATTAATTAGTTTGAATCGCAATTCAATTCACAACCGCTCTTTGATTTATCCGAAGGAAAAGGTCAAAAGAGGGAAAACCTATTTTGCATCGTAAACACAATGCGGGGAAAGATCTAGGGTTCGGGGGTTGGTTAAATTTAGGGAAGGTATTAGCACCCTAAACTTCTGTAGTACTCTACAGGAACCTTTTGTTCAGATGTTTACTATTTGCTTTATTTATTTGCTTAAGGTATATGTACAAAGGATTAAAAGTGAGAAAAGAGACCTAAGGGGTTAGTTCTAAGTTTACTCGGCAAGACATCGCATCTTGTGCCTACGTATCCTTACGGGAGTGGAATCAGAGTAATCGTAGTTCCCCTCAAAAGGGAGGTTAGAGACTTCTTGACTGTGGTCAAGGTCTCAAGGGGAATAAACGCATCTTAAGGACACGCTTACGTGGAGTGTAGAAACTCCAAATCTCTACGTTGAAATGTTAAGTTGTAATTAGGGTTAAATTAGGGATTCCACGGCGGGAAACCCTAAAATGAGCGCGGCGGCTCTTTGACCTAATGCTAGGGGTAAAATTGTAATTTTGCCTGCGGCGAGGCATTTGTGAAAATTAGGGTTTGTAAGAGTTGTAAGGGTTTGAAGTTGAGGAGTTTTGACACGGCGGTCAAACGGCTAGACCTAATTCCTTCGGAGGTGCGTAGTGTGACAGAAATATTGATGAAGGTGTGAGATAATTGACTTGTAAGCAGAAAATAAAGACAGCAGTTAAAGCCATACAAACAGAAATTTAAAAGCAGTAACTTAAAGCGCGATTATTGGTTCGCGAGGTTACAACCGAGAAACATATACAATATGATAAATGAGATAAGATGAAATAAGTATTGAGCTGCAAAATGAACAAACGGCGTTAGTGGGCAGCAGTTAGGCGACAATCAAATTAATTACGAAACAATAAAGAAAAAGATGTCAATTTGAGATTTTTATTATTGCTTTATTTAAAAATTTTAATATCAGCTCGCAAAAAAAAGATTTAATTAAAAATATTTTATTCTTTCAAAAAAAGTTTTATTATTTTTTTAATATTTTTAAGAAAAATTTTCTATTTCTATTTTAAAAAAAGTTTTCTATTTATCCTTAATATTCACATAAAAATGTTTTTTTATTTTTTTTTAAAAAACAATTTTTTTCTGAGTTATAAAAACAAAATGTTAAAAAAAACAATTTTAAAAAACATAAAACAATTTTTTTTAAAAAAAACAAAATAAAATAAATAAAAAAGGGGGGGGGGGGGGGGGGGGGGGGTTGGGCCGGTAACCACATCCGGACCCAACCCAGTTACTAGTCATAAGGTGAAATGTTTTTTTTTAGGGTTTCCAAACCCAGACTTATTCTCGCGGCGCCGCTGTTCTTCATCTTCCTCTTCTTTCTCTCGCGATCGCTATGTTTTGCGTCTTCTTCTACAAAAAACCTGAAAAATGATGAACATGTGAGTTAACGCGTGAGGGTTTACATTTTCTTTAGCCGATGATGCTTGAAGCTGAGGCTACGGAGTTGATTGCCCGCCGTTTAAACGGCGAAGGTGATCTCCTCCTCCGGTGTTTCGCGGATGATATTGATCGTTCAGTGATGTTTGTTGTCGCCTATGGTTCGCTCACGATCTTCCTTCGTTAGCGTTTGCTTGCGATCTCCGTTAGGGTTTCGCTCTCTCGCCTCTTTCTCGCGGATACCAGTTAGCCCTCTTGATGGTGAGATCGTTCTCTTTTTATAACTAGCTTTTGGGCCTTTAATCCGTGATGGATTTGCGTTATTTTTGAGACATGATTTTGTGTTGATATGATTTGATTTTGTTTTGATTTTTTCAGATGCTGATTGAACCATGTTCCCTTTTTTAGAACCTGATTGGGGTTTTGATGAGATTGGATTTCATTTTTCTGATATGAATCGGATACTGATTCGTTTGATTTCGAACTGATTCGTTTTTGACTGATTTGTTTGATTGATTCAGATTGGGTTCCAATGGGGATGTTTCCTGATACGATTTGGATCTGACTCGAAACTTTCCATTTCCAGAACTCCTTAATTGATTCGATTTTGTTTGATCATTTTCTGATGTACTGATTAGATTTTTGCAGATGTGGATTGGATTGCCTTTGGGGAATTTGGATACCGATTTGGTTCCTGATGAGATTTTGTTTTGATCTGTTTTGGGACCAAACCTGATTGGATATTGCGATCTGTTTTCATTCAACTTGATTGTTAACACCTACTTTTCTTCTTCTTCTTTCAGGATGGACGCTTTGCCTTGGTCTTTGCCGCTGAGAAGAGTACGCGGTAATGATGACGTTTGTCTGAACCATTTGGAACAGGATACTACAATCCTGGCTTTTGATTATATTGTTGCTTCTGATTGAATTGGTGATGATGACTTGGGCATTGCTTTTATCTGGATTCACATTGGATGCAGGCCTTTTATTATGGCTTTGATGTTCCTTTGATCAGTTTTTTCTGATGTCCATTTTGTTTTGATATCTGACTTTAAGATGTTGACCCACTTGGATTCGTTTGAAGCAAATTTCGCTTGACTCGTTCTACATGAATTTGCTATTGGCTTGTTTTTCACAGATGCTTGATTCAACCCCTGGCCCGATTGTCTCTGGATCTGTGGTTTCCTGCTTTTTTCTGCTATGGTTTGTGATCTTGTTTAGTTTTCGATACTGGCTTTTCACGATGGACTGAATGTTTAATTTTTCTGTGATGTGTTTAGGTTCGAACCATCATCGGTTGAACTGAGAGCGGATTGCTTTTAGAGGCATCTTGCTTCCTTGGCTTTCTGTTGGACTGTTGTGATGTTATTGAATTCAATTCTTCTTTTCAGGCCTGAACTTAAGTCTTATTGTCTAGTGCTGAACTTAGTTCTTATTTTCTGGTGTTGAGCTGTGATTATGATGCGTATGTCCCCTTTCTGAGTTGGATGTTTGTTTAGCTTTGGGGCGGTTTATGAGTTGGCTTGCCTTTCAGTTTGAATTTCCACTTACTTGTGGCATCTTAAGAACTGTTTCATTTTTGACTTTCTGTCATCAATTTGTACTGATGCGATTGTGGAATTTCAGGTGTTAAAAAAAATGACTCCGACCTGCCGGCATCCGGGTCTGAGTTCAATCTTGCCTATGTTGCCTTATTCTCGTATCAGTTTGGAAATCCAATCGCGGCAAAACGAATCAGTCCCGCTTCTTTTATCACTTCTATCTCTCGGATGTCCCGTAACGATAAGAACAGGTATTACCTGATCTGACGCCAACGGTGCGGATCGGTAACGGGGGGTAGGACGCAGCTTCGGTTGTGCCACTCCCGGCACTCAATGATGACACTGTTCTGAGAGTGTCAAAAACAACTCCTAACCTTTTTTCTATACTGTTTGTTTTGTTTTGATGTGCAGGTGAATTGGAGATTCTGCGGAGAAGCTCAAGGACATCACGAAGACACTTAGAAGTTTTAGGACTTAGGACCTTTAATGTAAATCCTTGTACAATAATTTCAAAAATATGAAACAATCTCCCTTTTGTATAATGAGATTTTTATGAAATAAAATTCCCAAAACTTGACTCTCTTTATATTTTATTCTTAGTTAAAAAATTATAAACATTTGTGAATAAATCCACAAATATTTAAATTCATTAACATAGTCATAAAACATAAACACTCCCAAATGATATTCTTATTCGTGCACTCGTCTCATCATCTGATTAAAATTCAATTTAAACGCTAACCAACCATTTCATAACCAACACGGATGTGTACCGTAATCACCACAATTTCAGCATCAACAATAACACTACTCGTAATTGAATTCCACTGACCAAAGGCTGTGAGCAACCATTCAATAATACCCCAGTAAAACTGTGCCCTGGTGATAGGTAAATGCCTCAAAAATAGTGTATCAAACGCCTCAGAGCTTAATAACAGCCCGTCTTCAAGGAATTGGTAGAATTTGCGTAAAATGACCAAAATACCCCTGGAACCAAATCTGCAAAACAAACACCTCCATAACTTGTTAGTGGTTAGCAAATGTACATATGAGATGATATGCGAAATGACTGACTAAATATAAGGGTAAAATTTGGGGTATTACAAACGCCATATTCAAGCATTCACCCTTGAGGTTGAGTCTAGTTGTAACGCCTTGACTAATATCACTGATAACTTTATCAATCAGGTGATCTCTATGTGATCTCCATTCCTTAGGTAGATCACCGTCTTTTGAATTTTGTTGAATCGGTTCTTCTTGATGCTTAGGTTGATCATTTGATTGAGAAGTACCTTCTTTAAGAATATCTACAATATCATCATCATCATCATCACACAAAACAACTTCCTCCTTGGAGGGGTTAGATTTATCAAATTTAACATGCATAGATTATTCAATGGTTAAAGTTCTTTTATTATAAATTCTAAAAGCCTTACTAGAGAGAGAGAGTAGCCAAGAAATATGCCTTCATCAGATTTTTTGTCAAACTTACCGAGATTGTCTTTATCACTGTTCAAGACAAAGCACTTGCATCCAAAGATATGAAGGTAAGAAATGTTTGGTTTTCTCCCTTTGAAAAGTTAATAAGGAGTCTTTTTAAGAATAGGTCTAATATTAACATGATTAATTATAAAGCATGTCATACTAACTGCATCCACCCAAAAATATTTTGGAAGATTCGAGTCGCTAAGCATTGTTCTTGCAAGTTCCACTAATGATCTATTCTTCCTTTCTGCAGCACCATTTTGTTGGGGAGTTCTTGGTGCTGGGAAGTTGTGAGAGATTCCATATTCTTCGCAAACTTCTTCAAAAGAAGCATTTTGGAATTCTCCACCATGGTCGCTACTTATGGAGGCAAACTTCTTTAAAAGAAGCATTTTGGAATTCTCCACCCATTTTGTATTTGTTTTGCAAACTTCTTGAATGCTTTGAAAGCATCACTTTTCTGCACTAAAAAGTAAGTCCAACAAAATCTAAAAAAATCATCAATAATAACCAAAGCATAAACATTACCTCCGAAGCTCTTTGTTCTCGATGGACCAAACAAGTCCATGTGTAACAATTATAGTGGCCTTGTAGTGGACACCACATTCTTTGACTTGAAAGTTGATTTGGTTTGTTTCCCTTTTTGACATGCGTCACACAACTTATCCTTGATGAATTTTATCTTAGGCAAACCAACAACTAGATCATGTTTAACCAAGTTGTTCAAATGTTCCATGTGTATATGAGCAAATCTCTTATGTCATAACCATGAATCATTATTGTTCGCCATGAGACATTTAACCTTCAAAGACAAATTGTCAAGAGAAATCATAAATATATTATTGATCCTTTTACCTTTTAGCTTTACCTCTTTAGTGACTTTGTCTTCTATTAAGCATTCATCTTTTGTGAACTTGATTTTGAATCCTTGGCCACACAATTGGCTTATGCTAAGTAAGTTGTGCTTTAGTCTTTCGACATAAAGAACATCTTCAATAGATGTGAAAGGTGGTGCTCCAACGTTGCCTACGCCAAAAATCCTTCCTTTATTATTGTCACCATAGGTAACATAACCTTTGGCATTAAGCTTTAGATTTGAAAATTTGTTGAGGTCACCGGTCATATGCTTCGAACAACCACTATCAAGATACCAAAGATTTGAAGTGGTTTTCAATAAAACCTACAAAACAAGTTATTTCTTGTTAGATACCCAAGTTGCTTTGGGTCCTTCATAATTAGTGCCCTTCTTAACCCACACATAATGTCCGCTTGCTATACTAAAGTTTCTAACATAGCACGCATTAGGTGTATGGCCAATGATACCACAATAGAAACAAGTAGGTACACAATTACTTTTATATCTAGAAACAAAAGACTTATTTTTCATAACCTTTTTCTTTTTATAATGATGATGCACAACTTTAGGCTTGCTCACTTTCTTTATAGAAGTTTGATCACTAGCTTTAACAAAGATTATTTTGTTAGAACTAGGTTTAGAAAATTTTGAACACCCAAGTCCGCTTTTATCGTTTGAGTATCTTTGTTGGCTAAGGACCCCGTCTAAACCAATTTGTCCTTTTTCGTATCTTTCAAGAACTCTTTTAAGTTGGAAAATTTGGAATGAAAGTGACTCACAATTTTTGCATATAAAGTTTTGTTTTTCTTCACTATCAACCTTTCGTTTTTCATTCTTTTCATCTTTTTCCAAAGTATTCACTTTTTCTTCTAAAGATGCTATTTGTTTCTTTTGTGAAGATATGGTTTTACACAAAACTTTGCATTCATTTAATAGTTCATTTGTAGCCTCTTGCGCATCGTTATCATAAAGTAAAAAAGAAGTACTAACCTCATCATTTTCGTCGTCAGAGTGATGAGAAGCCATCAATGTCAAATTTGCACTTTCGTCGCTTTCCGATTCAGATGATGAACTAATGTCACTGTCCTCCCATGCAACATAAGCCTTCTTGTTCTTTGTCTCCTTTTTGCCTCTGAATCCATTCTTCTTTGAAAGTCTTGGACAATACGGTTTAATATGACCTTGCTTCCTACATTCATAACATGTAACATCTTGATTTGATGTGGAAGTCTCCCTTTTCTTAAAGTGTTTCTTCCTCTTTGCATAATTGACGGGTTTGTCACTTTTGTTGAAGAATTTTCCAAGTCTCTTAACTAGTAGCATAAAATTTTCATCTTCCTCCGATGCATCATCGTCTTGTCCTTCTTTTGAGTCTACTTTTAGAGCAATGCCTTTAGACTTTTTTTTCTTGATGTTCATTTTTCTCAAGACGTCCAAGTTCTAACTCGTGCTCTTGAAGTTTTCCAAAAAGCGATGCGGAAATCATTGTTGAGAGACTCTTCTTCTCCAAAATTACCGTAACTTTGGGTTTATATTCTCTTGTTAAAGATCTTAACACTTTCATATTTAATTCATCATTGGAGAATGTTTGACCTAATGCAATCAAATGATTGGTCAGGTGAACAAATCTTTTCTGGAGAGCAACAATGAATTCTCCAGGCAACATATGAAACATCTCGTATTCTTGACTTAGTATGTTCAGCCTTGATTTTTTAACCTTGGTGGTTCCTTCATGAGTCTCCACCAAAGTATCTCAAATTTCCTTAGCCGATTTGCATTGTGAAATTCAGAAAAATTCATCCATGCTTAAAGCACTTTGCAAAATATTGATAACCTTCTTCTCATTAGGACTTTCTTTTTATCATCACCGTCCCATGCACTTTGAATTTTTGGAGTACCGACACCATTTACAACACTAGTTGGTACATGAGGGCCAGTTTCAACAGTTTCCATATGCCTTCTCCTTGTGCCTCTAAATGTGCCTTCATGCGAATTTTCCAGAAGTCGAAATATTCACCAGAGAACAAAGGAGGTTTATTACTGCTACCGCCATCTTTGAACACCAGATTTGGGCTAGTGGAAGCCATGTGGATCTTTTAGGAACATGTTACCTATATCATGCTCTAATGACAATTGTAAGTGTGAAATACACCTAAGAGGGGGTGTGAATTAGGTACTTAAAATTTTCCGGTCTTTGATGTAGGATCCTTATTTTACTTTCCTAAAATTTACTAAGTGAAGAATGCGGTAAATGCGGAAAGTAAAGAGACACATCGATATATCTTAATTCCCCTTACAGTCCGAGAGTACTCCAGTCCCCTTTCAACACGAAAGAGATTTTTCAATAATTGTTAGATCCTAAGACAAGACTTCCACTTAGTCTTTCTATATAGATTCTAAACAATCAAACCATCAAGAACAAACTCTTGGATTTTTCAACTAAGTCCAATGAGAACAATCCTCTCAATATGGACCTCTTGCTTCTAACAATCTTGGACAGCAAGGTAACAATCTTACAAACTTAATTCCAACAATCCTGGAACACTAAGTATGTAATCAAAGAGTAAATGAATAAAATCTGTTTTGAGTAGTTTTGCAATTGTCTTCAAAATATCAATTTTCTTCTTGATATTCCAACTCTTATATATCTTAACAAGTGTTCAAGAGGTAAATGAGTGAAAATATGATGAATTTATGAAAGTTGAAGTATAAAAGTTTCACTCTTGAAAAATCAGAATTTTAACACTTGTGAAAATTTGAGAATGAAAGATGAAAAATATATTTGAAATTTTTGCAAGAAGGTTGGATTTAAAATCTGAGTTTAGAGGTATATATATGCCTTTAAATACCTTTTCAGAAGAGACATAATGGCCAAGAGATGCCATGATTCAAGAAGAAGAACGAAAACAATTTTATGCCAAAAGATACAACTTTATGGCCTGCAGCGCCAGTGGTAATCGGTTACCATAAGTGGGTAATCGGCTACCAGCCTCAACGAACTAAAAAATTTGAAAGATTACAAAGGGTAATCGGTTACCAGGTTTGAGTAACCGATTACTCTGTTCAATTTTTCAGAAAAACAGTTTTGAAAAAGAGGTAAAAGTGCATAGAAATGTTTTAAAAAGGTTTTAACATGAAATGCAAGAAAGAGAGATGAAGTTGAATACTTGTTTGAGGTATATAGTAGCTTAAACGTTGTATCTCCCTTTGTGTAGAACTTGTTTCCATTCTTGATCAAGCTTTGACATAATGATATGAAATTGAGTTGCTTCAAACTTGATTTACTCGATTGCCTTTAAACCATCCTTGCATGTTACAGAGTGTGTCGTCATCAAAATTGCTTGAGAAGCTTCGTCTTCACACCATTAATCTATACTACATTTGCTGAACCATTGTTGCCTAACTTGTTAGGATAATCCCTCCTCCAATGGCCAATTTTCTTTCAACCATAACATTCTGTTGTTTTTATGTCCATGGACTTAAACCTCTTTTACTTTCCAAAACCCACTGCCTTAACTTTTTCTCTACCACGGTCTTTATCTCTTTCACAAACAGACCTTCACTTAAACTTCCCCCACCATCCTCTACACTTTGGCGATGTTATGCATGTTGCAAAAGAGTAGAAGAAATAAAATACAATGTGATTGTTCCCTTCCCGTATATGAGAGTGGTCACCAAGTGATCATATGAGCTTGGTAAAGAGCACAGTAAAATAATAGCTTTATCCTTTTCTTCATCCTTCACATCAATCTGTGTCAAATCAGCGAGGATGTTGTTGAAAGTGTTAAAATGAGATTGCAAATTACCTCCTTCCCACATCTTTAAGTTATAGAGACGTTGCTTCACAAACAATTTGTTCACATGCGTCTTGGACTTGTACTGAATTTTCAACTTATCTCAGACATCCTTCAGAGTTGTGAGGTCTAAGATATGATTCATCACGTCATCAGAACGCAAAGTCTTTTTAAACCTACGACCTTCCCCTTCATCTCGTTTCAATCAATGGTTACGATGTCCGTCGGTTTCTCATCACAAAGCGCCTTCTATAAATCTTGTTGAGTCAACATATCCTTAACCCTCATTTATCATAAATCGAAATTTCTCGTTCTGTCGAACCAAGCCACTTCAACTCCACACACCCCAGTCGCCCACCAACATATACTCAGGTCAAACACAAGGGCAAGGTCGTGGCCACTTAACATCTCCGTCCTTTGTCCACTTGATACTTACCTGTGAATCAAACTCAACAACTTTAATCATATATAAATATGTAGAATCTACCGATCAAATTTACTCATTGATTTCATATACTAAAATCAAGTTTACTTAAACTTATTAAATTGAAAATTAAACCATAGAACGTCTAAAACAAAGATATGAATTACCTCAGCCTCCGTCGACACTGCCATTATAAATATGCACTTTAGTTAGTCTTATAATAAAAGTTTGGATTCACTTTAGTGTGTCAAATCTTTCTTTTCATTACATTGTCAAACTCAAACCTAAGAAAAGGTATATTATTATTAGTGCATTCTTTCACAATTAACCTGTCTTAATCAATTAGAGTCTGATTTGCTACCATAGCAACTCGTGTCGTGTCTAGATTCTTGTCCTACCATTTACCACTTGTCAACTTGGATTGTGTCTCCTCATTCTTATTCTAAATAAGTAAATAAATAAATAAATGCATTTTAACAAATATTTAATTATGATATCATTACAAGTCAAAATTTAATAACAGAAAAAAAATGAACAAAAAAGAAGAAGCTGCAAGTAGTAGTAACTGTGTATTGTCACAATGATCAAAAGGAACATGTTTGGTTCGTATCCAATGTCATGTCTTTGATTATTGTTGTGTCTTCAACTTGTCAAGTTGTTGTTCTTATATTCTTTTCATTTCACATCGAAATTAGTATTACTTTAATTTTGATTTTCAGAAAAACTAAATCGAGAGATTACGACATAAAAGTTGAAGTACAGAAAGTATTGGTGATTTCGTTGTATGTTCGTATGCATTAAATGAATAAAATATTTAAATTGCAACATGCTATAACAATGAGTTAATAAAAAGAAAAACAATTTTTTTTTTCATTTAACTATATTTTAGATTTCATTTTGCTCCATTAATTTTAAAAAGATTTATATTAGTCTTTAATTCTTCAAAACATTTTATATTAGTCTCTTTTATCCTATTAACAAGGGAAAAATTCAAAAATCAATCGTCAAATTCATCACTAATTAGATAAAAAGAATTAATTTAAAATGTTTTGAAAAATTAAGGGACCAATATGAATATTTTTAAAATTAAAGAATCAAAATAAATTCCAAGATACAGTTAAAGGACCAAAAGAATATTTTTTTCTTAAAATAAACTGCACAGATCATGTGCCTTGCTTTATATATATATATATATATATATATATATATATATATATATATATATATATATATATATATATATATATATATATATATATATATATATATATATATATATATATATATATATATATATATATATATATATATATATATATATATATATATATATATATATATATATATATATATATATATATATATATTTGAAATATTTTAATAATTTAAAATTATGTTAGTATTTTATTGAAGAATAATTTAGTATTTTATTATGTTGCATATGTAGCTCTAGTATTTGTGTATAACTAGATTAGTGGTGACTGTCATTTATATAATCATCTTTCTTACAATTTTTGTAGCCGTCGTTGCAGAGCAATAAATATTCTCTCATTCTTTTTGTTTTTATCACCTTGTGCACTAAATTGATATCTAGAGCTCCGGTTCGGATCTACGGGGAAACACGAGTGAAACGGTGAGGCGTTGTGTGATTGATTTCATTTCTTGAATTCATGTTGAATCTTGAACAGAATCGTAACAGAATCACATTTTTTGATTCTGCGGGATTGAGAAACACTGTGTTTGGTGAGATCTGAGTGACTTGCACAAGGTTGAAGATGAACGAAAACGGTAGTCTGAGCACCAAGCTTCTAGTGTTTGATGGCAAGAACTGGAATCGTTGGATGGTTCAGATGTGTGTGTTGTTTGGCGCTCAAGATGTTCTTGACCTCGTCAACGATGGTTACGTTTTAGTTGCACTTCCATAAAATGCAAATGATGTGCAGAGAAATACTCAGTGTGATCTGAGAAACAAAGATCATAAGGCGTTGTTCTACATCCATCAGTGTATGGATGTGAACGTGTTTGACAAAATCGTTAATTCGAAGACGGCAAAGGCTGTGTGGGACACACTGGTTAGGTGTTATGTTGGTGACAGTTAGTGAAGAAGGTGAAACTTCAGTCTCTATGAAAGTAGTATGAGAATCTCAACATGGAGAACAATGAGAAGGTATCTAAGTACATCTCCAGAGTGATTCTGATCACGAATGAGATGAAAGCTTGTGGAGAAACCCTTTCTGAACAAGTAATCATTGAGAAGGTATTGAGATCCCTTACTCCTCAGGTTGATTACATTGTGGTAGCAATAGAACATTCTAAGGATCTAGACACCATGAAAATTGAAGAGATGCAAAGCAGTCTAGAAGCACAAGAGTTGCGTCTGATTGAGAGAACTTCTAAAAGAGAAGTAGAGCAATAGGCTCTGAAAGCAGCTTTTGGTAAGAAGCATCAGAAGCAGTCTTGGTCAGAAGGCAGGAGAAGATATGATGTTGTTCAGAAGTCAAAAACCTCAACTTCTGATAGGTAGAAGAATGCTCAGAAGGGAAAAGAGAGATATGACAAAAAGAAGATCCAATGCTACTGTTCTAAGAAGTTTGGCCACTTCACTGTTGATTATTGGTCAAACAAAGAAAGGAAGTCAAAAGAAGCAAACATAGCCAGAAGAGATTCTGATGATGAATCTGTGCTATTGATGGCTTATGAATGTGATGATACGAATTTGACATACTGGTGGTATATGGACATTGTCTGCTCAAATCATCTTACTGAAAATAAGAAATGGCCGGTTGACTTTAACTCTGGAAAGAGGACATAAATCAAATGTGCTAATGATAAATATCTCGTGAAGGTATGGGAAATGTCAAATTCGTTATGAACAATGGGAAAACAATATTGACTCAGAATGTGTGGTATGTACCTGGCATGAAAAACAATCTGATGAGTGTAGCGCAACTAATTGAAAAAGATTTTTTAGTTACCACGAAGGACAATCTTTCGAAGTTGTATGACTGTAATCAAAAGATATTTATAGAGTCAGAATAGGGGAGGAATAGAACATTCAAGGTGAATTTTAGAACTGCAGACTCCGAATGCCTTAGTGCAATAAGTGTTGTGAAGGAAAGTGAGATGTGTCATAGAAGATTTGGTCATCTGAATTCGAAGAAGAAGGTACATGGAACTCCTACAATTAAGAATCCTGAGAAGTCATGCAAAATATGCATGGAAGGAAAGCAACCAATATTACCATTTGCGTCAGAAGTAGCTTCAAGAGCAAAGCATGCCTTAATAGTAGTGCATTATGATGTGTGTGGTCCATTTCCAGTAGCATCAATTGGAGGGAACAAATAATTCGTGTCATTTGTTGATGAATTCAAAAGGATGACATAGATATCCCTTATAAAGTTTAAACATGAGGTGTTTGCTGAATTCAAGAAATTCAGAATGAAGGCTAAGAATCAGAGTGGTCAGACTCTGAAGATTCTCAAAACTGATGGTGGAGGTGAGTATAACTCCACTGGGTTCAGAAATTTCTATGAGGAGAATGGAATTAAGCACGAGGTTACTGCTCCTTATACTCCTCAACACAATGGTCTTACTGAGAGAAGAAATCGTACTTTGCTTGATATGACGAGAAGCATGTTGAAGGAGAAGAAGCTTCCCCACACCTTATGGGGAGAAGCTGTTGCCACCGCAGCATATGTGTTCAACAAATGTTCAACAAAAGAGCTGAAGGAAATTGTTCCTATTCAGAAGTGGATTGGAGACAGGTAAAGTGTTAGCCATCTAAAGGTCTTTGGTTCTGTATGTTACAAACATGTTCCAGAAGCCAGAAGCCAGAAGCTAGATGATAAAAGCAAAGTAATGTTACTGGTGGGGTACCACAATACATGTGTGTACAAGCTTTATTGTCCAGAAACTAATAAAGTTGGATTCAGCAGAGACGTCATTGTAAAGGAATCAGAAGCTTGAGATTGGAATAAGTCTTAATTCAACTCTGGTGTGAGAACTTTTGAAGAAAAGTCAGAATTAAAAGTTTATGAAGATGTTAGAAGCTAAAGAAGATTCTGAAGCTGGAGTAGACTCTAAAGGCGAGTCTGACTCTAATGGTGATTCTGACTATGAAGGAGACTCAGAAGGTGAAGATGATTCAGATTCTGGAAATATTCCAGACTCTGAAGGTGGTCAAGGTTTTGGAGGAGGTCAACCTTCTAAAGCAAGAGCTTTTGAAGGAGAAGATTCTAAAGATAGAACTTCTAGGGTTCCAACATTTGAAGGAGATTCGAAACGAGGTCAGAGGCCACAGAGAGTCAGAAACATCCCGAGATGATTTTCAGAGTATGGCATGCTGTGAGATACTGAAACATACTCTGAGGGAGAGATTATTTAGTGTACCATGGTAGTAGACTCTAAACCAGTAAGTACAGAAGACGCCCTCAAGAAGAAAGTTTGGCTGAAGGCCATGAAAGAAGGACTTGAGGATATTGAAAGACACAAGATTTGGAAGTTAAATAAGCTTCCAAAGGACAAGAAATCCATCAGCGTTAGATGGATTTCAAGGTGAAGCTAAATCTAGATGGATCAATTGGAAAACACAAAGTGAGGTTAGTAGCAAGAGGATTTCTACAGAAACCTGGGCTGGATTATTCTGAAGTGTTTGCACTTGTAGCGAGACATGAAACAATCATACTGGTGATTGCAATAGCTGCTAACATGAATTGGCCTCTGATGCATTTAGATGTGAAATATGCATTTCTGAACTGTCCATTACAAGAAGAGGTATATGTGTCACAACCTCCTAGATGTGTTAAAAAGAATCAGGAAGAGATAGTGTACAGATTACATAAATTTTTGTATGGATTGAAACAAGCTCCTAGAGCTTGGAATCTAAAGATTGTTTTCATTTTTCAAGGAGCAAAGGTTTCAGAAATGTGAGATGGAGTACAGTGTTTATGCTCAGCATACCTCTAAAGGTAATATTATTCTGGTGTGTCTGTATGTTGATGACATATTGCTGATATGAAGTTCTGAACAAGAGATAGCTAAGTTCAAGAAGGTTTTGATGAATGAGTTTGAAATGATTAACCTCAAGAAAATGACATATTTTCTAGGGATATAGTTTATATACTCTAGAAAGGGTATCATTTTGCATCAGCTGAAGTATGAACTTGAGCTTCTGAAGAGATTTAAACTACAAAGTTGTAAGGCTATTGTCACAATTTTAGAAACCAATCACAAATTGGATTCTAATTAAGGTGAAGATGTGGATGCTACAATCTTTAAATAGTGGGTTGGTTTTCTGAGGTATCTGTGTAATACCAAACTTGATATCTGCTATGCAGTTGGAATGGTTAGTAGGTTCATGAGTAAATGTAAGTGGTCCCATTACCAAGCTACTATCAGGATTCTTAGGTATATCAAGGGAACTCTGAAGTATGGAGTGCTATTCGCTTATGAAAGAAAGACTAATTTAGAGCTGATGAGTTACCCAGACTCTAATTGGTGTGGAGATAGAATTGACAGGAGCAACTCTGGGAGATCCTATTTTTTGGTGTTCTAAGAAGCAACTTGTTGTTGCACTGACAACGTGTTAAGTCGAGTACATCGTAGGTGTTGTAGCTGCATGTCAAGCTGTATGGCTTCTGAATTTGCTGCATGATCTGAATATCAAAGAAAACAAGCCTCTGAAGTTGATGATTGATAACAAATGCACAATCAATCTTGCCAAGAACCCAGTTTTGTATGGGAGAAGCAAGCATATTGAGACACAGTATCATTTTCTGAGAATTCAAGTCCAAAATGGAGTGCTAAAATTTTGCATTATAGCACCCAGAAGCATCTGGCAGATGTTCTGACAAAGGCAATCAAGACGGATCAATTTCTCTACTTAAGGTATGGATTTGGTGTTGTTAGTTTTGATTAGGAAATCCTAAATTAAGGGATGATATTGAAGGATAGTTTAGTATTTTAGTATGTTGCCTATGTGGCCCTAGTATTTGTGTATAAATAGACTAGTGGTAGCTGTCATTTACATAATCATCTTTCTTACAATTTTTGTAGTCGTTATTGCAGAGCAATAAATACTCTCTCATTTCTTTTATTTTCATCACCTTGCGCACTAACATATTCCAATAATTATGTGTCCAAATATATTTATTTAATTATATTAACTATTTTATCAATAAAGTGTCTTAAATAATTATGTGAGTCTATAGATTTTATTTAGAAATTATTTAAGTATTTAACTAATTAAAGAATTAGGCATAAATTCAAATATAAGTGGATATCATGATGACCCATTTGAGAATAATGAGAATTCTAATTGGTCATCATGCTATATATAGGCTATGATCCCCCAATATACCGTACACAAACAAATTATCTCTTCTCCCCATATGAAGAGAATTCGAGGCATAAGGAGTACCGGTTGAGGAAGAACACAAAAGCCATCAACTTTTGGGTTTTAGGATTACCGTCAAAGGGATTTTCTCAATGAATTCAGATATTCTATAATCAATTTATCGATCCTTTAATTTTATACATGCTTGATTTCTGCGTCTAAATTATATATTATAATTTCTTGTTTTATTTCATATATAATAATTAACCATACATAACTATTATGTATTCTTGTATAAAATATATATTTTTTCTTTTCATGAGTGTTAATTTAATTTGATTTTTTTAATATCCTTCGAGTACAACTGTTTTATTATACTAGTATGTACATGATATAAACACAATTATTAAGTAATCAAGTAAATATACAATTTTGACATTACATTTATAGGTAATGTTTATCTGTGTTTTAAAGACCTTCCCATTTAATTTATTAAATTAAAATTGTCTAGTAATTTTGATTGGATTAGGTGAAACCACAAGTTGCAAAAGTAACCTATGTTATTTAAATTTGATTTAATTAGAATTACAAAAGATGTAGTGTGTAATTTTTTATACGAACTACTATGGTCGGCCAAAAGGAAGACACATTTTGGCCAGAAATTTGCATATTAGTGATGGTAAATATGTAGTAATTATTAAGTTTATCCATGTGACTAATGATTGATGTCAAAGGCATCCATTATCTGACATGACTTATTACTAATATTTGATAATTGCGTGAGAGTACCGGTTACAGTTAATTTTTACAATCAAAGATTGGGAATTGGTAGTGTTTTTGGTATCTTGTTTATGTCTTATTTAATTTGCATATAAATAATATTGTACATGTTCATATGTTTGTTTGACATGCCTACTAATGTTATTGTATGTTTGTTATTCTTTTCAATGGATCCAATTGCCACTGCTATTGCTCCAAATTTTGTTGCTCAGATTAACTTTATTCTTATGCTGAGTGGGATGAACTTTAAGTCTTGGAAATAATATGTGGAGATCGTGTTTGGATGCATGGATTTAGACCTATCTTTGAGGGAGGAGCGTCCCACTGCCACTGCTGAGAACCCAAATGAAACTAAAATAGAAAAATGGGACCGATCTAACCGAATGTGCCTCATGATGATCAAAAGATCCATACCTGAAATAATTAGAGGCTTGATTGCTAAGAGTGAAAGTGCCAAGAAGTTCCTCAAAACTGTGGAGCAATTCTTTGCTAAAAATGGTAAGGTTGAGACAAGTAGTACCTTGTCCAAACTCATTTCAATGGTTTATAAAGGCAAAGGGGACATAAGCGAGTACATCATGGAGATGTCTAATCTCGCATCAAAATTCAAGGCATTGAAACTAGAATTTCATGAGGATTTGATTGTGCACTTGGTTTTTATCTCTCTCCCAACACACTTTGGGAAATTTAAAATGAGTTACAATACTCAGAAGGACAAATGGTCTCTCAATAAGCTCATATTTCACTGTGTGCAGGAGGAAGAGAGGCTAAAGAGAGAGAAGACTAAAAGTGCTCACTTGGCTAACAGTTCTTAGAATAAAAGGAAGAAATATGAGAGAATTTTTTTTTGCAAAATAAGAAGGCAGAGGAACAATCTAAAGAGACCATTTGCTTCTTTTGAAAAAAGGACGGACACATGAAGAAGGAGTGTTCCAAATATGCCGCATGGTGTGAAAAGAAGAGTAATTTTCTCACTTTTGTTTGTTGTGAAATTAATTTAGTTTCTGTACCTAAGGATACTTTGTGGGTATATTCTGGTGCTACTACTCACATTAGTATGTCCATGTAGGGTTGCCTGTGGAGCCGTCATCCAAGTGATGCTAAAAGATTCATCTATGTGGGCGATGACAATAAAGTTGTAGTAGAGGCTATAAGGACTTTTAGATTATTATTAAAGACCGATTTTCATTTGGATTTGATTGAGACTTTTGTTGCACCGTATATTAGAAGGAATTTAATTTCTATTTCTATTTTGGACAAATAAGGTTGTACTTGTTTGTTTGGAAATAATAAATTTAATCTCTCATATGATTTAAATGTTGTTTGTTATGGTTCTTTAAATGATAATCTTTATATGCTTGATATTGAATGTCCTTATAGCAAAATAATATAAATAGAGTCACATGGTACAAAATAAAAATTAAATGAGAATTCCACCACATTATGGCATAAGTGATTAGGACATATATCTAAACAAAGAATTCAGAGGCTTATGTCAGACGATATTCTTAGATCCCTTGATTTGTCGGACTTTCAAGTCTGCATTCAATGTATCAAGGGTAAGCAAACAGATAAGAGGAATTTTCATGCTGAAAGAGCTAAGAAAGTCTTAGAACTAATTCATACCGATATATGTGGTCCTTTCCCTACATGTTCTTGGAATGAACAACATTATTTTATTACGTTCATAGATGATTACTCGAGGTATGGCTACCTGTATTTGATTCATGAAAAATCTCAATCTTTGGACGTGTTCAAGTCATTTAAAGCTGAAGTCAAACTTCAACTTGGAAAGAAAATAAAAGCTGCCAAATCCGACCGTGGTGTGAATACTATGGTCGGTATGATGGATCAGGGTAACAACTTCCAAGGCCCTTTGCGCTTTTCCTCGATGAGTATGGAATTGTTCCACACTATGCAATGCCGGGAAAACCTAGCATGAATGGAGTTGCAGAATGAAGAAATTGGACTCTTAAGGAAATGGTAAGGAGTATGATTAATCATTTTTCTCATCCATAGTCATTTTAGGGAGAAGCATTAAAGACCGCAATTCATATCCATAATAGAGTACCTAGTAAACTAGTAGCTAAGACCCCTTATGAGCTCTGGACTGGGAAAAAGCCCAGAAGTAGACACCTTCACGTTTGGGGATGTCCACCTGAAGCGAGGCCTTATAAGCCTCATGAAGGTAAGTTTGACACAAAGATTATTAGTTGTTATTTTATTAGATACTCTAAACGCTCTTACGGGTACAAGTTTTACAATCTCATCTCTAGAGAGAGGAAAAGTGCAATTTCAGATGATTATATTGTATTTCTTCAGGAACTTGAGGATGACATTAGTTTGACTGAGGAAGATCCTATCAAATTTAGTCAAGCCATGCCGAGTCCAGACTCTCTTAAGTGGGTTGATGCCATGAAGGATAAGATGAAGTTGGTGGATAACAATGATGTTTGGGAACTCATTAAATCATCTTAAGGAAAGAAACCTATTGGTTGTAAATGGATATTTAAAACTAGAAGGGATTCAAAGGGTAACATTGAGAGATATAAAACTCGTCTTGTCGTAAAAGGCTTTACTCAAAAGGAAGGAATTGATTATAAAGAAACTTTCTCTCCAGTTTCTTCAAAGGACTCTCTAGGGTCATGATGGAATTGGTAGCTCATTTTAATTTAGAGTTGCATCAGATGGATGTAAAGAATGTGTTTCTAAATGGAAACATTGAAGAGACAACATATGGGGTGCAACCAAAAAACTGTGTCAGGAGACCCAAAGTTTATGGTTTGCAAACTTAAGAAATCCATCTATGGCCTTAAACACGCTTCCCGTCAATGGTATTACAAATTTCATCAAGTAATATTTTCATTTGGTTTTGAGGCTAATCCAGTTGATAATTGTGTATATCAAAAGTTCAGTGGGAGTAAATTCATCTTCTTGGTACTATATGTAGACGATATCCTTTTGGCAAGCAATGATGTAGGATCATTACACGAAACCAAGAGATTTCTCACAAATAAATTTGAGATGAAAGATCTTAGGCACACCTCCTCTATATTAGGAATTCAAATACTTAGAGACCATTCTCGATGTATTTTAGGATTGTCACAAAGTAGCTATATTGATACAGTTCTGGATCAATTCTCCATGAAAGATAGTAAACCAGGAGACACACTCCCTGGTAAAGGAGATAAGTTTTGTCTTAAACAGTAGCCCATTATGGATATTGAAAAGGAAGAGATGGATAAAGTTCCATATGCTTCAGCTGTGGGAAGTCTTATGTATGCTCAAGTTTGCACCTGTCCCATCTGAAGAGAATTCGAGGCATAAGGAGTACCGGTTGAGGAAGAACCACAAAAGCCATCAACTTCATGGTTTTTGGATTACCGTCAAAAGGATTTTTCTCGATGGATCCAAGTATTCTATAATCAATTTATCGATCCTTTAATTTTATACGTGCTTGATTTTCGCGTCGAAATTACGTATTATAATTTCTTGTTTTATTACATATATAATAATTATTGATACATAACAATTATGTATTCTTGTATTAAATGCTTAATAAAATAAAATATATAATTACATAAATAATATTGTTTTGGCGCCAAAAATTACTTTAAAAACTTAACTTTTATATATATATATATATATATATATATATATATATATATATATATATATATATATATATATATATATATATATATATATATATATATATATATATATATATATATATATATATATATATATATATATATATATATATATATATATATATATATATATATATATATATATATATATATATATATATATATATATATATATATATATATATATATATATATATATATATATATATATATATATATCATAATCCAAGTTGACTACCATCTAAATGATAATGCAGAAAGGACAAGATGGAAATTAAATAAATCATGTCTTATATGAAGAAAGTGTCAAATGAAAAGTAAATATATAAATATCATTATTTATGCAAGGGTGCAAGACCTTGTTGACACTACAGAAAAGAAATAAATAGTCAAGTCTCTCCAACCTGAGACGTTGCACCGAGGTCCCCAACTAAGGCCACATCCCGAACTACCTTGAACGAGTCAGGTTGCAAGAGGGGAACAATTATATATGGAAGAAGGGCTTCCATCTGGTAGGTAGCTTGCTTAAAAGCTCCTTACACGTTCTTAATTAATTGTTTGCTAAAGGGATTCATCGAACTTCTTTCTTAGCTCAACCACCCGATCATCGTGGGCCTTACAATCCTTAGATCGAGATTCCTTCTCCTATTACAGAGCTTCAAAAGCCTCATCAGCACGAGAGTTCATCTCCATTACAATTGTGTGTATATCCATCTTGAACTTCTTCTTCGTCTCTAGGGAGGATTCAAGCTCAAAGATCCTGGTAGCTAAAGAAGAAGGAGATCCATGTATTATTACCTCCCCTTAAGAGTCTCATCACGGCTAGCCTTATTTTGAAGGGTTGGCATTTTCTTATGAAGCTTACACCATTTTTGTTTCATAGCTTCACACATCCCCTTCCTAGTATCCCCCTTTTGAAAGATTACACAAGGATGAATGTCCACCTAGACAACAGTAGTTAGTAAGAACAAAGTAGTATGGTAAAAGTAAAAAATGGCTTTGGAGAAAAACTCCATCTTTTTTTTTCTTTAGAAAGATTCTAAAGGTAGGTGAGATTCTCTTTAAATATTGTAGTAACAGCCTTATGCAGAGTGCGGAGAATCTGAGAATGCAAAGTAGCCGACAACATGAAAAGAAGGTTGGTCGACTCGCAAAGGGCACCCACGGACAGTCGAGCTTGTTTACTTGAATCTCTTTTTGTATTAGTAGGAAGATACTGGGTGCGTTCCTTAAAAATCACAGTAACAATCCTAGAAGAAGGTTGGCCAGGTCCAAGAGTGATCGGGGAAGTCCTGAAAATAACAGACATGATAAGATCGATAGTAGGATGACTAATAGCCTGAGTCGAAGGAGCAACTTTAACACCCCAACCTCCCACTCTTTGGCAATAGCATAAACCTTTTTTATAGCGTCCATGTTATTTGAAAATATCATATACTCATGTTAAAAAATGGTATGAATCCACCCTCATCAAAAATCACTTTCATTTCTAGACTATTGATCGGGCCCATAATAATGTGAATATCAATGAAAAGAACCATCCTCATAGAAAAGAACCCAGTAAATAGTCTCTAAATATCTCTTCATCTTAACCTCGTCAAGGGTAACAGAATCCAGTTGGACGGAATATGAATGAGGTTCACAATGGAAATAAACCCAAGCCCAATATTTTGGGAATCTATTTAAGCAAAAACTAAAAGACCCAGTAGGAACGCGCCAGAGCATGGAGTGGGATTCTAAAGTACGAGACTTCACCAACATAAAGTACTCCCAAATATCACCTCAGCTTTCGTAAAATGGACTGAATAGAGTAATGTTTTGGCATAGCAAAATAAATCCTTGATACCATAAATTTTACCTAAAGATATGTATTATGGAAAAGAGATGGAAGAACAGACGAAAGAAGGGGTTTCTAAGACCGATATTCAACTGAAAATTGGAGCACCTTTATAAAATCCCAAGAACTAGGATCAAGTTGCGAGGGGGGAAATTTAAGAAACTTCAAAACCTCCACCTCAAACTCAAATAAGGGATACCGTATGTTTATCCAGGTGAACAAACACTCATAAAAAGGAATGGAACACTTCTAAAAATTGCTACATATCCTTTTGCCTAATTCTATAGGAAAGACTGACTAGTCAATGAGGTAGGAAACTATAATGTCGGAGGCACTTACAGCCTCCAGATAATTTAAAATAGAGATGGATTCCCAATATCTTGGAGTCCACCCAGCTTTATTTGCTCACATTAGCCGGCTCCAATAAATCAACTCATTTAAGAGGTTTCTCTTTATCCCAAAAGATCTCAAAGGGATTGAGCTAACTGAAAACCTCATCTTGATGACAACATTCGAGACAATTCATAACCTCAATTCACTCAGATCCTGGTCGTAAGTAGTGTTCTAGATTGGGCCTGGACCGGCCCGTCCGTCGGGCAGGCCCAACCTAACACTATGTGAGGAAGGCCGAACAAGGCCCAATTCTCCCATGTCGGGCATGAAGCCACATACGTTGGGAAGATGACTCCCTTGTCGGGAAGACCCACACGTCTTACACACATTCTCCACGTGCTCCCCCACGCGGAGACACATCATTAGGAAACTATCCGCCTCCGAAAGAGCTGGTCAACCTACCTTCCAGAGATCACAAGGCGATTGATCTAGAGCAAAGACCACGTGCTGGTCTTCATTATGCCACGTAAGCCCTAGCAGTTACTTGGGTTGGGTTTGGCAGTCCAGCTCAATACAAGTAACCGTTGGCCCTGTGCTGAAGTCTCTCTATAAATACCCTATTTCACTAGAGGGTCAGGTATTTCATTCTACACCTATTTCTGTATTTGCTCTCCCACTCTGATCCTTTACTCACTTAACCATCAAAGTGCCTTGCAGGTTACCCCCTCCTTCTCCCTACCTCCAGTAACAGTTACCAGTCGACGACACGTGGCAGACTAGTGATCTCTTTTGATCAGGTACAATCAGTGGAGCCGTCTGTGGGAATATAAAGCTTCCCCGTTCTTCCGAGCAGTAGAACCAAAGCTTTCATCAATTTCCGAGATCATGACCGTCCACGCCACGACGATGTTGTCCATAATTTCGTCTTCAGCCCACTCACCGTCGAAGAATACCATGGTGGGCCGGTCGACAACCATGATGGCGACATTAAGGATGGGCATACTGCCTCTCCTTTTTCTGACGACGCGAAACGCAGCGTCGCCCCTCGAGCAAGGAGCCCGGCTGTTTTCAAGCCTGTCCCCACACCAGCAGGAGCGGATCTGATGATGACTGTCCTCTTCACAGTCATCAACCAGACTAATTTGATGTTGTTCCAGCGGAACAAGCGTATCGGGATGCTAGAACAGGATACCTCACCTCGCTCTCCCCCGTGGAGAACCCAGCGCGAGGATTCCCGGAGCCCCTCTCCCCGTCAACGGGGGCGCCGTCCACAATTGGAGAGGCCCTAAACCGTGGCCAACAGTTGCACCCCAAAATTTGCCCAACATTTCTTTACCTAGCTTATGTTTTATCTCATTCACATTAGCATTATCATTTGCATTTCATTGACATGTATGCAGGGGATCAAGAGGTATGATTACCAATCAAGGGCTACACAAGACTGTGAGGCTAGCTAAGACTGTGAGGCTAGCTAAGAATGTTAGCCTTAATTAAAACCAAAATTTGACCAACTACTTATCGCTAATTGGCTCATGTTTCGTCTCATTTCATTTCGCGTTTGCATACCACGTACATTGCATTTTTTCCCGTCAGATTGACTTTATCAGGATCACAGCCCTCTGATCGCGCTCCAGGCATTTCAGGCCAATACGAGGACGTATTGTAAGAATCGGTGCTCGTCCCGGTGTTTTCAGCTCCCGCTGTTGTTTTTGAGGACATCTCGGTGTCCGGGTTTTTACCGTTTATTTCGATATAGTCGCTAATCGATTTAATCGGCCTTCTTCGGTAGTTTTAGATTTTTCCCTTATTTTCTAGAATTTTTAATAGGTTTAATTGTATTTTTATAGGTATTAGATAATTTTTAAATAGCTTTAATAGGTTAATTGTTTTTTTATATATAGTTTAGTTTTAATTCCCTTTTTTTAGGAATTTTTTAATCATTTTAGATAATAGGTTTTAGGAATAAATCATATATTTTTTAGATATTAGATAGATTTTTAAATAGTTTAATAGAATATTCTTTTAATAGGTTTTTTCATTAGTTTAGAGATAAATAGATTAATTAGAATTAATAGAAATTAATAAAGGTTTTTTCATTAGTTTAGAGATTAATATAGATTTAATAGTTAATTCTCTTTTTTAGGTTTAATTAGATTTTAATATTTAGTTAGATTTTAATTAGAGTTTATTAGGTCTAATTAGGTTAGATTAGTTTTAATTTTCATATTAGTGTTAATTGTAGTCTTAAGTTTTTAGTTTTAATTCAGTATTAATTAGGTTTAATCATTAGAGTTAATTAGGTGTTCATTAGTTTTAATGTTCATTAGGTGTTAATCAGCATTAATCAGATCCATTTACTGGGCCGTGTGGCAGTTTTTGGAGGCCCAAACCTCAGTCCAGGTGTCATCCCTATATAATGCCACGCGTGTGCCTCAGAGAGTACCACTTTTCATCCACGTTATTCTTTCTCCCAGCTTCCACGTATTCCTCAGGTCCCACACTCACGCCACGTTTTCTTCTCTCTCACCACCACCTCACCAGTTCCAACTGCATGCAGAGCCCACGTGGCTCTCCCTCTCGCCTCCACCATTGCCACGCGTCTCGCTCACACCGATCCTCTGCATGCCTTCGCCACGTGCCCTCCCCGACGGCGATTCCCCCGTCCGGCCATGCAAATGCCAGAGAACATCACCAGCAAAATCAAGCGGTGGTTCTCGCGGCCAAACTCCCCCAAACCTCGCCGGAAACCCTTGAATCCCACCGGAGAACTGCAAATCTCCACCGAGTTCATCAACTTCATCATTTTTTCCAGACGATCTTCATCATTGATCTTCACCGATCATCATCAATAATCGTTCGATCTTCATCATCATCAATAATCGTTCGATCTTCATTATCATCGCCTTCATCTTGATTTTCATAGAATTCCCAGATCTGCAAGCGATCTTCAGATTCATCCAGAAGATGATGAAGATTCTTCAACTTCATCCTTGTTCTTCATGTTGTTCGAGCCTTCATCACCGACATTTTTCCAGATCTTGATTCAAGATCTTCAACATCAAGAACAGCTGTAACATCATCATCAAGCATTTCCAGAACCTCAAGAATTTACCAGATCTTCGTGTGAGCTTCATCCGATCTTCATCACCATTTTCCAGTTTTGCCAGATTCGTCAAGAACACTACTCCTCCGCCCAGATCGTCATATGCATGTTCATATTCTTCGCAGATTTAGCACCAAAGCCTTAAGATCTTCAACCAAACGCGCCTCAGCTTCCAAACGTCTCAAGGATCATCCACGCAGCTCCAGATGCTTCGTCATCCAGCATTCATCATGTTTTTTCAAAGCGTTGAAACTTCACTTTCGGTTTATTCTTCAAATTGGCGTCTGGAGACACAACGACCTTCATTATCTTCCAGATCTCCTTTGAGCGTGGTTGTTATTGTCTCGTTGATGGTTACCGGATTTAGAATGTGTTTTGGTTTGAGAGGTCGGGTAAAGAATCTTGTGGAGTTGAAAGGAGTAGGAGATTTGAGGTGAATTCTGGGACTGAGTATCTGAGAGGGGGAGAAAGATTGAAGATGAACGAGAGAGAGAGTTGGAGAGGAGAGAAACGGCGCAGTGAACAGTACTCTGCAATGGGGGACCTAGGGTTTTCTTTCCTGAAGCTAGAACGAGGGAGAGAGGGCTGTCAAGCGGATTGGGCCGGGCCCGTTTGTTTTCCGTCCGTACACCCCTCTGTTTTCTTTATTCACCCTCCGTTTATGTTTTTTTGTTATGGATTGGTTATTGAGCTGGGCCCTGTGTGCATTTCTGGCTACACTCCCTGTTTCATTAGCGCACCCCCTTCCAGCTTCTTTTTTGTTTGTATTCTTAGTGGGTTGGGCCCAGTTTTTTGTTCTGTTTTTGCTGCCTCACCCCTCCTGCTGCAGTTTGCACCCCCTTCTGTTTCTTTCTTTCTTTCTTTATTTTCTTTTATTTTCTTTGTTTAGATTTTTAGGAAAAAGAATATGTAATAAAAAAATATGCGATACGAAAATATGTAATATAAGCATAGAAAATATAGTGATAGAAAATAATAGTATTTTTAATAGTTTCTTTTTAGGATATATTCTCATAGAGTTTATTTTTACGCCTTTTTAGAAGTAGTTTTAAATGTTCATTTGTTAGGGGACTTTTTACATTTTTAGAAGTAGATTTAGATGTCCACTTGTTAGGGGACTATTTTTCATTAGATTTCCTTGATAGTTGGATAGGATTTTTAGGAGTTTATTTTCCTGTATTCAATCATTGTAATTTCTTTCAGAATATTAATAAAACGAGATTTGCGCTGTGGTCTCCGTTCTACCCGTAGTTAAGCCGAACTACAGCTGCTCTGACTTTCTCTGATGAGAATATGTAGGCATAGGATGCGATGTCCTAGCGAGCACACTAACAACTAACCTTTTGTTCTCCTCGCTGCGATGCGATAGAGACTTTCCCGCTGACAACTGATGTTATCCTTTTCTCTTGCCCGAGTGCATTTGAGACCAAACCGTAGTTCTAGTTCCCGTAGGTTCCCATACCTCGAAACCCGACATACTACGTCCATTCTACCGCAAACAGGTACGCCTAAGTCTCCAATGGTCGAGCAGCGTCCACCTAACTGCTAGAATGCGTACGCTAGTATCATCAACCTTTTCTCTCACCCCCGTGTGACCGAGAACACCCTGTCTAGCCGTAGTTAGCCTGAACTACGTTGACTCTGATTTCTCGTTCTCTGATGAGAATACGTAGGCATAGAGTGCGACGCTCTATCGAGTCAATTTCTTTCCGTTTAGATTTAGCAGCCGTAGATAGATTGTTTTTCACCTGTAGACAAACCCGCAAGCGTGGATCCCGTCGAGTACGACGGACGTGAGGGGTGCTAATACCTTCCCCTTGCGTAACCGACTCCCGAATCCAGACAACGGTTGCGACGACCTTGTCTTACCCTTATTCGTTAGGTTTTTTCCAATCGTTTCCTTTCCCGCTCCGAGGGATGAATAACGAAAGGTGGCGACTCTTCTGTTCTGACGACACCTTATTTTCGCGCAAGCGACAGCTGGCGACTCTGCTGGGGACGTGACGTTTCCCTGCGAGAGTCAATCCTAACGCTTGTATGTTTACTTGTTGGGTTGCATTTATTTATCGCATTTTACTTCTCGCACTTTATTTCCCGCATTATATTTCCGGTATGATATGATTATCTGTGCTGTTGTGGGAGGGGCATTCTGATGAGTGAGAAGCCAGACCCAGGCTTGAGTGCACCATAGAATTAGAGTGGAAATTAGTGGGCGCGTGCTTGCTTTGCAGGCACTACTGTCTCATGAAATCCACGCTCAGACGAGGTTCTCCCGGTTGGCTTCTCTTTCAACCCTTTGGGTTGAGACGGTTGCTGGTTTGGTGGATTGTCGACTCTGGGGACCAATCATTTGTGATTCAGCTAAGTGAGGCCGCTTCATGAGCTGGTGATGCCACACCTTCTGGGTATCGTATCACCCCTCTTGAAAGTCTGTGATGCTGATGAACGCATAGGATGCCGAACTTGAGTCAGTTTAGGTCCATACCCGTGAGTGGGAGGGTTTTTGCAGGAAACTTGACTTCCAGCCTACCCGATATCTTGGTTTTCTCTCGTCAGAGCAGACTTATTCCGTCAGCAGCGCAGCAGCAGTCAGAGCTTTGTGGGGGTTGTGATCCCGTATTTGCTGCATCTTGCATTGCATTTGCATGAACATTCCTGCATCATATTGCATGCCATTCGCCAGCTAGTCAGAGCTCTTATCCGGCCGTTGTTTTGATTCTGAAGGTGAGTGTTGAAGACAACCCAGGGGTTGAAGCAGATTTGATCAGAATCAAGCAGTGAAGTCAGTTGACAGTTGTTGGTAGCTATGTCAGAGAGCAGCTTCCAGTTTGTTGATACCTTGTCAGGTTTCACTGTGACGTCCAATCCTTTGTATGGATCTACGCATGACGAAGACTTTCCGCAAGTGAACAACCTTACTACAGCTCAGCTTGTACAACCTTCTGTTGAAGACCGAGGTCTACGTAAGCAGTTTGTTGTCCGAGGTGAACGTTCTCCTTCTGTTGATATCTCCGACTACCAGGGTTTTTCCTTCCCTGTGCCAAAGTCCCGAAGAGAGGTCCCGGTAGCAAAGACTGAAGACCCATTAGCTCCCGTGTATGCTGAAAGGTTTCGTGCATTGGATGAAAGATTCAAAGCCTTGAAAGGTAAAGATGTTGTTAACCCTAGTGCTGCAGACATGTGTCTGGTTCCTGGCCTAGTGTTACCTCCGAAGTTCAGAATGCCGAGGTTCGAAAAGTACAAAGGAGATAGTTGCCCGAAGCAACATTTGGTGATGTTCTGCCGAAGGATGACTTCGTTTGTGCATAACCACAAGTTGATGATGCACTGCTTTCAAGATAGTCTGACTGGGGCATCTCTGAGTTGGTATATGCAGTTAGAGAGTAATCAGATCCGATCATGGGCGGATTTAGCCAATGCTTTCCTGAAACAGTATGATTACAATCTTGATGAAGCTCCTAGTCGCATGCAGCTGCAAGAATTGTCTCAAGGGAACAATGAACCTTTCAAGAAGTATGTTCAGAGATGGAGAGAATTTGCTGCTAGAGTGCAACCACCGCTTCTAGACCGAGAGCTGAAAGGCATGTTCGTAAACTCCTTGCATAGCCCGTGCTTCGAAAGAATGCTTGGAGTTGCACCAAATTTCTCTGAATTGGTAAGGGCAGGAGAGCGCATCGAGTATGGTGTAAAGACTGGAAGAATCTCGAATGTTTCAAGCGGTCAGGCTAGTGAAACTGAATCTCTCTGTAGCTTTCAAACTGATGAAGGAGTTGTGGTCAACGCAATCATGAATGATGTTGGGTATCCTCAAGTCGAATCAGTGAAATCTGTTGGTTCACCGTCTTCTCAGCGGTCAGTATCTTCTGTGTCTCGTTATTCTGGACAGACAATTGTGCCTATGGCACCACATCGGGAACTGTATGTCGTTCCTCTTGCAAATCCACGAACCCGTGGCCGAGGTTATCAGAATGAGCGTCAGAATCAGAACCGACCTCGTAACAACTTGGAGCGAAGGAATGCTCCTTCTCATCCAGTGCCTGTGCCGTATAGCCAGATTCTTCCGCAGTTGATTCAGAATTATTTGGTGGAACCCAAAGCTCTCAAGCCCGTTCCAGAGCCTTACCCTCCAGGGTACAATCCCCATGCTCAGTGTGGATACCATGGTGGATCTCCAAGGCATTCAACTGAAGATTGTAAAGCTTTCCAGGAGAAAGTGCAACAGTTAATCGACAAAGGGTGCATTTCCTTTCCAGAAGGAGTTTTGGTTGTGCATGACAACTTCTCAGCTGTTTGAGCTCGTAGATTCAGAGGGGTTATTTGCAAGAAGCCAGTGGTCTAGACGGGAAGACGTCCTCAGCATTGGCAGTCCTCAGACTTTTTATCATTTGCATTTGTAGTTTCTTTTCTGTTAGTTACTACTTGCTGTTAAACATTGTTTGTTTCGAATCGTAATGTTAATAAAGTGACTATGCATTTTTCTAAATTAATCATGTCGTTGTCACTCATTTACTGCATTGCACTGACACTTGCATTTTATTCACTCCACTTTATCGCTATGATTAGCAAAGATTGGAGGGAGGATGACGAAACTGAATACTCATAACCGATGATCGTATGCTTTCATATAAAACCTTGCCGATGACGTACAAGGCATTGTTTCAAATCCCCAAAACACTGGAGAAATAAGGAAGAGAATCCCTTGTTAACCACTTCGAGCCGAGAAGTAGGAGTTTCTTTCGTACTTTTGAACCCTCACATCTTAACCCGGGGCAGGGTAGTTGTCAGTTAGCTTGACCGAGCGTTCAAGTCTTATAGAGGAGTGTTACCTTTCGAGGACCAATCACATCGTATTCCTCCCCAGAGGTCGTACCTCATCAACCACAATGGTTAAACCTCACCAATCAGGAGTGAGACAGTTATAAACCTCTCGGATGAATCCAGACAGCCAGTGTCGCACGACTTGTTTCGAAAAAATAAGAGAATAAGAAAGTCCGCTAAGTAAAAAGAAAAGAAAAGCTAGAAAGCAAATACTTAGGCAAAAATCAGGGCATCCCGCTGGACTTCAAAAGAAAAATCGAAAAGAACTCTGAAGAGTCAGTCCAGGAAAAAATTAGGGAATCAAAAGAATGAAAAAGAAAGGATATAAAAAAGAAAAATCCTCGAACAAGGACAAAGTCGTGTAGATACAGGCACCAAAACGAAAAAGGAGTAACTGTCACTCCGAAACACCTTGTGAATTCTTTAACCAGTTGTTCCCAATGTTCAACATACCTCTCGAAGAGGCGAGCGCTCGAGCTAAGTTAACTGAACCTTAGGATCGGAGATCATCACGTAGAAGGGGTGGGTACAAATCATAATTTGAGCCAAATATCCTTTGTTTCATGAACCGTGAACCCGACCACAATACAACCCTTAAAAGACCTAATTGAGGCAGGGTTTATTCTGAAAGCGCCTTACGATAAGGTTGAGTAACCTGACTCCTACATGATTTGCTAATCATACCCTTGTTGTATTTTTCACTAATTGAATCAGCACTACGTTTGAACTCTTTGGTTCATTCGTCACTCACTAGCATGACACGTAAATGAGTGACAGTACATTTTTTCAAAATCTGCATGAACACTACATTAAAATTACCATTCGTGAATAGACAATTTTAATTGCAGGTCAGTAGTTGATACGAAGGAACTCCAACAGGGAATAATCAATCAGGACCGAATCGTAGCAGTTTGGATCAGAATGGTATACTGCGAAACCCTATGAATCTGGGGCATTGACTTCCAGTGAGTGTAGAATCAGTTTGTCTGAGGACAAGTCCCAGAGTATCGGTTGATTATGGGACAGATTATTCAAAAAGCAGTTGATCAGAAGTGAGCCTTCTTGAGACCCAATTAAGGGCAGCTATCCAGAACTCCTGTGATTTGAGGGCAGATCCCTCCAGTGTTCAATCAGAACAGGTTAAGCCGCTCACCGCTCGTTCAAGGGCAAGCTATTTCAGAAGTATACTGAAACCAACCATGATGAGAGTTGGTTAGCTGAGGATGAATCCTTCCGTTGCACAGATGTTGGGGCAAGCCATCTGAGGATTGTCTTGTTGCCAGCTGTTTTCTGTTCAGAATGAATATTCCCAAGAGTCGGATTGGGGC
Source organism: Lathyrus sativus (assembly GCA_963859935.3). Taxonomy (NCBI): domain Eukaryota; kingdom Viridiplantae; phylum Streptophyta; class Magnoliopsida; order Fabales; family Fabaceae; genus Lathyrus; species Lathyrus sativus. Next base: position 855,356,872 of record OZ012735.1, on the reverse strand, counting down.
AAGTTGAATTGCACTGGGGCAAGTTGTTCAAATGAGTTTGTTCACCCTAGCAAGAGTTGAGTGTCGGGGAATCGTGTCATTACCCTGCCCAAAAACCTAAACCTTCTGAAGAAGTCTTGCTGCCATTGGATTGTTATCCTACAGCCTAACCTGTTACTTGGCTGAACCTTGTAACTGAATCATTCTAAAGTCCAGTTCTCGTCTGGCAAACCAGAAATCAATTCCCGTCTGATATCCAAAACCCGTAAGTCAGTTCTCGTCTGACAACCTAACATATTCTGCTATCAGTCCTCGTCTGGTAGTCCACCTCGAATGCTAGTTCTCGTCTGGTATGTCCCTTTCAAATCCACTTTTGTTGGTAACCAGAAATGAATTCCTATCACCATAAACCTATTCCTAAACCAGAAAAAGCCTAAGTGTACCCAACACGATGATTCCTAGTGACTCGTATGTTGTCACATTCCCCGACACAAGGCTCGAGTAATCTCAGCCCCATGATTGGTATTATGTATTCCCTGTGTTGATGTTGTTGAATCAGGATTGTTTTCTCAGCAGAGGCGTACAGTTTGAGACTGTTTCCCCTGAGCAGCTTGAGATTGCAGCAAGTTGAGATGGCATTCATCCCTTATCAGAGTAGGATCAAGATTATCCTCAGCAAGGCGAGATTGATATCCCCGGCAGAGTACGACCATCCCAAACATCGAACGGTGATTAGCCTGATGTGCTATTCCCAAGTGGTTTGAGACTGAAGCTTTCCCTGACTGGTAGATTTGGGTTTATTTCCCCAGCAGTGGGACTGATGCAAGGTTGTATCCCCACAGAGTCCAAGTTTGACTCCTTTTCCCTCCGAGTCTAGGTCATTGACTCATTCCTCAAGCAGAGGTCGACGTTGATTCCCTCACTGAGTAATTTCCAGACGAGTAGACTTTGACGTCAGGCAGAGAAGAGTTATTTCTCAGCAGTTTGCTTCGTACCCTATAAGGACTTAGGGTGTTCAAAAAAGGACCATTCAGGGTTGTTTTCCTCAGTGAAGTGAGGTTCAATTTCAGTAATCGATTGCTATCTTCCGCAGACGCCAGAGGTGTTTCCTTGATAGGATCAGTACATTTCCAGCAGAGTTGTACCATGAGTAGCTAAGGATTGATATCCCCAGCAGTGTTGATACACAGGTATTCCTCATCAGACTTGATAGTCCAGCAGGTGTTACCCATAAGGGTCAGTCTCCGTAAGGCGTATGCAAGATTACCCTCAGCAGATCAGGATTGATATCCCCGATAAGAGTTCAGCAGCCTCTCCCCGCAGAGTCTGAATACGAGACCGGGAGCATTGATATGTATCCCCAAGCAGAGAAGATTCTCTCCCCAATCAGATGTATCCTGAAGGAACGTCATCTCCTCAGCTGAGTCAGGCGCCGAAGCGTGTGCTCATCCCCCAGCACCGGGTCACAAGTGCAAGGCTCGTAGGAAACTAGTCGTACGCTGAAGTATGCAGCAACTGATGGTGCAAGACCGAAGTCTCCAGCGGAATTGAAATTCCCCACCAGAGTCATACTCTCCCTCGAAGTTGGATGATTCCTTCTTCCCCAGCGGAATTGAAATTCCCCACCAGAATCGTACTCTCCCCCGAAGTCGGATGATTCCTTCTTCCCCAGCGGAATTGAGATTCCCCCGCAGAGTCGTACTCTCCCCAGCGAAGCAGAATGATTTCTCCTTCCTCAGCCGAGTTCACAGATCCCCAAGAGAGCCGAGTCCTTGGAAGCCGTTGAAGCCATGATTGGTGCTCCCCAGTAGAATGTTGAACAGCTGATGCTGTTTTTCCCCACCGGAGTCGTCTCTCCAGAAAAGTTTAGCCGCGAAGGCCGCACAGTTTATTTCTGCGATTGACATCATTTTCCTCAGCAGTTGTGGTATGAATACCCAGATGAGCAGGTTCAGGTTCTCGTAGAGCTTCGTTCCCCTGCATCAGTCAGCTGAAGATCATTTCCCCAGGCGGAGTCCAATTGAGATTGGTGTGAATTCTTCTCCTTGACAGGAGGCTTCTCCCTTCAGCATTTATTTTGCTGATGGGGCCATAGCATGTTGCATGATTGCATAGCATTTACTCAGAAAATGCGTAGCATTCCCATCGTGTGGAGCATTACGTCATTGTCAAAGCATATGCATACGAGACATGAGCTAGGTCGCCACCGTTCTTGTTTTGCAGATGTTCCTCCTCAGAATGGTTTGCTCAGGATGATTCCTGAAATTCTCCCCAGCGAAGTCGCTTGCTCAAGATGATTCTTGAAGTCCCCAGCAAAGTCTTCGGTTCAAGATGATTATTGAATTCCACAGCGAAGTTGTTTGCTTAAGATGATTCTTAAGATCCCCAGTGCAGTCACCAGAGTTGGTTGCTCAAGTTGATACTTGGAGTCCCCAGTAAAGGTTCAGGATGATTTCTGAAATCCCCAACAGAGTGTTTGCTCAGGATGATTCCTGAAAGCTCCAGCATGGTTATCGATTCAAGATGATTCTTGAAAGTCCCCGGCGGAGTTATTTGTCCAAGATGATTCTTGAAGTCCTCAGCAGAGTTGATTCATCCAGAATGATTTCTGGACCCCCGTAGCGGAGTTACTTGATAGTTCTCCAGAATTCCCCAGCGGCAAAGCGTCATCCCCAGCAGGTTTTTGAACGGTGAAGTTGAAACCTCCCTTGAAGACTCCATGATTGAAGTCTAACCGTGTTAATGAAGCAGTTTTCTCAGCTGATGCGGAGTGCCTGATGGCAGAGGTTTAGATGTTCCCAGTTGGCTCATGATTGACCAAGAATTCTATTCCCGACTTGCTGATGAAGTCCGGCTGATGCCCGACAGTTTCTTTGAATGCCTGATGGCATGATCAACCTGATGGTTGAAGTCCGGCTGATGCCCGACAGTGTTCTTTGAATGCCTGATGGCATGATCGACTATGTATTACCGGTTACCGTGTGACCAATTCCCCAGTAGGATTGTCGTACAACTGTTATGCTCAGTGTCGAAGATGCTCCTACCGACCAGAGTATCGTTCACCTGTGTGTGGTATCCAGACCTCTAGTAAGATCATTGACACGTGTTCATCTTATTATTCGCTCCAACAGAGTCTATTATTCGAGTTCATATTTCCCCAATGGATTTTCTTCACCCTGACGGCGAGGTCAGACGATGTTGAGTGTTGACGGCGAAGTCAGAAGACTATATTTGAGAACTTGACGGCGAAGTCAGATTATTTTGAGTACTTGACGGCGATGTCAGGTGTTTCTCAGAGTTATGTTTGGCTGGCGGTGATGTCAGATTCTTTGTTCTCCAGCGGCGAGGTTGGATGTTTGTCCGACAGCGATGTCAGGTGATTTAGTTCTCCAGCGGCAATGTTGGATGTTTGTTTCTGGCGGCGATGTCAGGTGATTTAGTTTTCCAGCGGCGATGTTGGGTGTTTTGGTTGTCTGACGGCGATGTCAGACGCTTTATTTTCATGAATGCCTGACGGCGAGGTCAGGTGTCTGATGACAATGATAGAGGAATTTAATGTGGATAACTGACGACAAGGTTCAGATCAGTATGTCTCCAGCTAGTTGCCGTGCAGCTGTTATTTCAGCTTCCGAAGATTTGTTCCCACCAGAGTACCGTGTACTTGTGTAGTTGGCAAATTTCCGGGTTCTTTGGTATTCAACCGTCTTCTACCTTTGAATGTTTGAAAGCCGTTCGCTCTTCAACCCTTCAGGTCCAAGCCGTTTGAATAGGGGCAGTTGTTGTACCCCAAAATTTGACCAACAACTTATCGCTAATTGGCTCATGTTTCGTCTCATTTCATTTCGCGTTTGCATACCACGTACATTGCATTTTTTTCCCGTCAGATTGACTTTATCAGGATCACAGCCCTCTGATCGCGCTCCAGGCATTTCAGGCCAATAAGAGGACGTATTGTGAGAATCGGTGCTCGTCCCGGTGTTTTCAGCTCCCGCTGTTGTTTTTGAGGACATCTCGGTGTCCGGGTTTTTACCGTTTATTTCGATATAGTCGCTAATCGATTTAATCGGCCTTCTTCGGTAGTTTTAGATTTTTCCCTTATTTTCTAGAATTTTTAATAGGTTTAATTGGATTTTTCTAGGTATTAGATAATTTTTAAATAGCTTTAATAGGTTAATTGTTTTTTTATATATAGTTTAGTTTTAATTCCCTTTTTTTAGGAATTTTTTAATCATTTTAGATAATAGGTTTTAGGAATAAATCATATATTTTTTAGATATTAGATAGATTTTTAAATAGTTTAATAGAATATTCTTTTAATAGGTTTTTTCATTAGTTTAGAGATAAATAGATTAATTAGAATTAATAGAAATTAATAAAGGTTTTTTCATTAGTTTAGAGATTAATATAGATTTAATAGTTAATTCTCTTTTTTAGGTTTAATTAGATTTTAATCATTTAGTTAGATTTTAATTAGAGTTTATTAGGTCTAATTAGGTTAGATTAGTTTTAATTTTCAGATTAGTCTTAATTGTAGTCTTAAGTTTTTAGTTTTAATTCAGTATTAATTAAGTTTAATCATTAGAGTTAATTAGGTGTTCATTAGTTTTAATGTTCATTAGGTGTTAACCAGCATTAATCAGATCCATTTACTGGGCCGTGTGGCAGTTTTTGGAGGCCCAAACCTCAATCCAGGTGTCATCCCTATATAATGCCACGCGTGTGCCTCAGAGAGTACCACTTTTCATCCACGTTATTCTTTCTCCCAGCTTCCACGTATTCCTCAGGTCCCACACTCACGCCACATTTTCTTCTCTCTCACCACCACCTCACCAGTTCCAACTGCATGCAGAGCCCACGTGGCTCTCCCTCTCGCCTCCACCATTGCCACGCGTCTCGCTCACACCGATCCTCTGCATGCCTTCGCCACGTGCCCTCCCCGACGGCGATTCCCCCGTCCGGCCATGCAAACGCCAGAGAACATCACCAGCAAAATCAAGCGGTGGTTCTCGCGGCCAAACTCCCCCAAACCTCGCCGGAAACCCTTGAATTCCACCGGAGAACTGCAAATCTCCACCGAGTTCATCAACTTCATCATTTTTTCCAGACGATCTTCATCATTGATCTTCACCGATCATCATCAATAATCGTTTGATCTTCATCATCATCAATAATCGTTCGATCTTCATCATCATCACCTTCATCTTGATTTTCATAGAATTCCCAGATCTGCAAGCGATCTTCAGATTCATCCAGAAGATGATGAAGATTCTTCAACTTCATCCTTGTTCTTCATGTTGTTCGAGCCTTCATCACCGACATTTTTCTAGATCTTGATTCAAGATCTTCAACATCAAGAACAGTTGTAAGATCATCATCAAGCATTTCCAGAACCTCAAGAATTTACCAGATCTTCGTGTGAGCTTCATCCGATCTTCATCACCATTTTCCAGTTTTGCCAGATTCGTCAAGAGCACTACTCCTCCGCCCAGATCGTCATATGCATGTTCATATTCTTCGCAGATTTAGCACCAAAGCCTTAAGATCTTCAACCAAACGCGCCTCAGCTTCCAAACGTCTCAAGGATCATCCACGCAGCTCCAGATGCTTCGTCATCCAGCATTCATCAGGTTTTTTCAAAGCGTTGAAACTTCACTTTCGGTTTATTCTTCAAATTGGCGTCTGGAGACACAACGACCTTCATTATCTTCCAGATCTCCTTTGAGCGTGGTTGTTATTGTCTCGTTGATGGTTACCGGATTTAGAATGTGTTTTGGTTTGAGAGGTCGGGTAAAGAATCTTGTGGAGTTGAAAGGTGTAGGAGATTTGAGGTGAATTCTGGGACTGAGTATCTGAGAGGGGGAGAAAGATTGAAGATGAACGAGAGAGAGAGAGAGTTGAAGAGGAGAGAAACGGCGCAGTGAACAATACTCTGCAATGGGGGACCTAAGGTTTTCTTTCCTGAAGCTAGAACGAGGGAGAGAGGGTTGTCAAGCGGATTGGGCCGGGCCCGTTTGTTATCCGTCCGTACACCCCTCAGTTTTCTTCATTCACCCTCCGTTTCTGTTTTTTTGTTATGGATTGGTTATTGGGCTGGGCCCTGTGTGCATTTCTGGCTACACTCCCTGTTTCATTAGCGCACCCCCCCTCCCAGCTTCTTTTTTGTTTGTATTCTTAGTGGGTTGGGCCCAGTTTTTTGTTCTGTTTTTGCTGCCTCACCCCTCCTGCTGCAGTTTGCACCCCCTTCTGTTTTTTCTTTCTTTATTTATTTTCTTTTATTTTCTTTGTTTAGATTTTTAGGAAAAAAAATATGTAATAAAAAATATGCGATACGAAAATATGTAATATAAGCATAGAAAATATAGTGATAGAAAATAGTAGTATTTTTAATAGTTTCTTTTTAGGATATATTCTCATAGAGTTTATTTTTACGCCTTTTTAGAAGTTGTTTTAAATGTCCATTTGTTAGGGGACTTTTTACATTTTTAGAAGTAGATTTAGATGTCCACTTGTTAGGGGACTATTTTTCATTAGATTTCCTTGATAGTTGGATAGGATTTTTAGGAGTTTATTTTCCTGTATTCAATCATTGTAATTTCTTTCAGAATATTAATAAAACGAGATTTGCGATGTGGTCTCCGTTCTACCCGTAGTTAAGCCGAACTACAGCTGCTCTGACTTTCTCTGATGAGAATATGTAGGCATAGGATGCGATGTCCTAGCGAGCACACTAACAACTAACCTTTTGTTCTCCTCGCTGCGATGCGATAGAGACTTTCCCACTGACAACTGATGTTATCCTTTTCTCTTGCCCGAGTGCATTTGAGACCAGACCGTAGTTCTAGTTCCCGTAGGTTCCCATACCTCGAAACCCGACATACTACGTCCGTTCTACCGCAAACAGGTACGCGTAAGTCTCCAATGGTCGAGCAGCGTCCACCTAACTGCTAGAATGCGTACGCTAGTATCGTCAACCTTTTCTCTCACCCCCGTGTGACCGAGAACACCCTGTCTAGCCGTAGTTAGTCTGAACTACGTTGACTCTGATTTCTCGTTCTCTGATGAGAATACGTAGGCATAGAGTGCGACGCTCTATCGAGTCAATTTCTTTCCGTTTAGATTTAGCAGCCGTAGATAGATTGTTTTTCACCCGTAGACAAACCCGCAAGCGTGGATCCCGTCGAGTACGACGAACTTGAGGGGTGCTAATACCTTCCCCTTGCGTAACCGACTCCCGAATCCAGACAACGGTTGCGACGACCTTGTCTTACCCTTATTTGTTAGGTTTTTTCCGATTGTTTCCTTTCCCGCTCCGAGGGATGAATAACGAAAGGTGGCGACTCTTCTGTTCTGCCGGCACCTTATTTTCGCGCAAGCCACAGTACCTGACTGTTTCCACCGAGGCTGTAAGCGCCATACTGATCCGAGAGACTCCTGACGGACAGAAGCCGATCTACTTCACGAGCAAGGCCCTCCACGGCCCCGAGGTGAGGTACCAGCAAATCGAGAAAGTCGCTCTGGCCCTCATCAACGCGGCCAGAAGACTGCGACATTACTTCCTAGCCCACACCATCGTGGTCAGAACTGAGCAGCCTATCAAACAGCTGCTCGGTAGGCCTGACATGTTAGGACTCATGTTGAAGTGGTCGCTGGAACTCTCCGAATTTGACATCCTCTACGAAGGCAGAAAAGCACTCAAGGCACAAGTACTGGCCGATTTCATCGTCGAGATGACACCCACCGCGGAACCAACCCCTGGGGCCAACAAGTGGACCATTTTCGTCGATGGCGCTTCGAGCTCGTCGAGGAGTGGCGCGAGCATCATCCTGGAGAACGAGGAAGGCAAGGGAAACTTCCAGGACTGCCCTTCCTCAAAGCCACTCTAAAGCAGAAAATTATCCTTCGCTATGACAGCAAAGTTCTAAAACGCGAGTTCCAAGTCGGCGACCTGGTTTTGCGAAGAAACCAGAAAGATTCATGCAAGGTAAAGCTCGCCGCAAATTGGGAGGGCCCCTATCGTGTCCGGGACAAGACGGAACACGGGGCCTACTACCTTGAAAACCTACACGGGGATGAAATTGCTCGACCATGGAACGCTGAGAAGCTCAAAAGGTACTACAGTTAAACACTATCCGCGACGACCAACCTCACGACCACAGGAGCGCGACCTGGTACAAACGTGTCTCCCAAAACTCAACGAGATAACTAGCGTCTGCCGTTTTGTGTGTGCGGGAAAAGCGTTTTATTCGACGGGGACCCCTCAATCGAGAGCCACCGCCGCTGTACCGACATGGCAGAACACCAAGCTTGCGATGGGACGTTCATGTCGCGAAGAGAAGGTCGCGACCGTAGTGCCCCTTTGTAACCGACCAGGTGTCGTACCTCGAAAAATACGATCCTCGCAATGGACGCGGAAAATATTGTTCGAAACAGAGTCGCAACCGAATTTTATTCATTCCAAGTAAGGAATAGGAAAATATCGATAAAACCTTAAAAGGGGTAAGAACATGGTCATCGCAACCAATATTCTAGGTTCGGGAGTCGATTACATAGATGGAAGGTATTAGCACCCTCTATGTCCGTTGTACTCAACGGGAACCTCTTGATTCGATTCGCGAGAGAAAGTTAACTATGTTTGTTTATCTTCTAAGGAATTGCTTGCTAATGGGAAAAGGGGGTAGTTTTATGATAGGGTGCTCGCCAAGGATTTGGGCCCTTGTGCCTACGTATCTTCACTTGTAAGAAGTGTAAAATCAGAGCATTCGTAGTTCGTGGGACTACGAGAAAAAAAAGGAATGTGGGGAATTGTGCTCGCCAAGATCATCGCAATCTTGTGCCTACGTATCTTACATTCAAAAGAGAATGAAGAATCAGAGCAGTCGTAGTTCGGCTTACGGTTTGCTAAAAGGTTTGTGTTTGGAATGAATGAGAATTTAGGTCGCATTCTAACTGCTAAACGTTGGCTTGTCTGCTCGCTAGGGCAGGCTGAAGCACGAGTTTGTTATGCGCGGAAGAAGAGACTAAACAATGTTCTTGGTAAAAGGATTATTTGAATGGTAGGTCGCGCGAGGGCGAGGAATAGTGTTTATAAGTATTGGGATATTTAACTAGAGGTGACGACTAACTGAAGCTTAAGAAAGACTTCTCGGACCCAAGTAATCGGGAGAGTGAACTAAAGACTTGGATCTCTCTCTTTTTCAACCTCAAAGGCGAAAGGATAGAGTTGAGTATGGTTTAAATAAGTTGAACGGATGACGATTACTTGAAGCTTAAGAAATACTTCTCAGACCTAAGTAATCAGGAAAGCGAGCCAAAGACTTGGAACACTCTCTTTTTCAACGCAAAAGGAATTGTTTGATTGGAGTTTGAAAGATAGGATGTGATTAAAGTATTTTAACAGATGAGGATTACTCGAAGCTTAAGAAAGACTTCTCAGACCTCAAATAATCGGAAGAGTGAACCAAAGACTTGGAGCTCTCTCCTTTTCTCATCTAATATTATGAAAGATATTTAATATGATTAGAGTGTATTAATGAGATGACGATTACTTGAAGCTTAAGAAAGACTTCTCGGACCCAAGTAATCGGGAGAGTGAACCAAAGACTTGGAGCTCTCTCTTTTTCATCTATGTGTTTAAGAGAATAGATTTGAATTCGTTTATCATTTTTAGAAGACAATTGTTTGAGCTTAAGAAAGACTTCTCGGACCCAAACAATTGGGAGAATGAACCAAAGACTTGGAACTCTCTCTTTTTCATCCTTTTATTGAAATTGTATTTGACTAGTTAGTATTTTAATTTGATTTGAGAGAAGGCTCGATATGAATCGAGGTTTAAGTTTGCGTATGGAACGAGCAAAGTTGAACTAAAGGATATGAGGTCCTATGGGTATAGGGTAAGGTCGATGGCGAGGCCGAAGCACTCGACTTACTAGGAGGGTAGGAGGATTGGATATGATCATGTGCTTGAGGAAAGTTGAAAGTTAATTGCATTTGTTTGAAGATACTTGACGTTGGATCAAGTTTGGAAAAGGATTTGATTTTAATTTTATACATGAAGTGTGTAGCAAACGTCGTTGCACAAAGCCCAAGAGGAGGCTATAAGGTCGATGGTGATCGTAAAAACAATCGGCTTATAATGGTGTTTGAAAATGGGCTTGACATTAAGTCAAGATATTAGTTTTTTTAAATAGGTTGACCAAGCATGTGAACAACATAAATATAATTGAGATACGATAATAAAACATGTAAAACATCACAAGAGAAAATAGTAACCTAAATAGAATGGGGAATATGATAATCTAGACATGTTAACCTAATTAACAACCTAATTATCTAAGGTTAGTAAAAGAAAAGAAATTAAATTTTTTTAGATTATTTTAGAAATTTAAAGAAAAGATAAATTATTAAATTAAATAGAATTTTGAAAATAAAATTAGGTACCTTTGTGTTGTCTTAGAATTTAAAAGAGAAAGCTAATTTAAAACAATTAATCAAATTAAAATCAATTATTTAATAATATTAATCATTAAATAAATTAATTATTATTGAATAAAAAGTTTTAATAAAATTAACCAAATTAATAATAACTCAGAATTCTTTTAACAGAAAATTAAATAAAGTTATTTTGAAGGATTTTTTGTTTTAAAATATATTTAAATTAAAATAATAATAAAAAGTTAGTAAATAAAACTAATGGGCCAGTCTGCAAGCCAAGAAAGGGGGGTGTGGTCTGAAACTCACCCAGGCCCACCCGATGGAGAGCCCAACGCAGGGGGAGGGGAGTCCATGAAGACTCCATGGTCAAACCTGACTTCCTAGTGAGATCTAGGTCGTTGATCTAATCTGGTGATCATGAGAACCCTAGATCAAACGGAGGATACTGCGTCTACACGGTAGGGATATATGGAGCAATGTATGGAAGCAAAAAAACGAAAGGTTAGGCCGGTGACACTTGTCACCAACACCTCTTGATAACCACTCCAATCCTAAAACGTGGCAATGACTCCAACGGCCACAAAATGGGACCTCAAAGTCCCCTCATTTCCATTCTGATCCCTCTCCCAAATCATTTTCTTTCTCACTCTTCTCAGCTACTCATCTCTCTCTCCAAAAACATCTCATCGGAACCCTACAAGAGGTCGGAGAAGACGGTGGTCATCGCCTCCTTCCCCGGCGACCCTAAGCCAAAACCCTAAACACTCTTCAATAACCCCCACTCAAATTTCACCCTTGTTTCGAATCTAACCTCATAAACTTCTAAAATACAACCAAATCCCTCAATCGGAACCAATCCCAAATAAAACAAAAACAAACAGATCAAACAAGATTAGATTATTCGTGAAGCAATAAACAATGTATTAGTTTTAAAGGGCGAAAAAGAGTTTCGAAAGCTAACCCTTGAAGACCAAATCTACGAAGGCGCTCAGGTACTTGGCTTTAGATCCTTCTTCTATCTGTTTGCTTCTCTTCTGTTGTGATGTTGTTAAGTATTTGATGGCTTGTAGAACACTGAGTGAGGTTAAGCTCTGACTTCAAATTAGAGCTTCAATTTGAAGCTCTAATTGTCGTTGACCAAAAAATGAGCTATGAATGAGGTTGGAAATTCCTTGCTGCGAGTAGTTTTTTTTAGGTTTTTTCCTTCCTCTCTGCCGCCTCCCCTTCTTGAATGAATAGTAACCAATATATAGGGGCTTGATGCTATGAGATTAGGGTTTTTCTTCCAGAAAAACGTGAGTTTTGGGTGGAAATTGGGGTTTCTTTCGGACTCCTTTTTTGTAATTTTTGTCTATTAGCAACTTCTGGAAATGTTTGCTTTTACCCTGAATTTCACCATGTGAACTCTTAGGATTTTACTGTGGTTAAATGGTAACTTTTGCTGATGTGTTTTTGAATCACTTGCTTTTGAATACGACTTATTTGAAACTTATGAATCCTTGGTCTCATTGTTCTTGCTTCAGTACATTGTTCTTGCTTTAGTCTCATATTTGTAACTTTAACGATCATTTAGACGGATAATTATGGCCTTGGCCTGAGAACTTGAATGTCTTCTTACGCTAGTCTTGTTTTGCAGATGCACTGCTCTTGGCAAGGTGGAGATAAATCATATCATATTATGGTGTTGGGCGGTCTAGCGCAAGGTAGAACAAGAAATGGCCTAGAAGCATCTTGGAAAAACTTGGCAAGAAATTTACTTTTTAGCAAAAGATTTGTAGTGTTCTCAAGACATTATCTGGTTTCGGGGGGTGTAACATCTGTAATCAAGAAGCAAGTACCTTTGTCCAGTTGAGCAAAGACGAGAAGTTATTGATAGGCAAGTTTTCACCACTTTAAGAACTTGTTTATCACCTGTTGACTCTCTTCTATGCTAATCACTGCTATATACGTTGCATTTTTCCTCTTGTGGCTTTCCTTTCATACTAATCAAAATCTCATCTTTTCATGTATGCATCTGGTACGGAAACGAAGCTTTGGGAAATACGACCACATATGCGCACTCTGTTCATGGGTGAATGAAGGAGCTTGAGATTTAGCTTTAGAACTCGGTATTCCATTGTAGTGACTTGGTTCTATTTATCATGAAATTTGGTGTCGCGCGTAAGGTTTCATAATCCTGTGTTAACATTATTTTGCAGATATGATGCTACTGGCTAGCTTGTCTTTTTGAAGGTATTGAGTCCAAGGAACTTCAACTTGGATCATATAGATGAAAAGTGACGTCAATGTTTTAATAGAGCATCAGGCCTCTGCTGAGAGCTCTTGACTCACATGATTACACTGTTTAACTCCTTCCATTCTTATGTAGCAAGACATGAGGCAAGTGTAGTCTTTTAAGCGTAAAAGTGATTATTGGATCATTCGTGCTTCCTTATTTTGCATTTTCTCATAACTCAATCAATTTAAACTTTTGCAGGTTTTGGCTATAGGATGGATGAGTGGGAAGCTTGAAAATGGTTGAAGGTGTCGGCACAGTTGTGAATCGGCTTGGACATCTTCTTGGTAATGCTATTACTTCTGAGTCTCTGCATTCTCCTTATTGCTATCTTGTTGTTATGAAAGATAAAACTCTTGTTGGATTTCCTAATGCTCAATTCTTTGGTTGTTCTCATTTGATAGACTTGAGAAGTAACAAGTGAAACATACCCTTGGCTTGACATTTCAACTCTGTTTGGACATGATACAACCTTTTGAATTATCAAAGAACATCCTCCTCCAATACAAAGGTTCTTAATTCCAGTAAGAACATCCAACTCTGTATGCACTTTCCTCTTTAACATGTGCTGTTGGAAATACTGTATTGATAATGTTCTCCATTCTTTCTTGATAACAACAATAATTGTTGTCTGTTATTTACTCTTGTATATTGCTGCTATGCCCTCTTCCTTATGGAGTATGAATTTCGTCGGCATTTGTTATTGTGATCTGTATTATACACAAAATCTGTTTATGCTAAACATTATTTCATACATTGTAATGATGCACTCTATTCCTTTTCTGTGTCGCATTGGCTTGAGACATGGAAGCTTAGGACCTTGGATTGTTATGGAGTTGGTGAAAACAAATGCCCTGATAATGAAACCTCTGCATGACGTCAAAAAAAATCCTGGCTCGTGAAAATGGAGCTGACTTTGTAAGCTGGATTTAGTACGAAGAAACAAATAGAGGACACACGAGAATACCGCAACTGTCAACATAATTAAGTCACCATTGTAAAACTCAACTGTCATCTTGATCTTGTAATAATAAGAGTCATTAATCTTACAATTTATATTCAATTTAATGTAGCACTTTGGTTTCTCATTGAAATTGTAACGTAAACATCTTTGGATTTAATGAGCAATCTCTCTTGTCCTCCTATCTTGTCATGAATGAGCTGAATATGTTTGAATCTTCATGGATAAGAACTTTGGATTTCTCAAATTAATACCACTTGTGAATTTAGAGTAATACTCACAATTTCAAAGTGCTTAAAGTAATAATCCAAATTATATTCTCACGTAGCATTCCTTGAAGGATAAAACTTCTTCATGGGCATAGCCATGTATTATGGAGCATGATTCAAGTGAATTATTTTAATGATGAGCTCTAGTTTTTTTTTTTTTTACCAACACCCTGTCTCCATTTGAAGTTGCCCATTGGTATTGCTTACATCCTCTTAACAATATGTACAATATACCTTGGACAAGTATGACTATTTGTGAAACCTTTTGGGCTCTATCGCATGATCTATCGGTCCATAGGTTTGGCTTTCTTTTGCAGGAAAATGCAACAATCTATGATCTTAATCTCACCATGGCTTGACAGTTCCCCTTCAAAGTGGTTTGATAGGGTTCCACCATGCTTTGAAAATTATCTTAATCATGTGTTGGTTATGACATGTACCTCTTACGGTAAATTATCTATTAGTCTGGCCGACAAAGCAAACTCTAAAAATAAACTCAATGACTTGAATCATGCCTTGAGAATAAGTAACCATAGGGTTTGGAACCCACTTGAAATCAATCATATCAAGAATACAAAAACATCCTTCTTTTATCTCTACTTGAATTCGTCATGCTATCAGGAGCCTCTAATTGCAAAGAGTACAAACCAAATCCTTGTGACCTAATCTTTAAAGAGTCATGGCCAAGAGTTGCCTGATTATCTCAAGAAAGGTCGGGAAGCAACACAATGCTTATCACGAGACCTAACATGGTAGGATAAATTTGGGGTATGACACCAGGTAACAACCCCAGTCACCCGACCAGTTCCCTACACTACCGGACACTACAAGTATCGTCGAACTACTACTCCCGCCAACATGCAAACATACAAGCATACAAAAGTTTATACATAAACAGACACACACTTAGCAAAAAAAGATAAAAACATCATCACATACAATCAATATTATCATACAATCAAGGGCACTAGCCTAGCTGTTCGAGAATTACAATAAAAGGGCACGCAAGCCCGACAAAACATCTTAAAAAAATTAGGCGCGTAGGCCAGGAAAATCAATACGAGCACGCAGGCCTGGGAACATAGAAATAAAACCTAGGAGGCCTCTTGTTGCTCTCTCTCTTCCCCTTCAGGCGTCGGGCTGTCATCCTCCTCCTCGGCGCTTATCGCGACCACCCGTCCATCGAAGACCTGGTGGTAGGGCCCCGTCCCCTCGGTGATCAGAGTAACCTCAGGATTCACTATCCTGAGCTACTCTATAACGGTAGAATAACCAACCTCGACGACCCCCAAGAAGTCTTGCTCGAGCTCGTGAATCTTGCCCAACAGCTCAGCCCGAGAAAACAGGAGTCTTTCCTCTTCAGTCTCGTCCTCGGCAGAACGAAGGGAAGTCTCCAACTCCTCGACCCGCGCCTGCAACCTCGATCTTTCCTCCTTGGCAACTTTCAGTCGCTCTTCAGCCTCGCTACTCTTCTTGCGCTGCACGATGTTGTCCTTCCTTCTCATGTCCAGCTCAGCAGCCAGCTTGTTCATCCTCAACTTAGCAGTGGCGAGATCCCCCCGTAATTTGGTAAGATCGGCGGAAGAGCAGTCCTCATCACTCATAACCAAAGCGGTCGAGAAGACTCACATTATAGCAGTCAAGTCCTCGGTCAGCCTTTACCTTCTCACATCCCGACTGGCCCCGAGGACCGCCTTTGCCTTTGAGGCCGAAACAGCAGATGGCCTGACCCCATGGAAGAAACCAGGATGCAGATGACAAGGGGGGATAAGGAACCCCTCCTCGGCGCCACCCTCGGTGAGGTCGATGACAGTTTCAGGACCATGGACCCTCGCCTGCTTCGGAGTCCCTTGTGACATAGGAGAATGGCTCCCCTGTGGCGAAGACAAGGAACCTCTTCCACCCTGGTCGACAGGAGGTTGCTGCAGAATCTAAGCGACCCTCCCTTTTCCTCTCTTCGTCGCGCCCCTAGAGGCCGCCAATTTCTTCACACGCTCTTGCATGGTCGACATGCTTCCTACAAAACAAAAGAACAATGGGTTAGCATACACGAAGATAATAGAGCGCAAAAGGGACGGGAAAAATACAACCCGCTACCTAGAAAACGCAGGGCCTCCTCGTCCGATGAACACTCGAGCAGAGCTTTCGTATTAATGAGCCTCGACTGCTGGAGGATATTCCCTTTACTGTCGAGGATGAAGTTTCCGTCGGGCGTCACGAGCTTGACGGGGTAAAACTGGGCACGAAGGACACCAGCCTTTGGTAGCCTACTTGATCCTCCTCGTCCAAAGTCCATGCCCGCACGATATAATGATTTGTGCCCCTCTTGAAGTGTTCCTCCGACCAACCCAAGGGTACCTTCAACACCATGACTTCTTCCCTCTTCCCGTTCACTTCTCGGGCTTCACGTCAGAACTACGAGGTGCACGCCTCGTGAGGAATAGGACGGACGATAAAAAATTGGGGTTTGAAGTCCCAAACAGAGTCCATGTACGCCCTGAAGAGCCTCCTTGGCTGCTTCAACGACACCCATCCCTGTCGATCATCGACCGTTTTCCTTTGCAGATGGAAAAGCCGAAAGAACAGGGTGAGAGTAGCCTCAATCTTCAGATGCCGGCAGACAAGCTCGTATGCCCGGATGAAAGCTATAGCGTTGGGGTGCAGCTGAGAAGGTGCCAGCCTCAGCCATTCGAAGACACCTAGTTGGAAATCCGTGAAGGGAAGCCGAAGTCTCGCTTCACAAAACCAAAACTCATACATGGGAAATCTCATCTTCCCGTAGCTTGAGCATATGCGGTGGTGGGCCCGTGGTCGGTATGCTTGCTAGCTCACAGAGGAGCCCTCATAGTGGTCCTTAATTGTGGCGAAGGCGTCAGAGTCGTCCTCGACGAAACGAGAAGGAGTTCTCAGAGGTTCCTCCCCGACCCAGTTCATGACCTTCGGGTCCTGCCCCTCGATGGGCGGGGCTACAGGAGATTCTGGCTCCATGTTAACTTCCATAAATCCTGGTATCCACATGGCCATGATCACCTAAAAAATAGAGGAAAATAGTGAATTCGACGTTTCAAGATCAAATTTACCCTTCCACCACAGATCAAGTGAAAGGGCGAAGGGGACGACGACTACGACCCACACTCCTCCTCGACATCCACCTCCCCATGCGTCTACTATCGTATCCTTGGGACAACCATCCCGCAATAGCATACATCCCCGGGATATTCATCCAACGCTAACGTGCGTCCCCACGACATTCATCTATACCTAGCGTCCCTCCCTAGGACATTCATCTAACCCTATCCTATGTCCCCGGGTTGTTCATCCAAACCCTGTTATCTGTCCCCGGGACACTCGTCATAAAACCCTAGTTGACCTCAGGGGATTCATCCTAGGTCAAGGGACACTCATCATGTCTGCCACAGGGGATGTCAGAAATAAGAGAAACGGAAGAAAGGAAGAAGAGGACTTACTTGATAGTGTAGCCTAGACATAACTACGACGAATCTCGCGATGGATGGTGCGGTGGTTGTGTTGTGCGATGATGTGTGTACGGAAGAGCAAGAAATGGTGTACGATAGTGATTGAGAGCGAAAAGTAATAAAAGGGCAGACACCTGCCTATTTATAAACACAGCACAGAGCTCGAAGTGTCTCTAGGCACTCAAGTGCCCCTAGGGTAGCCTCCCTAAGTTGGGCAATGGGTGACAGACACGTGGCCACCACGAACGGCTACATCCCTTCATTCTCCATCGAGCTCAGGGAACGGATGCCCGATTATCTTCCGCCTCCCCGACATGACATTCCGGCGAGCTCGACTCTCGTCCTCATACGTCCTCGACACGGCTGTTATCAAGTCATTACTCCTCCGCAGCGGAGAAACGACTTAAGGGGCTCCCGTTCTGGATTGGGCCTGGACCAGCCCGTCCATCAGGCAGACCCAATCCAACACTATATGGGGAAGGCCCAACAAGGCTCAATTCTCCCATGTCGAGCACAAAGCCACATACACCGGGCAGACGACTCCCTTGTCGGGCAGACCCACACGTTCTCCACGTGCTCCCCCATGCGGGGACACGTCATCAGGAAACTACCTGCCTCCAAAAGAGCTGGTCAGCCCACCTTCTGGAGATTACAGAGCAGTTGATCTAGGGCGAAGACTACGTGCTGGTCTTCATTACGCCACATAAGCCCTAACACTTACTTGGGTTGGGCCCGACAGTCAAGCCCAATACAAGTAACTGTTGGCCCTGCGCTGGGGTCTCTCTATAAACACCCTTTTTCACTAGAGGGTCAGGTATTCCATTCTACACATATTTCTATATTTGCTCTCCTACTCTGAACCTTTACTCACTTAAGCATCGAAGTGCCTTGCAGATATACCCATTCCTTCTCCCTACCTCTGGTGACAGTTACCAGTCGACGACACGTGGCAGACCAGCAATCTCCTCTAAAGTAGGAGAAACTAAAGCTCTTGGAAGCGTAGAGTTGATTTTGTGCCCCCAACCACATCCTCGTAAAAAAAGAGCATCAAAGTAAGACTCATTAAAGGAGGTTTCCATACCCAAAGAACCACTAAAATGTTAGACAAGTGACTCCAAACACAAGAGTCGGGGATGAATTATGGTATTAAAAATCCGTGATTAATTTATAAATTTTAACATTTAAAAAGTGAATTGTGTTAGTATGTTGAAGATCAGAATAAAAAGCTACGGAAAATAAAGGAAATAAAGTAAATAATAGAAGTTAAAAGATAAGGGTAAGAGTGATGACACTAGAGAGTTGTCTAGGTTTGGCCGAATCTTGGCCTACTCCTATCTCCAAGAGATCTTCTTGAGATTTTGATATTGAGCTCTTACATGTTATGCCCACAACCTTTGATATAAGCGAATCAAGAGATTTAACATTGGCTTATTCCCAACCAAAAGTGAGCTTTTGCATGGGATAAACTCAGAAATTGAGTATACATTTTACAAGATGATCTAATAACCCAACAAAACTTTTCTAGGTTGAGTTCTATAACCAAACAGAAATTTTCAAATGGTATAACACTCTTGAAAATAACAACAATGACACGACATCAGTACAACTATTTCCTCACAAGCAGTTTTCACTCACAAGACACTAAGGCAACCTTGGTGAATATATATATATATATATATATATATATATATATATATATATATATATATATATATATATATATATATATATATATATATATATATATATATATGTATGTATGTATGTATGTGTATGTGTGTGTGTGTATATATACACACACACACACACATACACATACATATATACATACATACACACACACACACACACACACACACACACACACAGACACACACAGACACATACACACACACACACACACACACACACACACACATATATATACATGTATATATATATGTAACTTGGCATCAAAATGAAGTGTTATTCTGAATTATAACTTGGCATGGCCTGAACCATTCTCAAATATGGTTCTTGACTCAAACTTTTGACTATTTGGTAAGAAGCATATTATTAGGACTATAATAAAACAATTTGATTTATGCATGCGTAAAATGGATTAAGTTCTCAACTCTAAGATACACAATCAAGTGAGGAGACTCAATAATGACAAAAATAACCCAAAAGCTAAATTCACATGCTACAAAATATAAACGAGTAAACCCTAGGAGGCATAGGAAAATTCATAAAGCACATCTTTTTTCTAATGGATTATGTCAACAATATGGTATGGACTATAAAGAAAAAATTTCTTCTGTTGATAAAATGACTACTATTTGTTCTCTTATTTCAACCACATATGTTCGTTAGGGGCATATTTATCAAATGGGTGTTAATTTTTTTCCTCCAAAATAGTGATATTCAAGAATAATTTTATATGGTACCTTCCTCGGATGTTTCTCATAATCAAAGGGAAATGTGTGTATTGAAGAAGGCCTTATATGGCCTAAAACAAGCTTCAGGATCTTAGTTTAAGAAGTTTACTAGTGTGATTATATCATTTGGTTTCTGCTATAGAGATCATGATTTTTCTTTTTTTTGGACCACTTTTCACGGTCGTATTTAATCTCTTTATATCTTGATGATATGGTTATTATTGCTCACGATGTTGATGTGATTCATGATTACAATTAGGTTTGAGATAAATGACTTGAGTATTCTTCACCACTTCTTAGGGTTTGAAGTTTACAACTCAAATAGAGGCTATATATTACCTTAATCCAAGTACACTCCAACATTCTTGAAAAAACTCGTCTTCCTGATACTAGAGCATCAGATAGTCCTCTTGAGTTGAATGTGAAGTATGCCCCTTTGATGGTGTTCCTATACCAGATCCGATTTTTATCTTACTTTTGTTGGCAGATTGATGTTCCTTACAATTATTGGGCCTGATATTTCTTATATTGTTCATGTTTTTAGTTTGTTACCTCTACCATTATAGTACATTGAGTAATTATTCCTTGCATCCTATGTCATCTCTGAAGAACCCAACTTTAGAGCCTTATATTTTCTTCATCATACTCGTAGAAGTTACATGCTTATTATAACGTTGGTTATGCTAGTGAACCCCATAAATAGTAAGTCTTCCATTCTTCTACAGTACTTGGGTATTGTACTATAACACGACAACTAAAATAGTTTGGTTGCATTAGTTATTTTATGACATGAGTGACCCTTGTTTTGAACCAACTACAATATATTGTGATAATAAGAGTGTCATTCAAATAAATCACAACTAGATCTTTCATGAATGTTCCAAGCACATTGAGATTTATTATCACTTCACTCGTCATTATCTTCAACATAGAATAATTACTCTACCGTTTATATCTTCCTTGCAAATTATGGATTTATTCACTAAGACTCATTCCATTAAACATTTTTGTTTCTTAATTGAATAAATCTCAATGCTTTCCATTAATGCATTGTGAGTTTAAGAGGGTGTTAGATAATATTATCAATACAATTAAATTGTTTTTATTGTATCATAATAAAAGTAGTTTTGTCTTTTTTTGTGTAGTAGTTATCTTTTATCATTGATGACAGTTTGTCATTACACGATTTTTATGAGTATTTGCAATGAATTCGATAAAATATCAAGTTAAAGATGAGATAAATATGAATAAGTATGAAGAAAATGAAGAAGTCAAATAAATAGAGCAAAGCCAAGAAATCGGGAAGAAATTGTTAAGAAATAAGCAAGTTTCAGAACAATTTACATCTTGACGCCTGCCCAGTAAATTGGTCATATTTGGAGTTATGTAACTCGTTTTGACGTAAGTTTTTTTTTTTGAAAAATGAAGCTAATAAAAATATCTACATTTTGAAATAATCACACGCACGACGGAAAGTATCCCACGCGTGATGCAGCCCGTTCAAAATTGCGTGCAGGATGGAATAATCATGCACACGATGTTACCTTTTTGGGCCTTTTTTGACGCGTTTTTGATCCATTATGACTGCCTTAAAAGGGTAAATTTGGTACTTTTTCAAGGATTCGACAACTTTACACGAATTTCTACACTGAAAGTGATGATTTACAACACCATAAGGCATATTTAGAGAGGATTTAAAGTCATTGGAGGCCAATTCTTTAAGGGGATTCTTATGCAAACCTCTTATCATTATTTTGGTATTGTAATTTGAATTATGAGTAGCTAAATCTCTCTGGTTTAGGTTTTATTTTATGAAACTATTTTAATATTGTTGGTACATATGTTTGATTTGATATTGCATGAGTATTTTGACTTATAATTCTACTCAATTGTTTCTTGATCGTAATGCTTTTTATGTGAGATACTATTTTAATATGATTTTGGGCACATAGGTAATACTGAACATTAGTCTACGTGTAGACCTACTGCAATTGTTGTGCTTACGCTATTAAATATGAATAGTAGATCCCGGGTAGTGGCTAGTAAATTAACGCTCTGTTGCATCGCCTAATTCTGCTTATACTGGTGGACCAGGGATAGGAAACTCTGAGTAGTGATTATGAGCTATATCGTAAGGGATTGGTTATAGCGGTTTTGTTAATTTGTCATGGGATTACAGTGATAAAATTATTCAAGTAAGGCATTGAACATCAACAATAGAGAAAATAGGGGGATTTTATACACAACCTGATCGTTTTCGTGTATTATTTGAACACTTTATTTTATTTTCATAGTTCAAACTTGAAACCCCCACCAATTTAGTATTTTATATGCATTTCATAATTTGTCTTATTAAATAGAATTCTCTGTGGATTCAATCTTTTTTTATTACTATGGCATTATTGGTACACTTGTCGAGAAGTCATCAAGTTTTTGGCGCTGTTGCTGGAGACTATTGATAATTTCAACAAGACGACGCTTGTGCAATGATTACTTCTTTTATTTTTATTTTTGTTTTCAATTGTAAATATTTTCATTTGTAAATGTTTTATTTTTTTGTTTCCTCTTAAATTTTCTTTCCTATTCTTTTTCTTTTTAGTTCTATTCTTGTTTAAAGTTTTTTCTAATGCAGTGCTATTAAGATATTTTTCTTTTTTGTTTGGATGCAAGGTCAGAAAAATCATGCAAGAGGAAATATCTGCCACTTTAGTAAAGTTCGTAGCTTATAAAAGGAATGTGGAGCAGAAACTCTAATTCAAAAGATTGTGGGAAATTATTCTGAACCAGAACCTTACATCAACACTGAGCAATTATGGAAGGAGAATTCATCATCTCCATTTGAAGAAACTTTGACCCAGTTCATAAAGATTACTTAACTAAATTTTTATAAAATCAACAAGCAGCAAGATATATGAAAATGTGTTAGATAGTCCTAGAGATGTGGAAATTGAAAGAGAAGTCAAACAATAATATGAGATAGTCAATGAAGGCGGAGTTGAAAAAGAGAAAGAAGAAGAAAAGTGCACACCATTTGATGAAGAAATATAAGCAAGAATAGAAGAAACAAAAGTGAAAAATATATGTGGAAAAAGAGCAAGAATAGAATATAAAGATTATATAGTTTTGGATGAAGCTCAAAATGTAATCATTCATTTAGACATAGATGTCTAATTACAAGATTTTCAACAAAATAATAGTCTTACACCTAGGAAGAAGACTAATAAAAGAGGAGAAATAGATGAAGTATTGGATGAGCTTTATGCCTTATTCGATACTATCAAGTTAAAGAGAATATGGAAGAAAATCTTCAATTCCTGAAAGTAATGGAATCCCTACCAAACAAAAGGAAGAAGAAAGATGATGTGCTTTTCGTGTCATAAATGTCGCCCTAACACAAAAATCGAAAGGTCAAGCTTAGGACCTTAATGAAGCGCTTAATGGGAGGCAACCCATCAGATAAGTTTTTATTTCATTTGCAAACTTTAAATTTCAGTTTATTTCAATTAATTATTTTTTTGTATCATGTCACATTTAGGAGCAGTAGAACAAAGACTTAAGAAAGAGGTTGAAAGAAGAAAGAGAGACTAAAAACTCTCTAATCCTATTATTTTATGCTAATCTCTTTGCACTTTCTAATGTTGTTGTTGTTATTGTTTAAGGAAATGAGTCTAAAGAGAAGTTGCTCCTCTCGAGCATCACCATCAATCAGACAAGGGCAGAGTAGACCAAACAGAACCAAGACTTCAACAATACCATGCAAGAAGTGCAAGACTTTTTCCGCTCCAATGACATGTTAATTTGGATTTTTCTAAATTTGTATTAATTTGTGCGATTCCCTTTTACGTCTAACAAGTCAATCTAGAGTATTAGCTATAATACTTGGTTCTTCTTTGTACCAATAGATTTATATTTGTCTTTAATAAACAAGTTTGCTACTACTGTTTCTTTCAAATTTATAAAATTGCAATTTTAGCAGTGCACAAATGAATCATAAGCATCATAAAAAACAAAGGTGATCATCAGGAAAGTTCCTTGCGGATTGAGAGTTGAGGATGAAAGGAACAATTAACTTACCTTGTACTCAATCTCCAGATATCTCAACTAGTAAGGTTTGAGGTAAATATTCCATTACTTACTTTTCCTTATTATGAAAGTATCCGTACAATTATTATTTTCTAGAATTTGCATTATTTATGATTGAATCTATTGGTTTAATAAATATACACCGCGATATTTTTTTGTGGTAAACTCTGAGCCTTTTCAAACTAACACATATATCATGTTTATACCCTTTGCTAACCACTTTGAGCCTAAGCCCTTTCTTTCGGTGACATAGCCACAATAATTAGCCAATTGACTTAAAAGATTAAATCTTTCTACACTCTCTTTAGAATTAGGTAGAAAATTTAGTTCATTGGTTATATTCAAGAGAATAAGTTTGGGGTTCTCTTGGAAGTAAGAAAATTTTAAGTTTGGGGTTGGTGTACTAGAGATTTTGGTCAAAATTTAAAAAATAAAAAATGAGAAAAATCAAGAAGTCAACGAAACTTCTTCAAAAAATGAGTAAAAAAATGTTTAGAACCATAAAATGTTAATCTCTAGTACCAAAGCAATTAAGCAAGAGTTGATATGAAATGGAAGATGATAAAATAAGAAAAACTAGATACCTAACTCCAAAGGTTTAAACCTGCAAATTATCCTACCCTGACATAAGCCCCATTACATTACAATCTTAAAAGACCTCCAAAAGTGTGTGTTTAGATGATTTTAATTGATTTTATTAGAAATTTTACAAACTTATAGTAAAATAATTTTGTATGTTGATTGTGTTATAACCCTATCAATTCGAGTGAAAAATCAGTGAGCTGAGAGACATGTAAAGTACTTGTTGTGTTGTAAGAAATTTTCGAAATTTGCTCGATTGAAGTTGGTAACTGGAATTGATGATCAGGTAACACAATCAGTGATGTTCACTATTTATTACTGCAATTCATTTTCCCTTTGAAATGTGGAGTTGTAGGCGAGTTACTTGAGGACAAGCAACAAATTAAGTTTAGAGTTGTGATAACAGTTTGTTATTACATGATTTTTACGAGTATTTGTGATGAATTTGATAAAATCTCAAATTAAAAATGAGGTAAATATGAAGAAGTATGAAGAAAATGAAAAGTCTAAAAAAATAGCAAAGCCAAGAAATTAAAAATGAGGTAAATATGAAGAAGTATGGAAATTGTTATACTTATGCTAGTTGAATATGAATAGGACATACTGAGTAGTGACTATTGAATTAACGCTTTGTTGCATCGCTTAATCCTGCTTACGCTATTGGACTAGGGATAGGAAACTCCGAATAGTGATTATGGAGTTATATCGCAAGGGAATGACTATAGTGGTTTTGTTAATTTGTTGTGGGATTATAGTGATAAGATTATTTATATAAGGTATAAACATCAACAATAGAGAAATAGATTATTTTATACACAATCTGGCCGCTTTCGTGTATTGTCTGAACATTTTATTTTATTTTCGCAATTCAAACTCGAAACCCTCCACTCCCAATTTAATATTTTCTATGCATCACAATTTATCTTGTTAAATAGTCGTTCCTGTAAATTCGTTTTTTTATTACTGTAATATTTTTGATACATTTACCGAAAAGTCATCAATCGTAACTCTTATTCTTTTAGTTTTTGTCATTCTAGTATTTTTTAGACTTCAATTGACCGGTGTGGTCAATGAGTTTGGCCACCGTACAATGTACTATTTGTCCTTATTTTCTACATGACTTGGTGATGTTTTATGTCTAAATAGACATCCTTAATCTTTCATTTTCATATTGGCATCTCTTCATTATCTGCTTATATGTCTTTGATCCAACATTTAATGTACATTGTTTAACTATGAGAATTATATATCGATTAACATCCAACTTGTACGTTTTGTTTGAAACAATATGACCAAAACAAAATCTATCATATTGGATCGTCATTGCCAATTTGGAGAGTTTTTTTTTTTTTTACTGGTCGAGCTAACTGACTCTTATGGTAAAGAGAAAGTATTTCCCTAGCATTAATTATATTTTATATATGAAGTGATATTTTTGATATATTTATTCTTGTATTTTCTCTGATTATTTTTTATTTCAGTTTAAATTTATTGATTTTGATATAAAGTCGGTTTGTTTTAGCTTTTTTTAAAAAAATGATCTTTCTAGTGTAATATATTTATGTATAAAAAAGATTTATAAATTTTTTTTATAAAAGTTTCAAATTAAATTTTGATTAAAATAATTATTTTTAAAATGCAATTTTTGGTATCACATCATTTTATTCAAAATTTAAAAAAAAATCACTTAATTTTGAAATTATTTTAAATAATTTTTCGTAAAAATTATTCTTGAGATACAAAATTTTGAAAATAAAATTAAAATTTTAACTTTATTTTGATATTCAATAATATATATTTACGTAATAGGATGTTAAAGTTAGTGTTTTAGTTTAAAGAAAAAAACTTAAAATATTTTAAAAGTTATTTTATAAAAATTATTTTTAAAAGTACCAAAAAAAAGTCTATTGTTTTAAAATTAAAACAACATGTCCATAATCATTCATGGTACTTATTTTCTTATTTTTGACACAAGACTAAAAAAATCCATTCCAAATTCTAGAATGCAAAATACAATTTTAAGACCTTTGAAGAGGTTGATGAGATTTGAAAATGAAAGAATAATGAGTATATGTTTGTAGACAGATTTCCGTCTTGATTGAGTTTGAGTCCCCAAAGAAAAAAACCTAAACTATTGGTATCACTAAAAGAACAAGAAAACACAAAAGTGTGGCGTGGCTATTTGAATAGGAAATATAATAACATTGTCTTATTTTTATACAAAGAAAAGGGAACATTACTAAAGATGAATCGTTTATGATAGTGATGCTCTATTCTTTTTTGCTTTTGTTTTTTTCCTATAAACGTTACAAAAAGATGCTGTTACCAAACTTTTTACAGCTCCTCCTTCAACCAAAATGTTCCAAGTACTCACTTTCTTGTCTTTGTCTAGGTTCAATGAACCTTCTTTTTTTCTAACTCTATTCATTATTCATAATTTATGAATTCATTATTGCTTTAAAAGGATCATTTATTTAACATTTTTTTAATATATTGGATGAAATTGCACTCACTTCTCTTTTCATATTATTTAATAGCACACTCCATTTCAATTTAAGCATATTCTTTAGAGGTGAGAATAGTATTTTACAACATTATATTTTATGAGAATATTCTGTAAATTTTTACTAAAGAGCTTAAAGTTTTAATTTCTTTAGATTCTTACTAGAAAAGACCTACTCAATCTAGAGTTGCGTGTAATTAAATAAAGTGAATGAATCTTATTCAAATGTGGACTATATACAACCTCAGATCTAAACTTATTTGATGATTTTTGCATTTTGTATTTTTTATTTTTTAAAATTTGTGGCATTATTATTAGAAAGATTTTAAAGTTCTACATTGGTTGGAGATAGAGCATTGAAATAGTTTATATAGAGTGACATCTCTCACCTTACCAACCGGTTTTGTAAGGTTGTGTTAGGTCAGACTTTAATATAGTATCAGAGTCTATCAATCGGACCTTGAGCAGTCCACCGTTTAAAAATTCACGCAACAAATCCAAAACTAAAAAAGTCTTAGATTTTTATTTATTTATTTATTTGCATTAATGAGATCGGATTCCTATACATGCATTTTTTGTTTTAAAGTTTTTTTTTTTTAGTATTTTGTAGCAATTCATATATTTAAAAATTTATACTTTTTTTTCTAATGAAATTATTGAGACAATAATTCTTGCAATAATTGAAAAATATTTAATAGAGTTTTTCCATCCATGCCAACTATAAATCAAACTCTAAACATTTATAAAAAAAATTCTAAACTAAATAATTAAAAACTTCTCTATTAACTACATTTATTTATATTTATCTATTAATATTTATAAATCAAGATTTTTTTAAAAAATAATTAAAGGCTCAAACATCTAATGTTAGCATTTATTTAAAATAATATATAAAGATAAAATATAGTTGTGGTGTAGTCTATTTTTTATTCTTTATTTATTATAAATATTTTTTAAAAAATAATTAAAGGTGACAAGTGAGAAGTTAGTTATCTTATTTTTAAATAAAAAGTAATTTTTGTCTCTCCCTTACATAATTAATAACTTGTAAATGTACCATTCTTTTTACTTTTTAAAATAAAAATTAAACTAAAAAAATGATACCCTATTATTTCAGGTCTAGACGTTAATAAAAAGAATTAAAATGATTAAAATTTAGAAACATTGAAAATTAAAAAGTATTTATAATTTTATTGCAAAGTGTTTAAAAGGTCAAATTTAATCAATTATTGTATCTATAATTCCTATCATTATTTCAATTTTTATAGTATTGACAACCAAAAAAGAAAACAACTACAATTTTTTTCAAGGCATTTAAATTAAATATGAAACAATATTTTCATCACCTATCAAACAATAAATTTAATATTTTAAAAATAATATTATTTTTTAATAAATATACTATTTTGTTTTGTATTTTAGGACTTTATATTTATTATTTAAACCCTAAAGTTTCTTGTGTGTAAAGAGGCAAAGAGATCCCAATGGAACAAGTGGCCACCTCTTTGTTTCTACACTCATAACCTTATTTGCTCTGTTGCTCTTATTCTTCACCTACTTCATTCACTGGTATGTTTCTCTCTTCTTTTTCATAATCTCTTCTCTTAAGAATCTCTACAACACTAAATTGGCAAACTTTTGTTTCTTGGTTTAAATGGATGTGGTTTAGATTTTGTTCTTTAATTGTAGAAATTAATTAATGCTGAAATTTAACTTGTTTGAAGGAAATATTAGCTGGAATTTCAAGTAGCAAAGTGTGGTTTTCCTTCAAGATATTGATCTCAAGTCATCACAAACTATAAGAGACTTAAAATCGGTTGATTTCAGGTACATTTATGCTACTTTTTATGATATTCTATGAATATTCTTCTTCATATGCCAAATATAGGATTGAAGTTTCTATCATTTATTTATAAAATAAGATTAAAAAGACGGTTTTTTTTTTCTTGTTTTCTTTTAATTAGTTTATGTGTTTGATCCGGTGAAATAAAGTTGCAAATAAATCAAAAAACTTAAAGATAGTTTGAAGGGTCTGAATCAAACACATATTTTAATCGTTTTTAAAATAGATTTTAATTGAATGATTGAGATATATGTATGACTGATGTAGTTAAGATTTAAATTTTAACTGATTCTACTGATAAATAGTAAAATTGATCTTATAATTAGTTGATTCTAATTAGTCGATTCTATTGATCTTGTAAATAAGATTATCTTATTGTTGATGGATTGTGAATTATGTGTACGGAAATGTGATTGACTAATGTTTTGAAGTTATTCTTGAGTCTTCAAAGTTAGATCTATTCATTAGCCAATGAGAAAGGAGAAGGATATAAATGTTCTAACATGAGAGGATGAAATTAAAATATTGAGTGAATCACTCCCAACGTTTCCTTATTTGGTAAGTTAGTAGAGAATGAAAATCAAACAATTAATATAAATATTTTAAGCGAAATTCATCGCATTTAACTTCTCGTTAATATCATCACTACAAAACAAATTTATAACTCGTGAATTATTCTATTTATAAATTTATATTCATAATTTTCTTATATAATATAAATCTTTTAACAAATATCTTTTATAATTAAGATAAACCGTTCGAGTTAACTCATATTTATAAAACTAATATATATTATAAGAGATATTTCTCTTTATAAACTTTTGTCTATGTCTATTGCTATTAAAACATTCGCTTTTAATAACTGAAAAATTTCGATCACTTTAGTGATTAAATTAGCCACCAAAATTTAATATCTAATTAGTAAAATTTTAAAAATCACTAAATTGATTATAAAACAAAATTAGCAACTGAGATTTAGTGACCATAATTCTCAATCTCAAATAATCGTTTTTTATACCAATTTAGTAAAAGAAATTATGACTGAAATTTCAGTCACTTTTTATTATTAAATTACTTTCCTCCCAATTTTCTCTTTTTATTTTATTTTTTAGTCAAAATTTCACAATTATATTATTTTAATAAATAAAACACATATTTATAAAAATAATTAATTTATTAAAATTTATTAATTCAAATATAATATAATTTTAATAATAATTAATATAAAAAAATTTTAAATAATATTTGAAATTTCTATTTCATTAATATTATATACATTTTAAATATAAATTTAACAACTAAAATAAAATAGTCTAGCGGTCATGTCAAAACTTTTATTAAATAACCAAAATTTAGTAGTCGCGTTATTGGCTGCTATAACTGTTTTTAAATTTTTTTATCTCTAATTCGATCACTAATCACGAATACTTTAATAGGATATCATAGAAAATTTGATTTTCAAAATATACTACTTCACACTTATGTTTAGTGTGTATATAAATAGTAAGTGACATAAATGGTTGGACTCTGATATTAAAATTAGATTTTTGTATTGGACTTGCCTTATTCTTATTAAATCAACTTATAAGATAAATATTGCCTGGGTTTATAAACTTATTTTCTTACCATCTGTTAAGCAATGTGATATTCTTAATATATAGTGAATATATTATCTTTGACTCTTAGCTCATTTTCAATTTTCACATATATTTAGAATAATATATTATGTATTTAATGTGCATAGCTTGGGTATGGATGTTTTTTTAAATAATTTTTTTCTATAACTATTATTATTTATAAGGGATCTAAAAATTAATGTATTTAATTTATTTTTAGTTTATTTTACTATTGTTATATGAACACCTTCTTTTTTACATCCACGCGATGCTCGATTAGTCAAAAGAAAGAAATCTATAAGTAATTTAGTTTAATTAAAAAATTTAATTTAACTAACAGTAATTAATCAAATGGGATACGGTTATAGTTGTAATGAAATATTTTCCTTTTAAATTATAACTTTCTTAAATGTTTTCAAGGTTACTATGAATTAAAATATTTTCAACTATATATAAATAAAATATAAATAGACACAGTGGTTGTTTTATTCAGACTAATCAGTTTTTCAATAATTTGTGCAGTGGAGATAGCACCATGATGGGCCTTGGGCCCAAACTCATACTATCATTTTAGTGAAACATTTTCTAGTTTTTTTTGCTCACAAAAATGTTTCACCTAAATGCTGTTCATCAACATGGAGCAGCTGCATCCAAAGAATGTTTTATGTTGCTACTCTATGCATCTAGAATGTTTCATTGATAGCTTTTAAATAAGCTGATGAATGAAAAGAGTTATGATTATGAAACCAAAAGACCCTCTTGTACATGACAAGGATATGAACCTAAGAAATTTATATTTTTTGGTGAGTTCCTATGTTCTTGTGCTGTTGCTGAAGAGAGTTCCCCTTGACAACTTCAATATTTGACTTTTGTTTTAATCAATATTTGCTGATCACTACTAAACTTGATCATGACGGCTTTAGTTTATTTTTGTACTTCATTATTGTTGTAATAGCACTATGAGTTTTATCTTCCAGAACTATCTTTGGAACAAGAAGATGTAATAAATTTTATATTATATTCATGTTTAATTATTGCTGTGAGAGATTATATATCTTTGTGTTGTGAGAAACTTTGCTTTCAAGATTGAGTAGTAATAGTAATAAGATTATGGGTTATGTGATTTCTTATTTGATCACTTAAACCATCTATAATTTGGTGAATAATGGTGGAGAAGTTTTGGATATGGAGAGTAAAAGAGGAGAATTGAAAGAGAGAGATAATTGAGGATGAGAAGTTATAATTGTATTAATCTAGATGAAAATGCATCATATATATTTATACAAGGTTACAAAGTGATTGGGAATAAAAAATAACCAACATAAAAGAAAATTACAACATCCGGACTTGTAACTGATTACATCATTTGGTCAACCAGTTACACCTGACATGGAAAAACTAAATCTTTTCAGTGGTAATCAGTTAACGCCATGGTTAATCGGTTACAGCAATAAAAACTACTATTTCTATTACTTCAAAGAGTTGATTGCCTTGTTGTAACCGGTTACCACTCCGTGTTAATCGGTTACAACATTTGAATTACTTGGTAAACTTTCAACACACCACCTTAATTCAAGTGTTCCACGTCTTCCATGCTCATATTCATTTTCAACCTCTTGATTACATCATTTATGACTTCCTTAGTCAACAAATCAACAACTTGGTCCTCACTTCTACAATATCCTAATTGTAACCTTCCTTCACTAATAAGTTCCCTCAAGTAGTGAAACCTCATATCAATATGTTTTCTCCTCCCATGTGCAATTGGGTTCTTTGCAAGATTAATCGCGGAAACGTTGTCAAATAGGAGTGTGACAGCCTCACCCTCACTACTGCCCAACTCCTCCATAAGATGAGAGTGGAACTACCGGTTTCTCCTTAGAACACCATGAGATTGGTGTTGCACTGAACATAAAGATGTATCCAATTGTAAACTTTCGATCATCTTTATCTCTGCACCATTTGGAATCGGTAAAATCGAACAAATTGCATTTTCTGCCCGTATCCGCTGCGTGAAAGAGAATTCTGTAGACAACAGAACCTTTGACGTATCCTAGGATCCTCTTGACTGCTGCCAAGTGAGACACCTTCAGTCTCCCCATGAATCTACTCACAATATCGACACTAAACGCCAAGTCCGGTTGCAAGGATCCAATCAACCTCTTATATTGAGTTGGATCAACATCTTGCTCATCCTCATTCTTAGACAACTGTAACCTTGGTTCACCTGGAGAAATGGAAATATTGAAATGCTTCATTTCAAACTTCTTCAATATCTCAAGAGCATATATTCTTTGGTGCATGAGCAGTCCCCTTTTGAGCTTGTGGAACTCAATACCAAAAAAGTATGTCATGAGACCAATGTCGGTCATCTCAAAATCTATCATAAATTCACTCTTGAACTTTGAAATAAACTTTCCATTGTTTCTTGTGAACAATAAGTCATTTACATATAGACAAAGGATAATTACTCATTCGTTCGTATCTGTCTTCACATACACTCCATGCTCGGATACACATTTCTTGAAGCCAACATCCTTTAGGAAGCCATCTATCATTTTATTCATAGCTCTTGAAGCTTGCTTCAAACCAAATAATGCTTTCTTCAAATTGTATAACTTCTTATCTTGGTTTCTCACAACAAAACCAGGGGGTCCTACATATACCTCCTCTTCAAGTGGTTCGTTCAAAAATGAAGATTTGACATCCATTTGGTACATTGTCAATTGTTGTTATTTGAAATACCAACAAGAAGTCTAATGATTTCAATCCTAGCAACCAGTGTGAATACATCTTCAAAGTTTATGCCTTCTCTTTACAAAAAATCCTTAGCCACCAATCGAGTCTTATGCTTGATTATCTCACCCTTGGGATTTGCTTTCACTTTGAACACCCACTTCACACCAATTTATTTATTTCCTTTTGGTAGATCAACCAACTTCCAAGTATAAAGGTAGAGAAAAACACAAAAAAGAGGGTTTGAGTTGGGTTTTCAAAACTTTTCTAAAAAAAGGCTTAACACAAACAACAAGATATACAAACTAAGAAAGAGATTGACATGTTTGGTTTATACAAGTTCTCCTATAACGAGGCTACGTCTTGTCCACCCGACCAAGGTGATTTCACCTTCAATAAGGACTTAATCCACTAATCTTGAAAGATTACAAAAGTTAGTCTAAGTGTTAGAAAACACCTTAGCCCTCTCAAGTATACAGAATAACACTTAGTCACTTGAGGAAAAATAATTTCAAAGAGATTACGATAAAAAGTGTTTATAATAGTGCTTCTGATAAGCGAATGAAACAAAATAAAGAACAATCTTTATACACAAATATGATTAACAACTTTTTGTGTTTGAGAACACTCTCTTGATAAAACTTTGAGACTTTGCATATTCACTATTGCAATTTTGTTTGTTGTTTTTGCAATGAAGTAGTGACTCCTTTATATAGGCTCAATGGTAGAGCGTTGGAGGGTAGAAATGTCACTATTAGTACCAGCTTCCATAATGATAAACCGAAGATCATAGGAGATAGGAGTAGTAAAGTCTTACAAGCATTCCTTAAAATTTTGGCGCACAATCAGTTTTTACCAATTTGGGATTATACTATTGTACGAATTCTTTCAGCATAAGTTTTGTCTTGTTCTTATCTTCTGATTGAATTCTTCTGATATGAAGTGATGATGAGTCCAGAAGATAAATGTACCAAGAAGTATCAGAGTCTTCAGAGTGAGAAGTTGTCTTCACTTAAGTCTTCTTAGAGTGATTCTATCAGAACCAACATCTTGACTTTCAGCTGAGAGTGAACAAGTCTTAAGAACCCAGAACCTTGACTTCAGAGTTAGAAGCGAATCTTATTTGAGAAGCACGCAACTTTCCTTGTCCAGAGACATTTAGCATTCATCAGAACTACTGATGTTTCTCTAGATGCGGTTGAAGTAGTTTCTTGAGGCGTGCCAAAATGGTTTCTGATGAGATTTCTAAAGTGCTATCCATAATAAAATTAAACTTTATATATGCACTTTAAGAAAAATATTAAAGTACAAAATTTTTACATATAAAATATATGAATTGTTATCATCAAAGATTAGAGATTATATGCAGAACCAAAATCTTGTTCTAATAATCTCCGCCTTTTTATGATGACAAAAAATCATGTATTTTGATGGAACAATGTGTACGAGATTATATGCAAAAGTGATCAAAGTTTTGTTAGAGAACTCCCCCTGAGATAAACAAGCTCCTCTGAGTCTACGACTTAAAAAATCTTAAAAGATAAGGGATATCAGAACCTGGTTGACTTGTCAGAATGACTTGTTAGAGCTTGGATTATCATAACCTTTTGCAACACTTTATCAGAGCTTGATCCGTAAGCTACCTTTAGAGTGTTCCTGAAAGGCATTCGTATACTTTGCATATATATTTTTTTATAATGTAAGCAATGAGATTTATAGAATTAGATATGTATCAAAATTATCACTTATTTTACTCCCCATTTTTGTCATAGTCAAAAAGTCAAACTGATATTATAAATGAAGCATGAATGGTACATGTGAGAAAAACATAGAAAAAAACATAAAAGAAGACAAAAGGGAAGCCTAAAGTGTCTAAGGTTGAGATGGATGAGGGATCTTCTAAAAAAGTTGAGCTAGCAAGTTCTAAATGTTGTTGTTGATTTCATCTTGCTTGTCGGGTCTTGTTCTGGCTAACTGTTGTTCTTTTTGCATGTGTTTTAGAGTTTTCATCATCATAGGAAAAGGATCAGATTCAAAAACGAGTGACTGATTAGATTTTTCTGTAGCATCTTTCTCAGCCGCTACCTTTCTAGCATCTTCTCTTTCTGCAACTTCTTTCTCAGCGGCTTCTCTCTCAGCAGCTTCTCTCTTAGTAGCCTTCTGAGCTTCTACCTTTCTTCTGTTTCCTTGACACAATTATCTCTAGCTTAGACCGAGAGTTTATTGATTCTGAGGAATTCAACAGCCACCACCTGTTAAACTGATTCCAGCTAGCACCTAGATGAGAAGGATCATTTCTAGAGCTGGACTCTTCATAGAGCTTTTTTACTCTCCTTACTATGTTGTCCTTGAAACTAGACATTACTTCATCAAAGTTTGGGCTAGGAATTTGAAGGTTAGAGGTCTGATGATCAGGATGGGTGTCGTCATCAAAGTCGGCTTCATCAGAAAAGGTTTTGTCAAAATCTGAGGAAGCATTGGTCAATGGGTGGTTTATGTTTAAATCAGGTGAGATAGGGTCAAAATGGTCAAAGATATTGGTGAGATCTTGAAATGCTAGAGTGGTGTTGGTTGTAGAGATGGAGAGAGAGGTTTAAAGAGGATTGTTAGAAGTAGGTATAGGTTTTGAAGGAATATCTTCAGAGATTGGTAGAGAGGTGATGATGGAGATGGTATCTGGGAGAGATATGGATGTAATTCTAGTGGCAGATGAGAAGGCAGAGGAAAGTAGCGATGCAGAAGCTACTGGGGGTGGAAGTGGTTATGAGGATGAAGGTTTCAGATAATAATGTTGTTTGGAGTATGGTTTCAGAAGTGTTTTGAGGTGGAGTTGGTGTCGATTTGGATTTTGCAGTAGGAGCTGAAAAAGTAGAGGATGAAGGTGGGATGGAGGTATTTGTAACTATGGTAGAATTTAGTGTAAGAGGTGGATGAATAAATGAAGTAATGGTTCTAGTATCAAAACTAGAGGCAATCGTGTTTAGAGAGCCAGAAAACTTACTTGATGGAGCTGGATAGGAGGAAAGTGCATCGTTTTTCTGAGATTTTCCAGGTTCTCCCAAATGCAGAAGTTTTTGCTTCTTCTTCTCAGTCTTCTTCTTCTAAGATGTGTCATGCTTCCTTTTCTGTAGAACAGGAAGTGCGTCCAAAAGAGAATCATAAGAAAATCCAGACAGATCACAATCTTCAGCTTCAAGGCCTCAAATATACTCCTCTAGAACTTCTAGTGGATCAATCCTTATGAAGAGAGGTTATCCATCAACAAGCATCCTTCAATCCTTTAAACAATCCCAGTTTGTAAGAATGCTTGGCTTAACCAAAACCTTATCAATAATGCCCATGCTTTTAAGATTCTATCCATTCAGGAGTTTTCCAGTATCCACAACAACATCTTACATCAAATTTAGAATAATTTAATGATCCACAAAACCATTTTCAATTAGAATATTTGAGATGAGTTTGCCTAGAGGGATGTAGTTTCTAGGCTTTCCAAGATTTTTGGTCTCTTTAATAGAATCTGTAAGGTATATAAAGAGAACAGATGGAAGGTGTATCTTTTCTCCCTTCATCAGATAATACAGCTGATAACGCAAAATCATATCGTTTATTTGACTTAATTTACATGCATTTATTTGTGACTATTGTTAATTCATCTTGATTTATGTTCTATTATACGATTAATTTACTTTGTTTTGCAGATTGTGGAGAATTTGGATTAAAGGAAGGAAAAGAGAGAAGAAAAACAGAAAATAACAGAGAAATGGAATTTGCGCGTGTGACGTTCGTCACAGCATCATCACGGTCGTCACGTACATGACAGTCGTCACAGAGCAACACGGTCGTCACGTTCGTCATGCCCGTCACAGATTCATCACGATCGCCATGCTCTCAAAAACAGAATAACGTCAAAATCAGAAGTAGTCACGATCACTCTCAACTTAATTTCTTCCTACACTTTCTCCATTAACTGCCCACTACTGGAAGTTACTCCCACTTCCTCCATAACTCATGCATGATCTCTGGAAGTTGAGAAAGAAAATACCTCCTATAAATAGGCCTGAGATTCACATCATTGAGGGGGGGTTTTGAGGTATCGAAGTGCTGCCAAAATTTCTATTGAAGCCAAATTTACGTTCCTGCATTATTTTCCCATTTTTATTTCCTTTTATTTTCGTTTTGTACCGCCATATTTCTTCCTGTACCTTTTACTTCTCGCCAAAGTAGAATCCTGCCGACATTGTGGAGAACTACTCAAGGATTTGGGACCAGTACAATTTACACGTTTTTATTAATTGCATTTCTCACTTTCGTACCTTAATTTTCCTTTTATTTCCTTTTATTTTCGCATGCCGATTTGTACCTTAATGAATTTCTCACTTTCGTGGCAAAACTACTGTAAATAATTTCTCGCTGTCGCGACGAAGGTTTATTTAAAAGTTTAGATTAAAAACTACAGGTTGTTTGTAAAAAGATAAGGTGCACCGGGTAGTATCGAATCCCGTCCTACTAATTCGGTTACATACCGATAAAACTAATTTAGCTAGACATGATAATTAACGTAAACGGAAATAAACATAAACAACAGAATGATAAACCATGCATTTTGACATAAACAAAATAATAATTCAATTAATAAAAACTTGTAAATCGTACTGATCCCAAATCCTTGAGTAGTCCTCCACAATGTCGGCAGGATTCTACTATGGTGAGAAGTAAAAGGTACGGGAAGAAATATGGCGGTACAAAATGAAAATAAAAGGAAATAAAAATGGGAAAATAATGCAGGAACGTAAATTTGGCTTCAATGGAAATTTTGGCAGCACTTCGATACCTCGAAACCCCCCCCCCCTCAATGCTGTGAATCTCAGGCCTATTTATAGGAGGTATTTTCTTTCTCAACTTCTAGAGATCATGCATGAGTTATGGAGGAAGTGGGAGTAACTTCCAGTAGTGGCCAGTTAGTGGAGAAAGTGTAGGAAGAAATTAAGTTTAGAGTGATCGTGGCTACTTCTGATTTTGACGTTATTCTGTTTTTGAGAGCATGATGATCGTGATGAATCTGTGACGGGCGTGACGAACGTGACGACCGTCTTGCTCTGTGACGACTGTCATGTACGTGACGACCGTGATGATGCTGTGACGAGCGTCACACGCGCAAATTCCATTTCTCTGCTATTTTCTGTTTTTCTTCTCTCTTTTCCTTCCTTTAATTCAAATTCTCCATAATCTGCAAAACAAAGTAAATTATCCGTATAATTGAATATAAATCAAGATGAATTAACAATGGTCACAAATAAATGCATGTAAATCATGTCAAATAAACGATATGATTTTGCGTTATCAACAACATGTATTTTTTATCTGTGTTCACATAGTCAGATGAGCTGGATGGCGGTCTGTGGTGAATACATCCCAGAATGATCTTGAGCCACACACAGAGGTTCTTATGTAGTTCTTGATTCTTAGAAGATGTTTTTCCTTCAGATACTTGTGTAAATATTGCAGGGATTACTTCTTGACTCAGAGCTTTTGACCTAGGGTTCATGTTGTAAATCTTCTATGCTCTTGCATTCTCCATTATGAGCAAGGTCGCAATAGACTTCTCCGTGATGACACATTTAACTCTCAGAACATAGGATACAATGTATTTGTCATCAGCATCTGCAAATATCCAAAATTCCTTTACCAGATTTATGTAAATAGGGTCGTAGAGACGATCAAAATAGTTACCCCGGCTTTGTTTGTTTAGTTCCTCAGTCAGATCCATACCATTATCCCTTAGATTATCAAAATCCACTAGAAGTTCACAGAGTACTTCTAGTTGATCAAAAGTTGTTGCCAAATGAATGTGAGAAGGATGATCAAGAACGTGCGGAACATGAGGTTGTTGAAAATAAGACGAGGAATGTTGTATGGTTGAAGATTCTGGTGGCATGGTGCTGGCAACCATATGTTGAGATGATTCATCTTGTTATTGCATTTGTTGTGAGAATTTGAAAACTTCTTCTTGTTGAGCATCCATGGATGAATATATTGCAGAGAATGAAGGGTTTAGGTTGAAGGGATATAAGTGTGGGGAGTGAATTAGCGTAATGTGTGAGACAGAGAAGACTGAATATATAACAAATATTTGAAATGATTATTAAACATTTAAAATGAACAAAAGGGAGAGTAATAAATAGTAATGATGACTTTAAAACCTAATCTCAAGACATCCCATCGCTCGAGGTGTCACTCAACCAATAAGTTATGATTTGAAAAGACATGTGTCTCAGTGAATCATAGTCATACATTTGAAGGGACACGGTTTGATGTTCTTATATTCATGAATATCAAGAGGTTTCTGACTTGAGATATTTATGACCAAGACATCTTCTAACTTGTAGAAGTATCATTAATAAGAAAGATTAAAAGAAAAGTATTTGCACATAGTTTGAATCATGTTTTTTACAGAAAGAGTTGGACACATTAGAAGGAGAATTCATTTTGGACAAAATTCCATTTTTAAATGTTTAATAATGAACATAAATATATTTTCAGCTAAGGGTTTTGTGAAGATATCATCCTACTGATGGTCTGTATCTATGAATTTTAAAACGATAACCCCTTTCTGAATATAGTCTCTAATGAAATGGTGTTTGATTTCTATGTGTTTAGCTATAGAGTGCAAAATAGGATTCTTACTTAGAAAAATAGCAGTTGTATTATCACAGAAGATATGGATGTTACTCTCATATATCTAGAAGTCTTCAAGTTGATTTTTCATCCAGAGCATTTGGGTGCTGCAAAGCGATGCTGAGATATATTATGCTTCAGACTGATGACCACTTATATTGACAACGACAAACTGATGATTCACTACTTTCAAGAAAGTTTATGTGGGGCATCCTTGATATGGTATATGAAGCTACAAAGGAACCATATTCAATCTTGGGAAGATTTAGCTGATGCTTTTATGAAACAGTACGATTACAATTTGGATATGGCTCCGGGCAGTGATCAACTGATGAGTATGAGTAAGAATGACAACGAATCTTTCAGGGAGTATGCCCAACGGTGGAAAGAGTTGGCAGCCCAAGTTCAACCACCACCTCAAGAGAAAGAATTAACCAAGATGTTTCTAAGAACGTTGCCAAGCTCTTATTATGATAGGATGGTAGGCGTGGTGCCATTAGATTTCTCCAAGATTGTAGAAGTCGGAGTAAACATTGAGAATGCACTCAAAAGTGGAAGAATTCAAGATGACTTGAATAACCAAGTTATTGAAGAAAAGTCAGTCAGTGATTCCCTAGAGGAAGGAAGTGTTGATGTTAATGCAGTTTGGGATTCATCCCAAATCCTGTCAGATCCAGCTCTAGTACCTTATCCTCAACACCGGTATGCAACACCTGCTTAGTGCAATCAGTGACTACGTCATAAACGAAGGTTGACTTCTTAAGATCAACATCAGAATCGACGGGTTTGAAGACCGTTTTAGAATCAGAAGACACCTCTGAGTATTCCGAAAGAAGAAACTCACCAATTTGATCCTATCCCGTTGACTTACTGTCAACTATGGTCTTATTTTGCTAGAAACTCAGTGATGACTCCCAGAAAGACTAGAATCGTGAAGTATCGCCCACCATGGTTCAACTCGAATACCAGCTGTGAATTTCATGATGGAATAGTGGGACATTCGATTGAAGAGTGCAAAGTTTTCCAGGAAAAAGTTCAATAAATGATTGATGATGAAGTGCTAACCTTCAAAGGAGGAAGCCCAGTCGTGAAAGGAATACCATTATATTGATATATGTGAAAATTCCATAAAATCCTTTGAGAAGGGCTCATCAGGCAGTTTGCTTATATGTACTTTATTTTACTTCTTTGATTAAAAGCATAATTGGCATGTAAGAACTTGTTATTTCGAATGATTGATGCAATAAAATGTTTGTCTTGAAGAAATCCATTCGTGTTCACTCGTAAAATGTTTTTCATAATTTATAATGCCAACTGTACCCAATTTTTCTCACTTTGATGAATAATTGGAAGGAGGATGACGAAGTAAAACGTAAGATCTCTTATTGTATGCTTTCGAATAAAAAACCCTATTGATGATGTAAGACATTGTTTCAAACCTCACCAAACACCAAAGATATAAAGTGGTTAATTCCTCTTTAACCCTTTTCAAGATTCATCTTTAACCCAAGACAATTTTCAGTCAGCTTGATTGAACACTTAAACTTTCAAAAAAAAAAAGAGAGAGAATGAACATCTTTCAAGAATGGGTGGGTACAAATAAGTTTTGACCCTTATTCCTTTGTTTTACAAATCGTAAACTAAGCCCTGATACAACCCTCAAAAATCCTAATTGAAGTAAGGTTTATCTCAAAGCATACTCAATGAGATAACGTTTCCTGACTCCTATGAGCTTTCGCTCAAATTTGGTATTGGCCTTTATAAATTAAATCTATATCCTAACTAGTGATTTTGTCACAAGTTATCGTGATATCTCTTTTTTAAAAGACTTCAAGACAAACAT
Organism: Lathyrus sativus; assembly: GCA_963859935.3. NCBI lineage: Eukaryota > Viridiplantae > Streptophyta > Magnoliopsida > Fabales > Fabaceae > Lathyrus > Lathyrus sativus. The sequence continues at coordinate 855,315,183 of OZ012735.1, read as the reverse complement.
GTATGTTGTATTAACAATTTCAGAATTAACATTTCATGCATGTTAACTTTTGCCTGATATCTTAGAAAGATTACATATAGACATCGACGATGAAACTTGAAGATTCTGCTGAACAGGGGCAAGTTGTTTTCAAGTTGCTCACTAATGCAAGTCTTACTTTCTTAAGAGTTTTTTTTAAGACTCAGTCATAATACCGTTAATTAGGGCCAGTTACATCGAGATTCGACGAATCTCTCCAGAGCGTTTGAAAACAATGGGACGCCAAGTTTTCTGTAAAATCCTCCTGGAATGACTTTTTCTCATGAACCATATGACTTGGGGAATTTGAGAAACGAAGATTATCTTATCCATTTGCAACGCCTGTTGTTCAAAATGGTAACTTTACATAGTTCTTCAATACAAATTTCAGCAATCTCATTTCAAGTGATCATTCTACAATGATATAAGGAATCTCCAGTTGGTGACCTGAGATTTCCCCAGTGATTTGCTCAACTTCACTTCCCCAATGAAATGGACAATATTTTAATCCTCGGCGGATTTTCTAAACTTCACCTTTCCAGTGAAGTGGATGTTATTTTTCATTCTTCAGTGGATCTCTATCAAAGTCGATCTTCTCCAGCGAAGCGGATGTTTATTTCATCCCCATGAAGTTTCGACTCCGGCATATTCAACAGCTTTTTAACCATGGTTTCCCCACCGAAGTGGATATTTATTTCATCCCCTGTGAAACCTCAGTTCGAGTATCTCCATCTACAACTCTAGTGGGAATATCTCCAGTAAGACGGATATTTATTTTATCCTTGGAGATTCTCTGATTATTGAGTTTGATCCGCCTCCAGTCGATCTTTATGCTCATCTTCAACAGGATAACCAAGATCTATCAAGATGGTATATCCCCAACGGGAATATTTTCTATTCCCCGGAGTTTTGAAACCCTGAAGCAGGACTGTGATCCCTTATATTCAGTTCTCCACCTATCCCCCCAGTGATGCTTCTATCTTCGAGGATTGGTCGGATGTTTGTTTCGAGATGTTTTCATCTCCGGTTGTCTCTGTTCGTTTGTTTTGTCAGCATAGGCATACGCATAGCATATAGATAGATAGCATAACATATGCATTTTTTCATTTCTTTGTGTTTATTTGTTCTGTCACTTTGGTCGTGGTTATCCCCAAGTGACTGGGGTTGTCTTCTCCCTCCAAGTAGAGTTGTCAGTCCTAAGCAGAAAAGTATCATACCCTAAATTTGTCCTACATGTGTATAATTTTCATTTTTTTTGTATATCTACCTATTATTATCCAGAAATTTCAGAAAAATATACCCACAGTGTTGCTAGGGTAGAGTGAAGTATCTTTTCAAGGCTTACAAACATGAATCATGATTTTAATGGCCAAGTCCTGTTGCAAACTTTGTTCATCATCTAATATAGAGCCATATTTCAAAATAGAAGAAGTGTCACGGAGCTTAGATCACCAATTCACATATGTTACTATACTTTGCAGAGGATAAAGTCAAGTGGGCGAACAACCATATGGATCAGATTAAATGTTATGCGAAGAGTTCAATACTGTTGAAAATTGGTTGTCATGTTACTTTAAGTCAAGAACCAGAGAATTCAAGACAATTGCGAGTTCAGGACTGAAATTGAAGGCCCATTTCAATATACAAATTCTTTTTTTTTCTTAAGCCCATCTCACAAGAGGAAAGTTTATCATACCAAATTCATAAGTCCCAGCCCATGGATATGTCACAAGTAATGGAAATTCAGCGACAAGCTATAGCCTCCAAACATTGCCTTAGGTTGATTGTACCCTACGATCAAATTAGTTGGGATGTAAGGTCAGTCCTTGCCTTTCCACGCTATGCTAGAGGAGTTCCAAACATTATTTAGAGCATTGTCTTTTGGAAAGGCATATTACAAACCCTATGTGAGACTAAAAAAGAGGACATGATCATATAGTCGTGCAGATCCAGTTTTATTTTCTTACTCTAGAGTATCAACCGTTCACGCTTGAACCTGTTGATGATTACTCTTAAATTTCCCCAGTGGAGGCCGTCTCACCGGTGCCATCTCCATTGAGGATCCCGCTCTTACCATTCCTTTTCCTAAAGTGATGATTGGTCGTACTCGCACCAGTTGACTATCACTTTAGAATTCCCCAGTGTCGTGCTGTCACCCAGTGCGTCGTATTCCCGGTGTGGTTCGTCTGTCGCGTCGGTCCCCTATGTCGTCGTGTCGTATGCATCTATGCATTTACCATTCCATCGTACGCACCTTACTAAATTCATGGCATTGTCAACATTATAGTTTATTTTCGTTTTGGCCATAGCATTGCATATCACTGCATCTAAGGGCAAAATTTTCGGTTATCTATATTTAAATCCCTCCACCATGATTTCTCGAGCCTTCGTCGCTCAAATCATCCGGTGAAGCTATTTAAATAGGGGCAACTGTAATACCCCAAATTTTGCCCTCAGATTAGTCAATTCAGGTTGCATGACATTTCATTTGTGCATCAGCTAATTACTAACGGGTTACGTAGTTTGTCTCGTCTTGCAGGAACCGCGTCTGGTACACTTTAGTTGTTGAAGGGCAAAATGGTCATTTTCGCGTTGTTTGCTGACAGTCCTTGAAGTTGAGTCATCATCAGGGATTTATTGAGTAATTAGGACCTCTGTCTCCGAGTTCCTTATTTTCTTTGAAGATAAACAGAAATTCACGGTAATTTTGGCATCAGGATCTTTGAGATACGATAACTAATTCAACGGGTTGAGACTCTGTCGTCAGTGGATTTCTGAGGCATTTATTCTGTCATGTGGGTTTATTAGTTTGAGATATCCGTTTGGTTTGGTTCAAGTCGGTACAAGAGGAAATGATTTGGAAATAAAAAAGTATTATTGAATTTTTCATTCATAAATATTTTATTATTACAAATTATAAAAAGGAAAAAATTGAATTACATATATATATATATATATATATATATATATATATATATATATATATATATATATATATATATATATATATATATATATATATATATATATATATATATATATATATATATATATATATATATATATATATATATATATATATATATATATATATATATATATATATATATATATATATATATATATATATATATATATATATATATATATATATATATATATATATATATATATATATATATATATATATTATCCTAAAAAATTTCTAAGTTCTTCATTTCTCTGACTGATTTCAAGATCACTGTTCTTCGTACCTGCACGACAAAACAGAGAAACAGAGTAAAAGAGATTAACGTTAGAAAAGTTGTTTTATTTGACATCCTCAGAAAAGTTTCATCATCGGGTGTCGAGAGGGAACGACTAATGCCGAAACCTACTCCCATTTCCAATTCCCGACCTCGGTTACCAACCGGTAATATCTGTTCTAATTTTATCCGGGACAGCCGAAAGAAGAGGAAAAGAAGTTTTAGGCCGAAAGGTGATTTTTGCCGAAAATGGATTTTTTTTAAGCCAAACGGATTTCTAACTATATCCAATTCATCAAGTAAATTAGTTGGATATCTTAAGTCTAAATCCAAATTCACATCCATAAAATCCGTACCGAAGTCCATGGATATCCAATAAACCAAGTCAAATTTGGAGTAAAAATAGTAATAATAATAAGCATCCCGTAAAAATCCAAAGATGCTGATACATTCAAAGTCAAAGCTCAGCCAAAACGCAAGCAAGCAAATTTTTCAGAAATCCAACAGTATTGCCAGCAAGCATGACGTGTTCATCGTCAAAACCGAAAAAAATGCAAAAGGCGACAAAACCTCCAAGTTCACATAAACCGGTCAAAGAATAAACAAGGAAAATACTACAACCACGAAGTCGCAGAGTCAGCCGCAAGTTAATCTCCAAATCTAACGGATCCTTTGAACAAACAATCAGCAACAACTATCTCAAAGAAATCGTAACCCAACCGAGATTCATTCAAAGCCCACAACTCAAGCATAAGCAGAATAATATAAATAATAAAGTTTTGGGATTATGAGAGGGACCGAACCAAAATCAAAACGGCAACCATAAGAGTAGTGAAAAACAGAACAAACCCACCAGGAGAGTTCCAAAAGTGACGGCAAACCCTAAACCCTTCAGAAGCTCCGAAAACTTCATCATCAGGGGCATCCATGGATTCAGAAGTTTAGAAACTTCATCATCATCACCATCAAACAAAGAAGCAAAAGGCGAAGTGCCCGAAGCCACCGCGAGCCGCCATCGCCGTTTGCTACGCAGACAGCGGGTAACTCAGATCGTCATCATCATCCATCATCAGTGGCCATCGGAAGAGAGAGATCGAAAACAATGCAACCAAACCGAAGCGACGGCGGACGACATTGAAGCATCCACGCCGGCCAAGCTTCCCGACCTCAGTTTTTCCATCATCGGCCATCATCCGCCAAGTGATACGAAAAGCAACATCCGTCATCGAAAATCGCTACAAACCTCGAAGGTGAGCAATTTTCTCATGATTTGTTTGTTGTTTATTTTTCAGCTACCAGAAGCAGATAAAGATGAAGACGGAGACAACATGCAAGAAGAAAGAAGAGGAGTTTCGAAAAGCTTCCCAACATCCATGGCCGCCGTGGTTATCCAAAAAGAAGAAAGGGTTTTTATGAACCCTAAAATGGACCGAGAAACATAATGCCATTCTGATGGCTGGTCTGCTTTGTTTTATTAGTTATCTTACGTATTATATTATTATTGTTATTATAACGTTTTAATTGTTATTAGTTATTTTATTTTTTTAAAAAAAAAAAAACTAAAAAAATCAAGGTAAGACCTTTCCTAACAGGGAGCTTAACGTACTGATACCTTTTTTTAAAGATTGAAACCCACCACCTGTTTCTTATGTTTAGTTAAATCCTATTTAATATTTTCTTAATTAAAAATAATGTTTCTTTCATTAAAACTCAAATATTAACACTTTTTCTCAACAAAATTCAATTAACTATTTTTCCTGTTTTACTTTAAAAACAACCGTTTTCTTAATCTAACAGTTGTGAGAGAAAATAATTTATTTTATTTTTTTGGAAAATATAACCTTTAATGATTAAAATAAATAACCTTTTTTTTATTTAATAAATTTGGTTTTTGTATATAATCAGCACTAACCTTTTCTTTTTTCCAAAAAATGAACTAACTTTTCTTTTTATAAATAATACTAACGTTTTTCAAAAGTAGATTAACATTTTCCTAAATAATTAGTACTAGAAATTTTCCTTAAAAAAATAAAATTGAAATTAGCTTTTTGTAGAAAGATAATTTAATATGAGTTTTTCTTCTTCTTCTTAAAAATTAAAAAAAAAATAATTAAGACATCGACAAATTCAAATTGTATTTCCCTTTCCATTTTATTATTTGCTATAATTTATGTCTAACTTTCCACTAATGTTATCTGTTTTTCTCCTCCGATTATACCTGAATTCTGAGTAATATTTATTTGGTTCCATGGATGTAATTTACGCGAGGCCATGGTCGCGGTTTTATTTTATCTTTCTTCTTTTGGAATCTGTAATCTATGCGAGTGGTCGCGATGCCTTCCTTTTCTGCTTGCTTTACTTTTTCATATTTTTTATGCCTACCATGTAATAATTCCGTCACCTGCATGTTTTTGCCGTCTTTACCATCCGAAGGAATTAGGATTAACTGTTTGACAGCCGAGTCAATAACCCTAGTTTCAACTGTTTCAAACCCTAATTAGCCTAGGTGTCTCACCGTGAACGAAAATACCCTTTATCCTAGCTTTTAGGTCAAAGAGTCGCCGTACTCTGTTTAGGGTTTCCCATCGTGGAATCCCTAATTCCAACCCTAATTTTAATTCAACTTTTCAACATAGAAATAGGAGTTTCAAAGACTCCACGTAAGCATGTCCTTAAGATATGTTTATTCCCCCTTGAAACCTTGACCACAGTCAAGATGTTTCTAACCTCCCTTTCGAGGGGAACTACAATTACTCTGATTCCATTCCCGTCAGGATATGTAGGCACAAGATGCGACGTCTTGCCGAGTAAACTTAGGACTAACCCTTAGGTTTTTAGGTCACTCTATCCCTTAGCTCAATATATATTAAAACAGATAATAAAATAAAAAAAAAAGCATACAATAAACAAAAGGTTCCTGTAGAGTACTACAGAAGTTTAGGGTGCTAGTACCTTCCCTAAGCTTAACCAACCCCTTACCTAGATCTCTCCCCGCATTGTCTTTACGATGCAAAATTAGGTTTTCCTCTTTTGACCTTTTCCTTCGGATAAATCAAAGAGCGGTTGTGAACTAAAGATGCGATTCAAATTAATTAATAATTTGATATCATATTCTAACCGCAACAGAAAATGGCGACTTCACTGGGGATCTATCTAATTGTTTTAAGGGTTTCCCCTACTTTATTGTTGTATGATATTTATTTTATTCATTATCTGTATATATTATTGTATATTGTGGGGATACCCTTCTATTGTAAGATAAGTCCTAACCCGGACTTGAGTGACCTTATTATAGGAAGGTGAGATATTCGACGAAGCTTGCCGGGAGTGAGTCCCTACCAAGTTGACTCGAGAATCACCGCTCAGTTGAGACCCTGTCGAAATGGTTCGGTTGATCGAGTTAGTCGTGAAAACTTTTACTATTTTCGATTGGAGTCTGTGATATTGAGGACCGTAGTTACCTTAACACCACCTTGGCCTTATGTAGGACGTAGTGCGGGAACTATGTGGGAGTAGTCCTACGATGGTTGCTACGCGATACTACACTCAAAAGAGGTTATCTTGAGAATATTATCGACCTCCGAGTTAGTTGGAAAGTTGGTAATATCCGAAGGATGGACTAATGACTTTGGGCACTTCTTTAGAACCCTTGTTCTGCAGGTACAACTAACCGTAGTACATACCTTATGGGGATGGGTAGACCCTAACTCCTTGCACATACCTTTAACCTAGGACTTGCGAATATATATACATTGCATCCATTAAAGCATCACATTACATTACACTTCATGGAATTCAAATCTTATTTATGAATATTGCAGGATTATGGATTACAATAGAAGAAAGACTTTGAAATATACTTTTAAAAGACCTAAACTAGATGACTTAAGGAAGCTAGGATCTTTAGTCCAAGATCGAGAAGGATTCTGTAACCGGTATGGAAATTTGTTATCTCTATTGGAATATAAAGTAAACGAGGAACTGCTCTCGGTTTTGCTACAGTTCTATGATCCCGACTACCACTGCTTCACATTCCCCGATTATCAGCTATTACCCACTTTGGAAGAATATTCTCAGCTTGTAGGGTTACCTATCCTGGATAAGTCTCCTTTCCCTTTCTTGGAGACGGACCCTAAAGAACAGGATATTGCTAAAGCCACATGTTTGAAGGTATCTGACATTAAGGAGAATATGACTCATAAAGGTGAAATCTTTGGGTTACCTACGAAGTTCCTAATCAAGAAGTCTCAATATTATGCCGATTACTTGAGCATGCCTACCTTTGAGATGATCCTTGCCTTGCTTATCTATGGAGTGCTGCTTTTCCCTAATTTTGAAGGATTTGTGGACCTTAACGCCATCAAGATCTTCATGCAAAGGAATCCAGTACCGACCTTATTGGGTAATACTTATCACTCAGTCCATCTCCGAAACCTCCGTGGTGGAGGGGTGATTACTTGTTGTGTGTCGTTACTGTACAAGTGGTTTATTTCGCACTTGCCTAAGTCTGGTCCTTTTTGGAGTCCCACTCAAGGACGTTGGTCACAAAAGGTTATGGCTTTAACTCACTCTGATATTGATTGGTACAATCGCAGGTACGATGGAATACTACTCATTGATGGTTGTAGAGACTTCGCTAACATGCCTTTACTCGGTTTTAATGGAGGAATTAGCTACAATCCCGTCCTAGCTCGCCGACAGTTAGGGTATCCCTTAAAAGAACCGCCTAAAAGTATCTACGTAGAGAAGATCTTCTTCGAACTCAACAAAGAGCTTCAGAATCAAATTGTATCTTCTTGGGGACACTTGCATATGAAAGGTCGAGAAAGTCTGGGTAGGCCAAATTGCATTTCCATGGAGCCCTATCTTCAGTGGGTCCGAGAAAGAGCTTCCAAATTGCAGATGCCCTATCCTCGCCAAGATCCTTTGCCTCCAATAGAGGAACCTGTCCGGTATTTCATGTCCGAGGCTGAAACATTGAAGATCGAATTGAAAAAAGCTCATCACGAAGCAGAAACATGGAAAGACAAATACCAGGTGATGGTCAGCGAGTACAACGAACTTCAGAAACAGCTTCAGTCAAGGAATGAAGAGTTGCTCTCCTACAAGAAGAGAAGACTCTACGAGGATTTATTTTCCTCCGATTCTCCGCCTAATCGCCAAAATCATGAATAATGCTTCCTTAGGGTTCTAGAATTTTAGTTGTTTATTTTCATCGAGATTTTTCTTTTAAGAATATTATTTGTAATCCATTTTTCAATCAATAAAATTTTTCGTTATCCGCAATACTCATAAACACTTGAAGTCCATGAAGTCATGTCATTCGCATTTCGCATCATATTTTTGCATTACATGCGTCTCTCGGTTTCTCATACTCGGTTCTCTCGCCTTCCAGTTTTGTCACCCTGACTCGTTACAACACTAGAGCTCAAGCTCGAAAAAGGATGGAAGAACATGCTCAAGAGATGGATCGCTTTAACAACGAGCTAGCAGACTTTCGAGGGAGTATCGGAACAATCATGGAATTACTCCATGTCATGAATGCAAAAATGGATACTCAGCCTACCGTGGTTTCTGAGATTAACGCTACTGCTGCTGTAGATCCTCCGGTTGTCTCTGCGCCAAACCCGTTTCCTTATGGCCTCTCACAAGATTTTTTGCATCCTCCTGTTGTTACATCAGCTCACCAGGCTGTTCCTAATACTACATCAGTTCAACCGGTTGTTCCTGTTATTCAGAATGTACAACAAACTGTGCCTTTGGTTTCTGAGCCTCACAAAGTGCTCCCTACTTTCACACAAGCTAATGTCCGCACTCATGTGCAGCCTTATCTTAATGAGCCTGTTTACGAAATTCTGGATGATGATGATGGAGGATGCCAACCACGGGATAGGCTTCGCGAAGAGGTGGTTACTATTGATAAAAGATTGAGAAAGATGGAAGGAGACCAAATCTTTGGTGCTGCTGCTAGAGATATCTGTTTGGTTTCCGGTCTGGTTATTCCGCCAAAGTTCAAAACTCCGAACTTTGACTGCTATGAAGGGACTACTTGCCCGAAAAGCCATTTGATAATGTACTACCGCAGGATGGCTGCTCATGTGGAAAATGACAAGTTGATGATTCACTGTTTCCAAGACAGTCTGAAAGGTGCTTCGTCGAAGTGGTATTTAACATTAGACCAGTCTCGCATCAAGTCTTTTCAGGATTTGTCCGATGCTTTTATTAAGCACTATAAGTACAATATGGATCTAGCTCCCGACAGGAGACAACTGTTGAGTATGACGCAGAAAAGTTCTGAGACCTTCAAGGAATATGCCCAACGATGGAGAGAGATTGCTTCTCAGGTTGAGCCTCCGTTGACGGACAAGGAACTGGCCGATTGGTTTGTGGACACCGTCCGCCCTGAATTTTACGAGAGGATGGTGGGTAGTGTAACCACGAATTTTGCTGATATTGTTGCTGTTGGAGTAAAAGTTGAACTAGCTATGAAAAATGGAAAGATGTCTGGTGGTTCTGGCAGCACGAGTTCAAAGGACCAAACTAAGAAACCCTCTTTCAATTCTCAGAAAAAGAAGGAAGGAGAGACTCATGCTGTATCCTCCGATAGAAGGGGAAAACACCAATATCAATATCCGCCACCGTACGCGCAACCTCATGGTTACCCAGTTCAGTATGCTCCGCCTCCCTATGTGGCTGCTATTGCACCATCTTTTAATCAGCAAGCCCCACAAGCTCCTGCTTATCAGCCTATGCAACAGGCTCCTATTTACCCGCCTCCCGCTTATCATCATCCTCCATCCAACTACCAGCAAGCACCCAACGTTCCTGCTAATCAACAACAGAGGAATCCGACACCTCGCCCAAATGCTCCGAGGAGACAATATAAGCCGTGTCCTCCGATTCCAATGACGTTCACCGAGTTGTACCCTTACCTAGTACAGCGAGGTTTGATCACCACCCGAGCTTTGGGACCGCCTCCGAATCCTTTGCCAGCCAACTACAACGCTACCGCTCATTGTTTATTTCATGAGGGTGCGCCAGGCCACGATTTGGAGAATTGTTATGCTTTGAAGAATATTGTGAGGGATCTGATGGAAAAGAAGATCTTGTCGTTCGATGATCCATCTCCCAATGTTAAAACCAATCCTCTGCCTACACATGCGAATGTTAATGCTGTTGATGATTCGTCTTACGAGGGTTTTATTCGTGATGTATCCCAGATTAAGACTCCTCTCAAGGCGTTCCATGCAAAGCTGTTTGAAGTAGGTCTGGTGTCTATTTCCCATGCTGATTGTATAAGTTGTGAAGGAAATGATAAAGGGTGCGCTATGGTTCAGAAAGATGTTCAGAGATTGATGGATGATGGATTCCTACAAGTAGTTAACAAGGCGAAGGAAGTTGCTACAATTGAGCCTACTTTCAACCTGCCCGAACCAAGGGGCAGGATGCCAGTGTTTAATCTGCCAGCGCCAAAGTCTGTCATGCCTATGTTCAGCATACCGATTCCTGTTACTCCAGCAGTGGACCCACCTAAGCCCTTGATCATTCAGAAACCGAGTCCGTTTCCATTCAGTGATCCCAAAGCTGTACCTTGGAAGTATGATGTAACCGCGATTGATAAGGAATCTGGGAAGGTCATCCCAAGAGAAGAAGTGAAAGTTGATAGCGAAAATGTGACTAACATAGCTGGGGCAAGCAAGATGACTCGCAGTGGTCGTGTCTACACACCCCGTTTGGATGAGGCTCCATCCAAGGAAACCACTACCAATACTGTTGTGTCGGCTGGAGATAAAGGTAAAGGGGCTGTTATTAATGAGGAAGACGCTGAATTCTTGAGGATAATCAGGAAGAGTGATTATAAAGTTATCGATCAGCTGCACCAGACTCCTTCGAAGATTTCCGTCCTATCCCTGTTATTGAATTCACCCGCGCATAGAGCCGCTTTGCAGAAGGTCTTGACTCAAGCTCATGTGGCTCAAGACATCACTACCGGCCAGTTTAATAGTGTGATTGCTAATATTACCGCCTGTAATACTCTCAGCTTCAGTAATGAAGAACTGCCGAAAGAGGGTCTGAATCATAACCGTGCTTTGCATATATCTGTGAAGTGTCAGGAAGATAATTTAGCAAGAGTACTTGTGGATACTGGTTCTTCGTTGAACGTTCTACCTATGAGGATTCTCAGCAAGATGGCTTACAAGGATACTGTGGTGAAGCCTACTTCTTTAATTGTCAAGGCTTTTGATGGTTCGCGTAGATCGGTGGTTGGAGAAGTTGACCTTCCAATTCTGATCGGCCCACACGTGTTCCCGATCACTTTCCAAATTATGGACATTAATCCTAATTACAGTTGTCTACTAGGAAGACCTTGGATCCATGCCGCTGGGGCAGTAACTTCTACCTTGCACCAAAAGATGAAGTTTGTGGTTGACGACAAGTTGGTGATCATACATGGTGAAGAGGATTTAATGGTTAGTAATTTATCATCGTACCGGTATATTGAGGCTGATGAAGACGCTTTGGAGACTTCTTTCCAAGCACTTGAAATTGCCAATGCTGTTCTAGTGGAAGTCGAAGAAACTGCGGGAGTCCAGAGTAGCCCATCTTTTGCATCGTTGAAGAGTACCAAATCGACAATCGACAGGGGCATTCCTGAAGGTTGGGGAGAAGTAATCGATGTCAAGGCAAAGACTAATCGCTACGGGTTGGGTTACAAGCCAATTCATGTTGAAGGACATCCGAAGGTTTTCCAAGAGGTGTTCGTTAGTGGAGGTTATCAGGTCAATGCCATCGGTGACTATGACGAAGATGAAGATTTGAACAACTTGGTGTTTCAGAGTAATGTAGCATTGAGCAACTGGGAGGCCATAGAGATGCCAGTTATTTTTCCATTGTCAAAGTAATTTTTCATTTTTCATTTTGTTTTCAAATCCATAGCTCTGCCCAAGGCTATTGGATCACTTTGTAGGGCCACCTTTTCATTTCAAACAATTATTAATAAATGCATTTTGTTTCAGCTCCATTTTGTTTCACTAAGCGTCTTTTCGTTTTCACCTTTTTGAAATTGGCAATCTCTTCAAAAACAAACTAAAAAAACATTTTCATTTTCTTTTGCATTTTCATCGAACATTTAATAAAATAAGCCTTTCAAACATGCAGTGACATTACCATTATTGAATCCGATGAATCTATTGTCTCTCCTGATTGGGATTCACCCATCTATCAAGCTGAAGATGTGGGCGAAGAAGATTTTGAAATACCCGCAGAACTGACTAGATTGGTTGAGTATGAGTACACAGAGCTTCAACCACACAAGGAGCAGGTAGATTTGATTAATCTTGGCACAGATGAAGACAAGAAGGAGGTCAAGATTGGCGCAGTACTTGGGGCAGAGGTCAAGCAGCGATTGGTCGAGCTGTTGAAAGATTATGTTGATGTGTTTGCATGGTTGTATCAAGATATGCCCGGTTTAGACACAGATATTGTAGTTCACAAGCTACCGCTTAAGCCCGAATGTCCGCCTGTCAAGCAGAAACTTCGAAGAACGAGACCTGACATGGCTTTGAAGATTCGAGATGAGGTTAAAAAGCAGTTGGATGCGGGTTTTCTTGCGGTTGCGAAGTATCCTGATTGGGTTGCCAACATTGTTCCCGTGCCCAAAAAGGACGGTAAGGTTAGAATGTGTGTGGATTATAGGGATCTGAACAAGGCTAGTCCAAAAGACGATTTCCCTTTGCCGCATATCGACACACTTGTCGACAATACAGCTAGTTTTGCAGTTTTCTCATTCATGGATGGTTTCTCCGGTTATAATCAGATCAAGATGGATCCCGCCGACAGAGAAAAGACTACATTCATCACTCCTTGGGGGACCTTCTGTTACAAAGTTATGCCTTTCGGTCTGAAGAACGCAGGGGCAACCTATCAGCGTGCTATGACGACGCTCTTTCATGACATGATGCACAAAGAAATTGAAGTGTACGTGGATGATATGATTGCCAAATCTCATGATGAGGAGGAGCATTTGATCCATCTATTGAAACTCTTTGAACGACTCCGAAAATATCAGTTGAAATTAAATCCGGCTAAGTGTACTTTTGGTGTCAGATCTGGAAAGCTACTTGGTTTCATCGTCAGCCAACGAGGAATAGAGGTAGATCCTGATAAAGTCCGCGCCATTCAAGACATGCCGGCCCCGCAGACCGAAACCCAAGTCAGAGGCTTTCTGGGACGTTTGAACTACATCTCCAGGTTCATATCTAACCTGACTGCTACTTGTGAGCCGGTATTCAAGTTGCTTTGCAAAGGTCAGACTGTTGATTGGAATCCAGATTGTCAGCGGGCATTTGAAAAGATCAAAGATTACTTACAAAAGCCTCCTATCTTGATGCCTCCTGTTCACGGAAGACCATTATTTATGTACCTCACTGTTCTTGAGAAGTCTATGGGTTGTGTGCTTGGGCAACACGATGAGACCGGATGAAAGGAACACGCTATATACTATTTGAGCAAGAAGTTTACTGATTGTGAGAACCGATATTCACTGTTGGAGAAGACCTGTTGTGCGCTAGCATGGGCTGCTAGGCGTCTCCGGCAATATATGATGGGTCATACTACCTTGTTGATTTCGAAGATGGACCCAATAAAGTACATTTTCGAAAAGCCTGCTCAGACAGGGAGGCTTGCTCGTTGGCATATGTTGTTGTCGGAATATGACATCCAATATGTACCTCAGAAAGCTATCAAAGGAAGTATATTGTCAGATTATCTTGCAGACCAACCAGTCGGAGATTATGAGCCTCTTAAGTTTGACTTTCCAGATGAAGACATTATGTGGGTAAATGATTTCGACGAGCCAGAGCCAGAGCCCGAGGATGGCCCCGAACCGGGTCTCTGGTGGAAGATGATGTTTGATGGTTCCTCCAATTACAGTGGGCATGGCATCGGTGCCGTTTTGATGAATCCAAAAGGTGGTTATACCCCATTTACCGCAAGATTAGAGTTTGAGTGCACCAACAATGTCGCCGAATATGAAGCATGCATCCTTGGCCTTGAAGCAGCTATTGATCTCCGGATCAAACTTCTTGAAGTAAGCGGAGATTCAGCGTTGGTTATATATCAAGTGAAAGGTGAATGGGAAACCAAGAATGAGAAGTTGGTCCCTTACAAAGCCTACATTGTGGAGTTAATTAAGTGCTTTGATGAGATCAAGTTCGAACATATTCCGAGAACTGAAAATCATATTGCTGACGCCTTAGCCATGCTAGCATCCATGTGGAAGGTCAAGTTTGTCAATGAAGCGCCGCTTATTCGAATCGAGCGTAGAAGGGAACCCGCCCACTGTCTGTTGATTGAAGAAGGTGAAATTGATGAAAAGCCTTGGTTTCATGATATCAAGAATTATTTGCTCACGCAAGAGTATCCAGCAGATGCTTCTTATCTTGACAAAAGGACCTTGAGAAGACTAGCATCTAAGTTCTTCATCAGCAACGACGTACTATACAAACGAAACCACGACATGGTTCTGCTTAGGTGTGTGGATAGACGGGAAGCAGACAGGCTACTCCAGGAAATTCATGAAGGGACGTTCGGAACTCATGCCAACGGTTATGCCATGTCCAAGAAACTCTTGAGGGCTGGATATTACTGGTTAGCCATGGAATCCGACTGTATCCGATACGCTAGGAAGTGTCACAAGTGCCAAATCTATGCGGACAAAATGCATGTTCCTCCTTCACCATTGAATGTTCTGACTTCGCCGTGGCCTTTCTCTATGTGGGGTCTTGATATGATTGGGGCAATTGAGCCGAAAGCTTCCAATGGTCATCGTTTCATTCTCGTCGCTATTGACTACTTCACCAAGTGGGTGGAAGCTGCTTCCTACGCTAATGTGACCAAACAAGTAGTTGCTCGATTCATCAGAAAAGATATTATCTGCCGTTATGGGGTTCCGAGTCGGATCATCACTGACAATGGTACCAACCTGAATAACAAGACTATGAAGGAGTTGTGTGATACTTTCAAGATTGCGCATCATAATTCTTCTCCGTACCGTCCTAAGATGAATGGAGCTGTGGAAGCTGCGAATAAGAATATCAAGAAGATCCTGCAAAAAATGGTTAAGACTTACAAGGATTGGCATGAAATGTTACCGTTTGCTTTGCATGGATATAGAACTACTGTTCGAACTTCAACAGGGGCAACTCCTTTCTCATTGGTCTATGGAATGGACGCCGTTCTTCCCATTGAAGTTGAGTTGCCATCTTTAAGGGTGTTGATGGAAGCAGAGTTAGATGAAGCAGATTGGGTTCAAGACAGATATGACCAGCTGAATCTTATTGATGAGAAGCGCCTGGCAGCTATATGCCACGGCCAGCTATATCAGAATCGAATGAAGAGAGCTTTTGACAAGAAAGTTCGGCCCCGGGAGTTCCGTCAAGGAGAGCTCGTACTCAAGAAGATCTTGCCAGTTCACAAAGACATGCGTGGGAAATGGATGCCCAATTACGACGGCCCATTTGTTGTTAAGACAGTTTTCTCCGGAGGATCGCTAATTCTTACTACAATGGACGGTGAAGAGCTCGCCCATCCTGTGAATTCCGATGCAGTCCGAAAATACTATGCCTAAAAATAAAAAAAATAATAATAAAAATAAAAATAATAATAGAAATGAAAAAATGCGGCTCGCTAAGTTGAAAACCCGAAAGGGCAGCTTAGGCAAAAATGAGCGTCCCGGTGGATTGAAAACCCGAAAGGGCGGTCCAGGAAAAAGTTAGGGACAAAGGCATTTCACTGCATTGGACGACACCGAGCATTGCAGACGCTTTTACAGAATTTCATCACTCTCTTCAGAAGCAAGGTTGTGGGTAGTCTCAGTCGTCAGGGTCAATAGGTCGTTGGATTCAATGTAACCTTTCCCATATTGCCAATTTCAAATTTGTAATTTCCCATGGATCTATGCCTTTAGCAAGCTACCATTCTTTAATAAAATTTACCTTTTGCTTTTCAACGCCTTTGTGCACGTTATCTCCATTTTATTTTTGTTATGCAATTTGCCGTTGTTAATAACTTGTGAGCATGAAAAGTGTTTTTCAAAACTAAAATATATTTTCTCGAAAATGCAATCGGAAATGAAAGTTACTTTGACTTATGGAAATTTGTGAAGGATCTCTTCGTCCCTAGTAAATCTCATTGTTGCATAAACATCCATTCGTTACCAGCATCTTCCCAGTAATAGTCCCCAGCGAGACTTTAAGCTGACAACACTTTTGGGATTCATCCGATAAATCCCCAGTGACTCTCAAGACTGCAGAGATATCCCCGATATCCTCCAAGTGATATATGTTCTTGGACCCCATTCTCAGCTGAATTATCTGTTCCTCAGTGAAATTGTCTTACTTTCCTCAGGAAATACTTCCCAAGAGACTGCCATATTCTCCCCAAGAGGTCAAGATACCTTCCCCAGGAATGTCTGTTGATTTCTCCCCAGTAAGTCTGATGAACTCTCCGCAAGGAAGTTTGATATATCTTATCCCTAGTCGGATATACCTTTTCCTCAGGAAGCCGAGGTACTTTCCCCAGGAAGACGCTACACTATCTCCATGAAGCTGTCTAGCTCCACACCTTCCCCATACATCGAATATTTATTTTATCCTCGGAAGTCTATGATCCAAGAGTTTTTGAGCTGATTATGGTTCATAATAGCAATCCCTCACGTGAAGTCATGACATCTTATCCCCATATGGAGGTCATGAATCCCCAGTTGAAGTCGGGGCATCATACTCTCCAGTGAAGACGTATCCCCATGTAGAAGTCATGAGTTTCTCCCCAGGGAAGTTTTAACTTTGAAGCCAGATTCGGTCTTACCATCAACTATTCCTATCCTCTAATAGATGTATTGTTGCAGAGGTCACTGGGTATTCCTGTCGAGATGTTTATTTCATCTCATGTCTCCTCTCTCATCTGTTTTGTCAGCACGAGCATTACATACTCATTTTCATTTCATTATCATTCACATGAATATACACATTCGTATACACTTTGGCATACACGTTAGCATTTGCATGCTTGCTATTTATCGTCATCCTTGTCGTTACCGCCGAGTAACTGGGTTTGTCCGCTCTCTCCAAGTAGATCGTCAGCCCTAAGCATAAAATACCTACTTGTTTCCAGTTTCCCCATAAAGTTCAACCCTCGTGAACGATGGTTATTTCCGTTACCTCTCCGCGTTAAGATAAGGTAGTCCCCATTCGAGTTCGTTTCCTCAATGGAGTCTTATTTGACAGTTCTTTCTATCCTAATTCTAGATCGAACTTCGGTCCTGTCGGTCACCGAACATACCTGGATGTGCATTTATTTTGCGCTATCTTTCAAGAAAAGTATTTACAATCCTTTGCAGATATGCGACAGTTCTCGCCTGAGAAGCTTATCACTACATTGCACAATAGACAAGCAACAGTTCCCAGCCGAGGAGCTTATCACCTACCTTACACTTTACAATACACTCTACAATTGATCTTCTCATACAAGGAGCTCATTATTTACATTACAGTGATCTAGATGTTTGCCATCATCACGACCTTCTTTACAATTTATGTTACCTGCTATCACTCAGTGATCTAGATGTTTGCCATCATCACAACATTCTTGACAATTTACATTACAGTGATCTAGATGTTTGCCATCATCACGACCTTCTTTACAATTTATGTTACCTGCTATCACTCAGTGATCTAGATGTTTGCCATCATCACAACTTTCTTTACAATTTACATTACCTGTTACCACCTCTACAAGCAGTTCTCACCCGAGAAGCTTATTATTGCCACTCTTGCAAATAAGAGGCATTTCTCGCCCGAGAAGCTTATCTTATCTTCGTTATGACTTGCAGCAAATGGCCATCTCCAGCGAGCAGTTTGGTTTCCATTTCCCGTATCATTTTGAAGAAAGGGGAGGTTTGAGCGGAATCATATTCAGGAGAGCACAGATCTTGAAGTATGAAGAAGCTCGTTTACCCTTTAGTAAAAGAAGGAGCGGAATCATATTCAGGAGAGCACAGATCTTGAAGTATGAAGAAGTTCGTTTACCCTTTAGTAAAAGAAGGAGCAGAATCATATTCAGGAGAGCACAAATCTTGAAGTATGAAGAAGTTCGTTTACCCTTTAGTAAAAGAAGGAGCGGAATCATATTCAGGAGAGCACAGATCTTGAAGTATGAAGAAGTTTGTTTACCCTTTAGTAAAAGAAGGAGCGGAATCATATTCAGGAGAGCACAAATCTTGAATTATGAAGAAGTTCGTTTACCCTTTAGTAAAAGAAGGAGCCGAATCATATTCGGGAGAGCACCGATCTCGAATTATGAAGACGTTTATTTTATCCTTTAGAAAAAGAAGAAACTAAATCATGTCCAGGGAGCACAGACTTGAGACGTGAAGAAGTTTATATTATCAATCAACCTATTATCCACAGATAAGCAGCAGTCTCTTTATTTGAGAGCTTATCCAGTTTGGCATATAAGTCCCTTTCAACGATAAGTGGCAGTTCTCTCTCGAGAAAGCTTATCAGGGCGTTTCCCATTTAAGTCCATTTATTTTGGCATACAGCCGGTTTTACCCTGTATATTTTCTACGGATTCCTAAATTCCGTTTGATCCTGTCACGAGGGAGAGTTTTCAGAAGCTCGGGTGTTATTCTTCGCTCAATGCTCCATCATCTTGTTAATCGATCCTATAGTCGTGCAGATCCAGTTTTATTTTCTTACTCTAGAGTATCAACCGTTCACGCTTGAACCTGTTGATGATTACTCTTAAATTTCCCCAGTGGAGGCCGTCTCACCGGTGCCATCTCCATTGAGGATCCCGCTCTTACCATTCCTTTTCCTAAAGTGATGATTGGTCGTACTCGCACCAGTTGACTATCACTTTAGAATTCCCCAGTGTCGTGCTGTCACCCAGTGCGTCGTATTCCCGGTGTGGTTCGTCTGTCGCGTCGGTCCCCTATGTCGTCGTGTCGTATGCATCTATGCATTTACCATTCCATCGTACGCACCTTACTAAATTCATGGCATTGTCAACATTATAGTTTATTTTCGTTTTGGCCATAGCATTGCATATCACTGCATCTAAGGGCAAAATTTTCGGTTATCTATATTTAAATCCCTCCACCATGATTTCTCGAGCCTTCGTCGCTCAAATCATCCGGTGAAGCTATTTAAATAGGGGCAACTGTAATACCCCAAATTTTGCCCTCAGATTAGTCAATTCAGGTTGCATGACATTTCATTTGTGCATCAGCTAATTACTAACGGGTTACGTAGTTTGTCTCGTCTTGCAGGAACCGCGTCTGGTACACTTTAGTTGTTGAAGGGCAAAATGGTCATTTTCGCGTTGTTTGCTGACAGTCCTTGAAGTTGAGTCATCATCAGGGATTTATTGAGTAATTAGGACCTCTGTCTCCGAGTTCCTTATTTTCTTTGAAGATAAACAGAAATTCACGGTAATTTTGGCATCAGGATCTTTGAGATACGATAACTAATTCAACGGGTTGAGACTCTGTCGTCAGTGGATTTCTGAGGCATTTATTCTGTCATGTGGGTTTATTAGTTTGAGATATCCGTTTGGTTTGGTTCAAGTCGGTACAAGAGGAAATGATTTGGAAATAAAAAAGTATTATTGAATTTTTCATTCATAAATATTTTATTATTACAAATTATAAAAAGGAAAAAATTGAATTACATATATATATATATATATATATATATATATATATATATATATATATATATATATATATATATATATATATATATATATATATATATATATATATATATATATATATATATATATATATATATATATATATATATATATATATATATATATATATATATATATATATATATATATATATATATATATATATATATATATATATATATATATATATATATATATATATATATATATATATATATATATATATATATATATATATATTATCCTAAAAAATTTCTAAGTTCTTCATTTCTCTGACTGATTTCAAGATCACTGTTCTTCGTACCTGCACGACAAAACAGAGAAACAGAGTAAAAGAGATTAACGTTAGAAAAGTTGTTTTATTTGACATCCTCAGAAAAGTTTCATCATCGGGTGTCGAGAGGGAACGACTAATGCCGAAACCTACTCCCATTTCCAATTCCCGACCTCGGTTACCAACCGGTAATATCTGTTCTAATTTTATCCGGGACAGCCGAAAGAAGAGGAAAAGAAGTTTTAGGCCGAAAGGTGATTTTTGCCGAAAATGGATTTTTTTTAAGCCAAACGGATTTCTAACTATATCCAATTCATCAAGTAAATTAGTTGGATATCTTAAGTCTAAATCCAAATTCACATCCATAAAATCCGTACCGAAGTCCATGGATATCCAATAAACCAAGTCAAATTTGGAGTAAAAATAGTAATAATAATAAGCATCCCGTAAAAATCCAAAGATGCTGATACATTCAAAGTCAAAGCTCAGCCAAAACGCAAGCAAGCAAATTTTTCAGAAATCCAACAGTATTGCCAGCAAGCATGACGTGTTCATCGTCAAAACCGAAAAAAATGCAAAAGGCGACAAAACCTCCAAGTTCACATAAACCGGTCAAAGAATAAACAAGGAAAATACTACAACCACGAAGTCGCAGAGTCAGCCGCAAGTTAATCTCCAAATCTAACGGATCCTTTGAACAAACAATCAGCAACAACTATCTCAAAGAAATCGTAACCCAACCGAGATTCATTCAAAGCCCACAACTCAAGCATAAGCAGAATAATATAAATAATAAAGTTTTGGGATTATGAGAGGGACCGAACCAAAATCAAAACGGCAACCATAAGAGTAGTGAAAAACAGAACAAACCCACCAGGAGAGTTCCAAAAGTGACGGCAAACCCTAAACCCTTCAGAAGCTCCGAAAACTTCATCATCAGGGGCATCCATGGATTCAGAAGTTTAGAAACTTCATCATCATCACCATCAAACAAAGAAGCAAAAGGCGAAGTGCCCGAAGCCACCGCGAGCCGCCATCGCCGTTTGCTACGCAGACAGCGGGTAACTCAGATCGTCATCATCATCCATCATCAGTGGCCATCGGAAGAGAGAGATCGAAAACAATGCAACCAAACCGAAGCGACGGCGGACGACATTGAAGCATCCACGCCGGCCAAGCTTCCCGACCTCAGTTTTTCCATCATCGGCCATCATCCGCCAAGTGATACGAAAAGCAACATCCGTCATCGAAAATCGCTACAAACCTCGAAGGTGAGCAATTTTCTCATGATTTGTTTGTTGTTTATTTTTCAGCTACCAGAAGCAGATAAAGATGAAGACGGAGACAACATGCAAGAAGAAAGAAGAGGAGTTTCGAAAAGCTTCCCAACATCCATGGCCGCCGTGGTTATCCAAAAAGAAGAAAGGGTTTTTATGAACCCTAAAATGGACCGAGAAACATAATGCCATTCTGATGGCTGGTCTGCTTTGTTTTATTAGTTATCTTACGTATTATATTATTATTGTTATTATAACGTTTTAATTGTTATTAGTTATTTTATTTTTTAAAAAAAAAAAAAACTAAAAAAATCAAGGTAAGACCTTTCCTAACAGGGAGCTTAACGTACTGATACCTTTTTTTAAAGATTGAAACCCACCACCTGTTTCTTATGTTTAGTTAAATCCTATTTAATATTTTCTTAATTAAAAATAATGTTTCTTTCATTAAAACTCAAATATTAACACTTTTTCTCAACAAAATTCAATTAACTATTTTTCCTGTTTTACTTTAAAAACAACCGTTTTCTTAATCTAACAGTTGTGAGAGAAAATAATTTATTTTATTTTTTTGGAAAATATAACCTTTAATGATTAAAATAAATAACCTTTTTTTTATTTAATAAATTTGGTTTTTGTATATAATCAGCACTAACCTTTTCTTTTTTCCAAAAAATGAACTAACTTTTCTTTTTATAAATAATACTAACGTTTTTCAAAAGTAGATTAACATTTTCCTAAATAATTAGTACTAGAAATTTTCCTTAAAAAAATAAAATTGAAATTAGCTTTTTGTAGAAAGATAATTTAATATGAGTTTTTCTTCTTCTTCTTAAAAATTAAAAAAAAAATAATTAAGACATCGACAAATTCAAATTGTATTTCCCTTTCCATTTTATTATTTGCTATAATTTATGTCTAACTTTCCACTAATGTTATCTGTTTTTCTCCTCCGATTATACCTGAATTCTGAGTAATATTTATTTGGTTCCATGGATGTAATTTACGCGAGGCCATAGTCGCGGTTTTATTTTATCTTTCTTCTTTTGGAATCTGTAATCTATGCGAGTGGTCGCGATGCCTTCCTTTTCTGCTTGCTTTACTTTTTCATATTTTTTATGCCTACCATGTAATAATTCCGTCACCTGCATGTTTTTGCCGTCTTTACCATCCGAAGGAATTAGGATTAACTGTTTGACAGCCGAGTCAATAACCCTAGTTTCAACTGTTTCAAACCCTAATTAGCCTAGGTGTCTCACCGTGAACGAAAATACCCTTTATCCTAGCTTTTAGGTCAAAGAGTCGCCGTACTCTGTTTAGGGTTTCCCATCGTGGAATCCCTAATTCCAACCCTAATTTTAATTCAACTTTTCAACATAGAAATAGGAGTTTCAAAGACTCCACGTAAGCATGTCCTTAAGATATGTTTATTCCCCCTTGAAACCTTGACCACAGTCAAGATGTTTCTAACCTCCCTTTCGAGGGGAACTACAATTACTCTGATTCCATTCCCGTCAGGATATGTAGGCACAAGATGCGACGTCTTGCCGAGTAAACTTAGGACTAACCCTTAGGTTTTTAGGTCACTCTATCCCTTAGCTCAATATATATTAAAACAGATAATAAAATAAAAAAAAAAGCATACAATAAACAAAAGGTTCCTGTAGAGTACTACAGAAGTTTAGGGTGCTAGTACCTTCCCTAAGCTTAACCAACCCCTTACCTAGATCTCTCCCCGCATTGTCTTTACGATGCAAAATTAGGTTTTCCTCTTTTGACCTTTTCCTTCGGATAAATCAAAGAGCGGTTGTGAACTAAAGATGCGATTCAAATTAATTAATAATTTGATATCATATTCTAACCGCAACAAGTCCTAATCCTTTGTGAGTTTCCATCGTTAGAAGCCTCGTGCCGACTTCCAAGGCTGGTATAACCTGATATCAAGAGAGTAAAGTTCAGCAAAATAAGTCTATGGTTATGTCAGGTTCATCACATAGTTAAGAAAAGTCAGAAGATACATGAGGTGATTTTGGAATTCACCGGACACTTGAAAGTGGAATTATAAGTTGTCAAAGGACCAAGATCTTAAGCTTTGATCAAGAAATCCTCGAATGTTGAGTAGTACAGAAGGACTGTCATCGCTATCATCACACATGCAGCATGAATAAAGTAAGTTATTATACTCAAAGAGGAGGATTCAAAATGTAAGGCATCAGAGTACCCACGCCTTCAACAAAACGTTACCGCAGTGACCGTTCATGGCACCTTGTGCATAACAAATTGACCTGCACCAAACATATCCACACTGTTAAAAAAAACACATACTTGCCGCCAATTAGGAAAGGGATGAATACCAGTGAAATTACCAAGGAGTTTGTAAAACCTTTACTCTGAAATTTGACTTGTTTCTGGAATGCAACTTGTCACCTCTCAAAATCGTACCCTGCATCATTTTCAAATAAAATAACAGACAGTAAAAATCACATTTTACAAGCAGTAAAATCAGGGATAATATGGTGTTGTGGTAAAAAGTCTTTACCTCACTACAGACAAAAGAGGAAATTTAGTGAGTCGTACTACAAGGGCAAAACCCAACCTCAGTCTTCCATATACTCTGGCCATATAAAAACATGAGGGAAGGCTGCATCAAAGGAAGGAGAACCCTAGCCGCTCTCCCAATGCTTCTTCATCGACATATGCAGCGAACTCACCATGACCAAACTATGTTCACCTTCAAATTCGTTTCACTTCACCATTCCAACTTAAATCACCATTAACAAAACCTTGAAACCACTCTCACCTCAAAATCTCTTCCTATTTTCTTAAACCCTCAACCTGCATAATTTCACTCTGAATAACTCCACTTTTCAAATTTTCTTCACCAACCACTAAACCAACACGCTCCATAATCTTCAACTTTAACAAGCCAAAACCTTCATGAAACTTTTCTCTGGAAACCCAACAACATTCCACAACCCATTTCACTGAAACCCTTATCATTTCTCTAACCCTTGTAATCTTCATTCACCTTCAATAACAATAAACCCAAATAGCCCCTTCTTCTTGATAAAACAACACAAACCAAAACCTCACTCTTCTTCTTCCTCGAAAATCATCTTCAGAAATTCCACTCCTTCAACCCCATAACTTCAACACGAAACCCCTCAATCAACACAAACCAAACCTTCAATATCAACCCGGAAACTCCTTCTTCGAATCAGTCCCAACCTCAACCTTTCTTCAAAAAAAACTTTCAGAACACACCTTCACCAAACCATTTTCGGACCCTCTTCTTCACCAACCATAACAAACTTTGAAATCAACCGAAACCCCTTTCATACCCCTTCAACAACTAATCCGCAAAACCCAAATCTGACCCATTTCAAACCAAAAAACAGAGAATATAACTGATAGAAGAAGAAGACAGAAATGAAATAGGGATTAAGAAATCGAATCTAAGGGGAGGAGCTAGCGAACTTCACTGGAGACGGAAGCAGAAACGCGTTGAGTGAGCGAGGGAAGTAGTAGCAGGTCGCATGGATCAGAGGTGGGGTCCGTCAATTCTTTTCATTGATTTGATGTTCTTGGAGCGTGATTGATGCATTGTTTGTTTTTTTTTCTTTTTTCTGATTTGATTGTATTGGATAAAAGGGTTATCGTATCTTTTTGAAGTTTTTTTCATACATTCATTATTCAATTTAACAAAAAATGGATGTGTCTTGGGATGTTGTTTCTGGATTATTGGGTTAAGCCCATAGCAAAGCTTCTATTATGCACCCCTTGTGATTTCTGGAACACCCAACTGTTTGTCTTAATTGTGGAGTAGATGATGGGCTTTTTGAGAAGCCCATATGATTCTACATTCATAGTTTTTTTTGATACCCCTTTACAATCTCAGCCCCCTTTTTTTCTATCTCTTTAGAGTTTTGATAATGAGTTTTTTTTAAAATTATTTTCTTAAGTAATTTTTTTTGCTAAATCTAATTTATTTTATAAACATACCTTTTTTTTTTTATCATTATGTTAATATTTTCAAGATTTTTTATTCTTTTTACCGTTTTTGGTCGATGACGATATCCCAAAGTTATTTTTCTGTCAAATTATTGATGAAAAATAACAAACCCGAGACCAACCTTTTTTTTAAACTTTTCATTTTCCATTTTTATCGTTTTTATCCATTTTATTCATATTATCATATTTATCTTACTATATATTCATATTGTCATATTCATTATCATATTTTTTCATATTCATTCATCCATAATCGAAAACACCTAATAAATTATCGAAACTCCTAAAAGCCGAATTGGTGGACTGTTGTATCATTGGTTATTTGTAGGTATCCTAATGTTGAGTCGTGCCCGACTATGCTCAAAGAGTAGTTTAGGACACAAATGCACACACACGGCTTTCTCTTGGGCTACCTTACAATGAGACCCCTTTATTTCGTGCAATCCCGTGTAACTTACATGTACCCCTCTCCCATTCCGATGTACGCTTCGTATTTCTTTGATTATTAGTTTATCTCATAGGAGCACCCATAGGGACTAGAGTGGATCAAACTATTTTCAAACTAATTCTCGATTCGTCATCGAGCCACTTTCAAACAACCCGTAAGTCGAGTGCTCATACGCATTCGCCATCAACCTATTATAACTCGACCCTTGATGCGTAAGTCAAGTCGGTCTCTTTTTTCAAACCATTTCATTTTCGACATGCTTTGCATGCGATAATAAGTCAAACCCTTGATCAAACGTCAAGCGTATTTTCAAAACAAACCATTAATCAATTAACAACTGTTTAACACTTTGCAAGGTGTAAAGAGTAGGTTCAAGTCTTTGAGTTTTCTTTCGATTGTTTGGATGCGAGTTATCTTATTCGTGTGTGAACAATTGACGCCTTTAATTAACATTAACAACTCGACATCGTTCAACTATTTCCAATTCAAACAACTTTCCTTTCTCGATGAAAAAGAGAGTGTTCCAAGTCTTTGGTTCGCTCTCCCGATTACTTGGGGTCCGAGAAGTCTTTCTTAAGCTTCGAGTAATCGTCATCCAATTCCAACCACTCATTTCAAACCTCATTCAAACAACTTCTTTTGCGATGAAAAAGAGAGTGTTCCAAGTCTTTGGTTCGCTTTCCCGATTACTTGGGGTCCGAGAAGTCTTTCTTAAGCTTCAAGTAATCGTCATCATTTCAAACACCATTCAAACACAATTGCCTCCATGATGAAAAAGAGAGTGTTCCAAGTCTTTGGTTCGCTTTCCCGATTACTTGGGTCCGAGAAGTCTTTCTTAAGCTTCAAGTAACGGTCGTCCGTACCCACCTTCAAACCAATTCAAACCCGTTTCTTTCGTGGTCGTTACCACGAACTACGAACGCTCTGATTCTTCATTCACTCTTGAATGTAAGATACGTAGGCACAAGATTGCGATGATCTTGGCGAGCACAACCCCTCCATCTTCCATTTCCCCCATCCTTTCCCGTAGTCGAACTACGACACTCTGATTTCTCATTCTCGTCCGAATGAGCATACGTAGGCACAAGGGCCCCAATCCTTGGCGAGCACCCTATCCTCTAACCACCCCCTTTCCCCTTAACGTCTTTATCCCTTTATAATATTGTTATAGTATTTAGTAGTGAGAAGAGAAGAATTAAGCTTAGCTAACATCCATCACAACTCGAATTAAGAGGTTCCCGTCGAGTACGACGGACGTGAGGGGTGCTAATACCTTCCCCTCGCGTAACCGACTCCTGAACCCAGGAATATGGTTGCAACGACCGTGTTCCTTCCGCGTTTATGAGGTTTTCTCGATATTTTCCTCTCCCGTTCATTCGGAAAAAATAAAGTTCGGTGGCGACTCTGTCGAACCGCATTTCCGCGCCTTTTGCGCGAGGGTCGTATGTTCGAAATGAATTTTTGAGGTGCGATAAAAAGAGCGCAATATTTCTATTTCCCCACGGGGTTCGATCCCCGTGGAAGACGGTTGTTTTAGTACATTCCGAATTGAGTTCATGCCTCAATGGTCGAGTCTTGCTTGACAGCTTCTCTTCAGTTATTTCTTGATTTGAACTTCGGTCCCAGACAATCACATTTTGGATATCTCCAACTTTTGAATTTGGGTCATGCGTGCATTTATTTTGCACCTTGCTCCCCAAGAAGGATATTTTTGAAGATCCTCATTGAATACAAGATTTTTCTCCAACAATATTACAAGATTTTCTCAACAATTTATACCTAGACCACAAACGACCTCTTTATTTGAGCAACTTTGTGTGATCAGGTTTTCTATCAAAGATGACAAATGGCTGTCTACTCAAGACAGTTTGTCCATCCCCAGAGATTTTATCAAGATTATCAACGCGTCAAATGGCATCTCTCCGAAAATCCGTCAGAGAAGTTTGTCGAAGACCTTACATATATTTTCTCTTTATTTGAGAATCTTCACTTCAAAGGATTCATGTATTTGACAGCTACAACAAAGAGATACTCATCAGGAATGTATTTCCCAGTGAGTCCGTTACACAAGTATGATTCCATCAAATGATATCTCCCCCGAGAAGTTTGGTGAAGACTATTACAATTGATCTCTCTTTATTTGAGAAGACACATTTTCAAATCAACCAGCTTACATCTCTTCTGAAGATTCCTGGTGAAATTTTACAATCTCCAGTACATTATGGATTACCACTGAAGTCTTTTATCTCCAGTAAAATTCCAATTTCCCTGTGAAGATGCTCTCACGAGTATTCGTCATTCTAGGAATAAATTAAGACCCGTTCAATGGTAGACAACCTTGAGGCGCGGGGAGGTTTATTTTAAGAAACGGAGACCCATTCTTGGCATACAAACCTTGAAGCGTGGGGAGGTTTATTATCTTTTTGAACGATTTATTCAAAGATATCTCTTATCCTGGCTAATCTCGGTAGTAGATTTCTAGAAGAACTCGGCAGCAGGTATTTCTTTTATTTCCTGGCAAATCTCGGCAGTAGATTTACAGAAGACTTCGATGGAAGTATATCTCCAACTAACTTCAACATAGAATCTCGGCAGCAGATTCCATAAAAGTTTTAATAGTAGACGCTTTGGCAAAAAGGTATTCTCAAGTGAGATTATAAATTTCGGCAGTAGACTTCTCCAGCTGATATCTTGAAATCTTTACATTTTGACCTATCCAGTAGGTTCTTCAATGGATTCTCTCATGAAGTTTCTTCACAATATGTTTTTAGATACCTTGTGATTGTCAATCTTTTCCTGTGGAGTCTTGCTTCGTTGAGCCTGTTCTTTGGGTGTCGTGTCTTGTTTCGCCCCCGTGACGTCATTTCTCCACGGGATTCTGGTGTCTTGCATTTTCATATCATTGCGTATCATATGAATTTGGTGGTATCTTAGAGCCAAAAATTTGCATAATGTTTGTATTTAAGTCCCTCCTATCACGTCAAGACGAAGATTTTAATCTCCGCATCTCCGGATAGAACTTAAATAGGGGCATCTGTAGCACCATAATTTTTGACTTTAAGATCCCCCCTCCTTGTGCATTTTTTTCCCGCATGTCCTTTTAGTCCATCATTCTTGCTTTAGCTAACCATTCTAACCAGATTGTTTGTTTGTTTTATGATGTGAAGTTGCTATAGGAGATTCAAACATTATTGGAGTTTTGTGTGTGCTCATGTAGATATGAAAGAAGGACCCACCCTCATTCTAATGGTCCTATGGCCGATACAAAGTTGAACTTTTCTCCGAGGAGGATTAAAGCTCCTATCCGCTGGTTCCAAGGGCGATTGTTTAAGAACTGGATGTTAATTTGGTGATATGTGAGATTACAAATGATATTTTTCATTTCCAAGGCTTCAGGATATTAGTTCATGTGACAAGTGTGGCATTAGTCTAAAGGTCACTGAAAGTTGTAGCCAAAGGTTTTCTGTGAGTCTCTCAAGAGAAAGCGGTTGAATGGTAACTAAATTGAAATTTTTTCAAATATCATGGTCGCTTTAAAGAGATATTGAACTTGAGGATTAATGAAGAGTTGAGGGTATGAAATGCAAGTTCTAATCTCGAAGTTATACAAGACTCAGTCATGATTCAAAGCACAAGGAGTTTCTTTCATTTGGTTTCATCAAGTTTTAACGTCAAGTCCAAGTGATCAAAATTCAAAGGAATTATATGATTAGTGTCAAGTTTGTGGGCTTATATGATTCGAGTCCTCGGCAGGATTCACTTTTTTTCTCTCTCACGATTCAGGTGGTGTTAAGCTCATCATGCTCAAGAGACAAGTTATTTCCACAAAGTCAAGTCAGTTCATGATGTTCAAGGCCATAAATTGAATTCACAATATGTGGGAGCCACTTAAGATTCAAGGGCTGTTTTAACCTCATCTTCAAAACAAGTTCAATTTTCATTCAAATTGTTTTTAAGCTCACCATTTCTAAGATATTCAAGACATTACATTCAGGATTCCTCAAGGTGGAAAAACAATTCATTATCACGATAAAAAAGATTCAAGTTTTTTCAAACTAAGGTTGGAAAGTTAGAAGTTCACACATTAAGGAAAGCTTAGCCTTTCAAACTACAAGGCTGCTACCATATTTTTGGGATAGGATCTACAATAAACATCAAATTCAGAATTTTAATACCCAGAAATTTGCATTGAAACTTGCAATAAGCCAACCCAATTTCCATTACAGTACAACACTAAGATTACAAGTTCTTCTATGTACAAATGGATCATGTGCAATACAAACTTCACACGACCCTTAACAAACTTCCAACAATTAAGAACCATTACAATATGCACCAATCTAAATCCTAAATCCTCACATAAAAACGCAAAAAGATCGAAGATTTATTTACATCCAATTTATCCAGTTTTGAAAAAAAGCCAAGTTCGTTTCTTAAGCCATCAAAACTCTGTTCCTAAGAAGCTGCTAGCTCGGTCCCAGCCACAGGCTTTACAAGCAGCAACCGCAACCAATGGCTTGACGATCTCAAGAGCAGTTGCAGTTTCAAAACCATGGTGATTAATACCCTGCAACGTCCAAACATAACCAAATAGAAGGGGATTTGTCAGGTCACAGCTAATGAGTCAGAATGTCGGCAATAAACATGGATACATCCTGCTCTTCTAAAGCAGCAAGCTACTTCCAAATACGATTTCACTAATTGCATAGCCGAAAATTAATAGTACCTGTCAAAGTCAGAAGAAATGTTGAAGAGTCTCCAAGTAGCCAAACGCGACTTTTGTTCGCAAAACACTTCAGAATAGCCGCCCTCAGAATTCCTGCAAATAATTTCCAATTTAGAGTCAGTAATCAATAGAAGGTGAAGAGGGAAAGCATTTTAAAAAAGGAAAGAACCCCAACGCAATTAATGGCAATTCAAAAGAAGGAGATTTTCCATTTACGCAAAGTTTTTGATAACGGAATTGTCTTAACAATCGAGAATCATGTTCACTTTTTTCCGAATAAAACCTGACAACTACCCCAGCATTGAGGACAGAAGATTGAAGAGAAGGGGAACGGCGGCCTGAGGGATTTAGGGGTAGATTTTTCTAGGGTTTTCTTTATTATTTTGTATGTTATATAATCACATGCACACACCCCAGCGTAACTACCATAAACCCGCGATCATCACCACCCATCACCCATTTGATCCTCAATCCACGACCACACCTGCTCACCCACAGTAAACCTCTCCCTACGCCCGCGTCCAATCACTCTCCCCACTAACCTCTCAACTAACCCCATTAATCTCATTAAAACCATTTAATCCACTTAATCTTGATTTAATACCAACTTAATTAATCTAATTACTCATTAAGCCCTAATCTACCATTTAATCAACTAATTATTCACTTTTTCTCTAATTAATTAATTAGCATTTAATCACCCCTTTTTAAACCCGCCTTTTCTTAATTAAAACAACTAATGCACATTTTTATATTAAAATTAACTCTCTCTTTTTAATAGCTTATTTATTTAATTCATCTTTTTTTTTATTTAATTAACTCTTTTCTATTTTATTTAATAATTCAATTTAATTTTATCCTAGTCACTTTACTATTTATTCAACTTAGCATTTATTAAATAAATATAAATTTTGTTCTTAATAATAAAACTCTATTTCTTAATTCAAATAACTTGCATTTGTTTTGTCAATAACTAAAAACTATATTTATCTAATAAGAAAACTTTCTATTTAATAATTATTATTTATTTAGAATTATTTCTATCTAGGAAACTTAATTAATTTATAACCAAAACCAATTTTCTTTAATAATTTAGATTCTATTAAATCTAATTAATCCTTAATTCTAGAATTTTATTAAAAACTAATTTGACTTTTTTTTTTATTTATTTTAAAAATCAACCTCGCATAAAACATAATCAAGACACGCACGTCTCCATCCCTCGAGCACTGATTTAATTTCACGCCTCACACTTGGCTTATCTTTTATGCATTTATATCTGTTTGTGCGGATTTATTCGTTGTTTATTTTACCGTTATTTATTTTATCGCATCGCATAATATCCAAAGGAAGAACCTATGCATGACTTAACCACTTGTGCGTATTGCATCTCATCTTGCATCATAATCCCCCACTTGATCCTTGATCCTTTTCAAGTTGATTAGCTTAAGCTTAGATCCTACCCCATAAGGAGGACCTTTTTATTTTACAACATAGATAAATCATTCAACTCAATCAACTATTATCCACATTAGAGAATAAGATGTTAGTCATCTTGACAGTCGAGAAATAAATCTCCTGCCCCATAACACAAATTGAGTGATGTAGATCTTTTCCGCTTGAGGGAGATAGTGACATACTCGTCGATAATTCTGAGTGTTTGATCCCTTCTCTCATGATGATACAAATACCATCTCCTACAAGTTGTGGTGGTTAAGTCGAGTGTTCTTTCTTAAGATGACGACTCGTCTTTTCTCCTAGAATCAATCAATCAACAACCTTATCCCTTTGGAACTTTGACAAATAGTCAATGAGTTTCTCAAACCCTTTAGGGGAACTACAATTACTTTGATTCCATTCTCGTCAGGATTGTAGATACAAGATGCGACGTCTTTGCGAGTATACTTAGAATTAAACCACTAGGTCTTTCACCTTTAAGCAGATAACCCATAGCAATAAACAACTTAAAACAAGAGGTTCCTGTAGAGTACTACAGAAATTTAGGATGCTAGCACCTTCCCTAAGTTTAACCAATCCCCGAACCTAAACTCTCTAGCATTTGCATTTGCATTGCATTATGGGTAATTCGATCTTTTTTCCTTCCTTTGGACAAATAAAAGACCAGTGGTGAACTAACGAATTAAAATTCAAATTAATTAATAATTTGACATCCAATTCTCACCGCGACAACTATTACTTGTGACATGTTTTCTTGGTCCTTCAACATAATCTTGTACATTTCCAAAGCTTGTGTAACATTGTCATCTTTTTTTAGAGTCCAAAAATGCAAAACCGACTAAAAACATTATCTCCGTAGAAGTAACATCAACAATTTTTAGGAGTGGTAGTCTATACTTGTTTATTTTGTATGTTGAATCAATTATGAGGATAGGGAAAAATGTTGAACAACTTAACGGAATCAGGATGACTCTAAAATATATCTCGAACTGTGACTTTATCCTCACAAACTTTGTACCTAAAAATACATGTGTCACCTTCCAAAAGCTTCAACAGTTGTTGCATCTCAGGCATTGCTTCTCTTACAACCTTGTTGTTTCGAGCACGAACATCGTATATTTGCTTGATATTTGAAACATTTAGAAGTTTTTTTTCGTTTCAAAGATGCGAGTATGTTTTTTAGCGTCACCGTGTTTAATGTCATGTCTGAAACAAGCTCATTCTCCTCTAGAACAAGTCAAAATACAATAGGATGACTAACTAGCTTTTCAGTCAAGGCATGATTATGTATACCAGAAATTATATTAAGTTTCCATGTTTCATCCATCATACGTTATCCACACAATTTAAACGGACACTCGCATTTTCTCGATCATGTGTCATCTCGTTTCAACTTTCTAATTTGTGGTTGGTACGTGTCACTTCTTTTGCATCTCATTGTTACAAATGCTTATCTTTTATCCGAACCATTGTCAGACTTTCTGATTAGAGCGTCAAACCCAAATTTTTTGGCCTCCATACAGACCCATTGTAGTATATATTCTTCAAGAATCATAAGAATTCATAAATTGTGCATGAACATCTACCTCGACAACAATTAGTCGAGAACCCAGTTTAGCATCATCATTTACTTCATTTAGTTTAGCATCATGCTTCACTTCAATCGATTTAACATCCACACTCATAATAATTTTGCGAAACATATTTAGGTGCATCATATTTAATAGAACAAATAACAGAAAAACATAATTTAAAACTCAAATTATCAGGACAATTTGGATATGCATATCCGTTGGACCACACCAAACTTTGTCTAGAGATGCATATTTGGACTCAACATTCTTTTTTTCAGCTTAAACATCAGATTCATGCAAAGAATGATGGATGAAATGAATAAACTTTAATTAAATTACTTATTTTTCTCCATTTGTCGTGATGAAATAAAAGAATGATGTAGAACGAAAGAAATTTTTTTAAAGAATTTTAAAAATAGTGTTGTTTGATAATGAAGAATATCAAATTTCTTGACATTTTCAACTATATATCTCTAAAAATGTCACTAAATTATTAATTAAATCAATTTAGGGAATAAAAACATTATAAATAAATACATGAAATATTTCAAACATGCATTTTCACATATACCAAAATACCATACAAATGTATCTATCAACCATACTATGTTCAATATTAGGTGATTCTAAGAAAACAAACTATAATGTGATTTTGGACACATATTAATGAGCATCCGTCTAAATACCCACAAGTTATATTTCCATGTATAGACCTAACATTATTTCATACGGCAATCATCTTTCTTTTTACAATTTCTATTTGCCTTTTCTCCCAGCTGTTTTCCACAACAGCCCTTGACGGTGACTCCTCATTAACCGCATGCTGAGTATCCACCACATCCCTCTAACCGAGTAAGAATCTTTTAATAGATCCAATCCACCGAAATAATAAGAAATCTTGCATTTCAAGAAGGGTATAGTGTTTTAAACAAGTACAAAAAAAATGCAAGAATAATTTCATCCACACGAGATGGAATATTAAAGCACAAGTATGGTCTAGACCGGGTTTAAGATAGATAAAAAAGCATTTAATACCGGTTCAATCTTAATTATAAAAAAAATATGCAGAGCCTCCAGATCAAAGATCCAACAACTCTTTTTGTTGAATTTCTATTATGCTGCTTAATCTAAAAATACATCACCCACAAGACAAAACTAAAATCTAAACTGGAATTTATTTTGGGCTAAAAAAAAAAGCTTATCAGTTGGTGAAGTTTGATAAAGAGGCATGAGGCTGAGTGGCCTTAGCAGCAGGAGAAGGCTCAACATTTGGCGATGGTTCAACAGGGTTCCCAAGTAACTCATGAGGCAAATCAGGAATACCCTTCAAGTAAAATGTGTAAAACAGCTTAAATGGGAACACAATCTGTTGAAGTTTAACTTTTCCATGAACACCTTCAAAAATTCCAGATCCTCCTGTTACAGCCAGATATGTGTCTTGGTATGTGAGGTAAGCTCCTTGTACTGATATGTGACCATAGTCTCCAAAGTAAAAGCTGTAAATCGCTTCATATCGGTCTCCCTTTTTCTCCGGTACATGCTGGATCAGTATACATAAGCCGGCAGTTATGCCTATTCTTTTCTCCAAGTTTCCCGAGTACAGTTTGTTGCTGAACGGAACTAAATCTCCTAGCGAGTTCGTTGATTTCTGACTTAGTTTCAGGTATGCCGGACTTCCTCGATCACGTTCGTTCATCTCATACACAAACAGTTCTTGAACTTTACCTATAAAACTCAACAAATTAACTAATCAAATCAGCATAGTTTTTGAACTTTATCATTAAAAAAAAACCCTAGCAAATGGATCTGAGACTCACCTGGTTTTGAAGATTGTTGATGTTCCTTTTGGTTATTGGAGAAGAATGCAGCGGTTGTGGTGTTCTTGGAACTTGCAGAAAATTGCCGGGTGGTTGGAATATTAAACTTTTTAGTTGGGAAGGAGCGAGAGACACCAGAAGAAACTAGTTGGTTTGGAGCTTGAAGAGGAGATGCAGAATTTGAATGAGAAAGTTTGAGAGAAGAAATCATTTTCAAGGATGCCATTGAATGTGATGAGTGGAGAACTGGTAACAGAGTGGGTTCTTAAAGGTAGATTTTATAAACGAGTAAAGTTATAAAATTATTGTGTTTATGACACGTGGATGTGTTTTCCACATACATGGCACTAGTTTTTTTTCCACATTTTTCTCAATTTTATTTTTCTTTCCAACTACTTTTGCTCCGTCCTGGTGTGTCGGAATAAGTTGGAATCTGCATGCGTTGTTTCCTTCTAGTTGAGTCCATGTGATTAGGATGAGACTTTTCAATTGTTTAACAAAACTTCATTGTTCTAGTGGGCTGCTACCTATCTATATTAATATAAAAAATATCATACACGGAACTTGGTTTTTTTTGTCTCCTTCTTAATAAACAAATCAAATGTCAAAGCAATGCATATTAAAATACTCATTTGATTTAATTTGTAAGATTCTCATTTATACGAGAATTCTTCAACAATTTATTTAATATTGTAATTTTTTTTATATAATGAAATTCTGTTTAATTTTTTGTTGTTTAAAAAACTCATTGCCTCTAGATTTTGTTTATATCTCTTTTTTATTTTAGCATCTAAAAAAGAAAAATTTTAAACAACTCGATCGCAAAAAGAAAAGTTGAAACTTAACTTGTGAAAGTTTTATCTCAACCCGTCAAGTATATAGGATATTGTTTACTACATTCTATACACTGGTCACATATTTTATGAAAATTTTAAAATGTTATGAATATCGTTCGAATTTCAAAATTCAAGCAAATATATATATATATTAAATTATTTTATTAAAGTGACATTTTCATTCATGCGTGCGAAGATTAAATTTCAGACATATTTTTATTTAATCTTCGGATGTATTCTGAAAATCAATCTCCATAAATCTAATTGAAAAAATGAAATGGCTATCACTTTGCATGTATGCTTCTCATCATGATCATAACACTATTTTTTAATAAACCCTACAAAAATTTCCTTTTCAATCTCATTCAAGATTTTTACTTCAAAGTAATATTTTTTATTTTTGGCATAAAAAAGAGCAAAAGAAGATGGAATTTCAGGTAACGTACATTGTACTTGCTAAAAGTACAAATGTGTGACAATTCCTGGTGATTAAGGGATGCCAAAGTCTTTAAGGTTTGTTGTGAGGTAGAGAGCTAGCTCATGTAGGGATGAGAAGATTTGTAAGTGTGTGTATATCCTGAAATTCCCTAGCTCCAAACTTTTGTAAGCTGAGTACAAGAGTAAGCAAGTCGAATAAACATGATCCTAAGCAAATTAGAGTCGGTCAGGGTAAAATGGTACTATCAAAACATAACAGGCCTAAGTCAAACTCAGATAACTATGACAAAGGAATAAGTTGGTCCGATCTCTTAAAAGATACTAGAGGACGACATGAACGGTTACACATAACGGTTACAAAACATCTCATGATTGCATGGAAGTTACGAAAATTAATAGGAGAAGCGTTACTTGATAGTTATGAAGGACAAAGGACATTACTATGAATGGATTTAACATAAGATATGAAGAGTCGTCCTTAAAGGGACCATTGATGATGAAGCGAGTATAAAAGGAGACGTCCCAAATGGGGAAGGAAAGAACAACTAATTCCTCCTAATTACAAGGACGATTTTGGTATCTCCTGGCTAGCTTCAGGGAGACTTCTCTAAATATTGTTTAACAAGAACATTTGGCGTCCACCGTGGGGCCTTGGTAAAATTTTCCCAGGCCTCACAAAAATCATACATCTTATCACGACTACGTAATGTATGGATCATCTCCTAGTAGAAGTGAAGATCAAAATCCCCCATACATGGTGCATCTCCTGGCAATTATGGAGAACCTATGCTAGCATAACTAATCTATATTAGAAAGTGTTCATATGTTTCAACAGTCATAAAGCACGAAGGAGGGGTAAGAAGGAAGAACTCATTGATCCTCAACCTCTATCAGAAATGATTTGGGATGATCAAGTCCCAAAAAATTTCAAAACATCACATTTCCATTATTCGATGGAAAAAAGTGATCCTCAGAAACACATAATATCAATCAATAATCAGAAGTCAATAGTCGGGGCTTCTCACTCCCTAAAATGTAAACTCACAATGGAGGCGTTCAAAGATGTAGCACTACGCTGGTATATGAGTCTGTCAAGACTATCAGTTACTAGCTATCACACTACAAGAAAACACGGAGTTTCCTACATGATTTAGTGGCGTGATATTCATATGGGAAATAATGGAGGTTGCGACGTGTATATCACGTCACTAAATTATTTTATTAATAAACAAATGAGATTCAGGTTTGCAAATGGTGGATGCAGGATTTTTTTTTATGAAAATAGTTGTGACGTGAATCCCACGTCGCAACACAAAAATTAAAACTTAAAAATCAAACTATTAGGTTTCACGTGGGGGGAAGTTTGAAGTTTTTCAAAATTTCATTTGTGGTGTGGTATCCACGTGGGAAAAATAAAATTCAAATTTCTTTTTTAAAAAGTAGGAAACATCTCTGTCTGTGAAATGATAGGTCTGACCAAGGACATTTACTATTGCAGGTTTTCCTACGTGGAATACACATGAGTATGTTCCGACGTGATTCTCATGTCGCTATCTTTCATTAATTTATTTTGGCCTGACAAATTTTATTACCTTGAGATATATTTATTTTGGTTTGACCCGAGACTTATTTATTACAAGTGTTCCGATGTGGACTTCCTGTGATAAATTTCCGACGTGATTCCCACGTCGCTAGCATCAATATATTTATTTTGGTCTACCCAATTTTATTATCGTTGAGACTGTAACATTAAAATATTTATTACCTAGAATATGTTCCAGCGTGGGAAACATGTGGCTTCTTTCCCACGTGATAACCACTTCACAAACTTCACTATATATTATCCTCAATCTCCAGAACTTACTATTTAATTTCATTGTTCTTCTTTTCTTCTTAGTTTCGTTTATGCTTTCTCTCTTCAAGAGGAGCTCATCATTTCCTCCATATCATACCATTTTAACACCAACTTTTCATTTTCAATCAAAGGTATGATTCATTTCTTCCTCCTTATTTTCTATTCTTTTTATTTTTATTTTCGTTTTACATTTTATTTTAATATTTTCTAATTTTAAACTTTTAATGTTTGTTGTTAAAA
Source organism: Lathyrus sativus (assembly GCA_963859935.3). Classification (NCBI taxonomy): domain Eukaryota; kingdom Viridiplantae; phylum Streptophyta; class Magnoliopsida; order Fabales; family Fabaceae; genus Lathyrus; species Lathyrus sativus. The sequence goes on along the minus strand of OZ012735.1, from coordinate 855,276,211 downwards.
GAAAAATATTTGGAAGATTCAAGAGAAGCTCATCAAGATTCAAGATACAAACTTTGTTGTTGCTTCATTGGGGTATATGAATAAAATTGTATATGGAAGTTGTTTGGATGGTGTTGTGTAAAAATAGAATATATTGATTATATATGAAATTTATAGGTTATATTTCATAAGTTATTTTTTATATTTTAAAAACAGAATTAAAAAAAACAGAATTTATAGGTTATATTTAATATATTTTTTGTTTTTATTTTTATTTTTGTTTTTAATTTTATTTTAATATTTTCTAATTTTAAATTTTTTATTTTTGTTGTTTAACGAAAAATATTTGAAAGATTGTAAGAGCTTATCAAACAAAATTCAAGATTTGAACTTTGTTATTGCTTCATTCAGGTATTTTTGTAATTTTAATTATTTATTTTTCGAACTTATATGAATGAAGTTATGTATGAGATTGTTTGGTTGTTGTTGTCTACAAACAAAATATATATATTATATATGAAATATATAAAATTATTCAGATTATTAATGTTATTTATTTGATGTGATTGGTCGTTGTTGTTGGTCATTGTTGTTTTGTAAAAATGAAATAAATAAGTTATTTATTTTTAAAATATGTTATTTTTATTCAAAATAGAATATATGTTATATTTTATATTTAATATATTTTAAAATCAGAATTTATAAAAAACAAATTATTAAAAGTTAAAAAAAAAATAGAATTTATAGTTTATATTTAAAATATTTTAAAGGTTATATATAATAAGTTATAATTTATATATTTTAAAAACAGAAAATAGAATTTTATAGGTTATATTTTTGTTGTTTATAAATAGAAATTATAAAAAAAATTAGAAAAAATAGATTCTAAAAAAGTATTTTTATTAAACAGAATTGTAAAATTAATTTTTAAAAAAAGTATTTTTATTAAACTCAATTATTAAATAGAAGTATTTTTATTAACAAGTATTTTTCAGAAAAAATTACCTGTAAAAAAAGTATATAACTAATATGAAAAGGTTATATTAATATGTTGGGTAGATTTATTAAAAAAAATAAAATTTATTTTAAAAAATAGAATTTAAAACAAACATTATTTGTAAAATAACTTTTTAAAAACTGAAATTATAAAACAAATAGAAAAAATATAATTTGAAACAAACTAATTTGTAAAGTAACTTTTTAAAAACCGAAATTTTAAAACAAATAAAAAAAGTATTAATTCGAAAATAATTAATATAAAGTTTATTTTTATTAGGTTAAAATGTATAACTAGATTTTATATTCAAAATATGTTCTATAGATTTATTAAAAATAGAGTTGTAATATTTGTGTGTATATTTTTATAGTAAGAAAATATTTTTAAAATAATGTTATAAAATGTTAAGTATTTTTATTTAAGTAATATTTTTATTTATATTAGGTTAAAATATGAAGGAATATTTTTATTCAAGTAAGTATATATGTTAAGTATAGTTATACAGTGTATAATATGTATTTATGAAATATCTACCTGTGTATCTTGCATATGAAGCATTATCTATTTATTGATAACTCTTTCAAAATAGATAGAATGCTACCCTGAATTGACAAGGGTAAGGCTAAAGAGACCCAACCGCGTTCGAAAGTTAGGGTACGCGAGGTACCTCCCTCGCCTATGTATGCTTCTCGCCCACAGACTCAGGCGGATCTAATGTCAATAGACACTTCACAGCCATTTACGACATTACTCTCCTCCTCACATACAGTTCCATCTGGGAATCGATCTTTTATTAGTCCGTTTGGGGGATCCTTCATGCAGCAGTTTGGGGAATCTAGTTTTCCTCAGGTACCGTCTTCCTTCACGCAGCAGCCTGGGGGATCTAGTTTTCCTCAGGCACCGTCTTCCTTCACGCAGCAGCCTGGGGGATCTAGTTTTCCTCAGCAGTATTCCTTCACGCAGTAGCCTGGGGGATCTAGTTTTCCTCAATAGACTTCCTTCGGGAAGCAGCCTTGGGGATCTGGTTTTCCTCAATAGTATTTCTTCATGCCGCAACCTGGGGGATCTGATTTTCCTCAGCAGGATTCCTTCGTGCACTAGTCTAAGGGATCTAGTTCCCACATTCCGCACCCCACACATATATATGCGTGTCAGAAGCAGGATGATCTTATTCAGTAGGATGATGAAGTTCATGAGGAGCAGGAAAATCCTGTTGCAGGAGAGATTTTGGTGGTTGAAAGACGACATCTTATTAGGCCCGATGGATCAGGTAAGTTTTTAATTTCTAATATTTATTTAACTATATATTGTCATTTTTATGTTTAATACTTATTCAAATTATTGTTGTTGTTTAGTTTTGATTTGTGCCAGCCTGCTACGAAAGCTGTAAATCGGGTCATTCAACTGATGTATACAAAACTCATTAAGTCTTTTGGAGAGCTCCTAGATACTGAGAAAGATATATGGATTGATAAATTTAAGGTAAATTATATTTTTTATTAAAGTTATGTTATTTTATCATTATTTTTTGTTATATAAATATCTAACATTTTATTTGAATGTCATACAACTTGCAGGAAAGGTGTACGTGGCAAAAATTTGACGAGGTCAAGATTAAAAAAAATTTAGAAGTAAGATATCTAGCCGACTATCTGACATGCTTAGGAATGCTAGACAACGTTGGAAAAGGGATCAAACTCGTCCTAACTGGATAGGCGAGGAAATATTTGTGAAACTTATTGAGTAGTGGAAGACAAAAAATTTTCAGAGAAGATATGAACATGGAAAAAAGATGAGGGCATCTGAAGCAGGTGACTGCCTTAGTACAGTTGGAAGTATTAGTATCGGCGAACATCATCGGCGAATGGTAATTATAACTATTTTTTAAGTTCTATTTTGTATTATTATATACATATTTAATTAAACTTAATTATTTTAATTAGAAAAAGGATATGGGGAGGGAGCCATAGATTAATGAGCTATTTGTGAAGACCCAAACCAAAAAATCGGGGGAGTTTGTTGACGACCGTTCCAAATCAACCTTGATAACTTGTTTATATATCATTATTTTATTATATTATTGTATATAACTAAATTGTTTAAACTATATTTAATTAACTTTTTTTATGTGTGTGTAGGAGTTGTATCAGACCTTGCTTGCCCAATATCTAGCTGAAAATCCTCAGTATATTCCGATTGGGAATGCACCGCTTGATCCACGCGTGCATCTTTATATTTGGAGTTTAACAGTGGGCGGGAAGAGAGTCAATGGGTGTTTTTTTGGTCTTGGGTTTTTGGTTGGCGATTACAAAAAAGGGAACCGAACTTTATTTCAAAGACTCGAAGATGGGGAAGGAGGATCTCGTCTGGCATAATTGACACTAGAAATGTTGGCAACAGTGAGATAGTTAGTTCTATCTGAGGCGAGATGAGAGGCGGAGGTACATGAGGCGGCGCTAAAGGTCGAAATGGAGAAAATGAGGAATAGGCAAAATGCTGAAATTGAGGAAATGAAGAAGAGGTAATCCGACATGGAGGCACAAATGCGACAATTTTTTGCCTCACCACGAAGAAGATGATGTTATATTTAGTAGTAACGATGAATAACTTTTTTATTATTATTATTTATGTTTGTGACGTGAATATCACGTGACACTTTTTTTTATTATTTTTTATGTTTGTGACGTGAACATCATGTAGCTATAACAATATATAAAGGCAATAGTTGATTTTGGTGTAGCTTTTTTTTTTCCCAATTTTGTCCAATAATTCACCCTATTATTCCTTTAACACCCTTCACAAAATCTAACTTCCATTCTAATAATATCTACTGAAGTTGGTTTTTAAAAATGCATAACTACTGAAGTTAGTTTTTACAACTTTTCACAACCCTCTCAAAATCTAACTTCCATTCTAATAATATCTTTATAACCTCTCCTTCTTCTTTTTTGCAAAAATAACTCTCTTTCTCTCTAACGATGAAATTAATGTTGACGATTTGCATACAAAACTCTCTTAACTGAAAAAGGAATGGCTGCACACAAAACGAACACCCTCCCAAAATCATCTATCTTTATGGTAACCTTTGTCAACATAACTATAAATGCTTGGATTATTGTTTTGCTGTGATAAAATTGTGGAGCACTTTGAATGCATGGAGTGTATCTTTGTTTATTTAGAATTGTTCTTTTTGTCTAAAGCTTCATTTGTGTTTGTATCATTACGTATTTTTTTCATAGTATCTTCTTCTCATATCCTTGCAAAAGAAACTCATTTTAATTGTTGATTTTATAAAAAAATTAGGGTGATTGTATTCTTCTTTCCATCTCATTATTCAAAGATTGTATTTTAGAAATTAATGATAGTTTTAAGTTAAAAGTAATATAGAACAGAGAAATTGTAAAAGTTGGTTTAAGCAAAAATACCAAAGTTGGGTTTTCTAAAATGAAAATAGAACTATAACAATTGTTATAGTTTTTTTTATAAAAATAATGTAGTATTTTATTAATAAGCTCTAGCCATAGTCTTAAAAATTAATAGCAATATTTTAGTTAGTAGAAACATATTTGGTGAGTTTTTTTTTTCACCATGCGCATTCATTTCAATATGTCTCGGTATCTTAATTCAAATTATGTACTACAAGTTTTCATTTGTCATTAAATACACATATAATAAATTTCAATGTTATGCATTCAATATATAAGAGTCATGTTTATTCTCTCTCATAATCTCTTTTCATCTTCATCAATCATTCACTTATTAAACTCTCACTCGATTGTTTGATGACAGGAAAATCTGAAGAAAAAAAACTTGAAGATTTGAAAATCAGGTACTTTATTCTCTTCATATGAATATGAATTAATTGATTCCCACGTACACATAAGTTGTTATCTATTTATTCTTTACTTTCTCTCTACTCAACTTTTATTTATTTTTCAAATAAAAAATCAAAGACAAATAACAACATTTACGTTTCAGTTTTTTTACAGGTTGCTTTAATTTGAAGACATAGAAGTGTAATGTGGATATTAAAATTGAAAGTCTCATCCGGTTAGAAAGATGCAGATTTAATACTTTTTATGAAAGAAAAAATTTAATGTATTTTTATAGGATTTTTGAAAACGAAATATGAAATATAAATAATAGTAAAATACGGTGACTTCTATTATGTATTTGGGTTGCAAGTATTAAATTGTATTAGCAATTTATACATTTACACCTTCTTTCTTAGTATATATTATTTTGTTATAAATATATATCATGGTTAAATATCTCTCTCTCCACTTTATCACTTTATAATAGTTGTAATGGGCTGCTGGAATTAGAAAATTGGAAGAAAGAGATGGAGAGGATGAAAGGGGCTGTATTTTTGTCATAATAAAAAAAATTGTTATGCAGATTTTTCAAAGAAAATATACCCCAACATAAAAAAAAATTACATAGATGCTTCTCAATGCAGAAATTATAGTGTAGGTTTGCTTATGTAAGAAACAAATTGAGAGAAAAATAATAGTAGCATAATAACTTGCATGTAGATTCAATAGCTTTTATGCTTCTACAATGGCTAATAATCAATAATAAGTTTTATGCTTATGCTATTTATAATTATTTAATATAAAAGATGTTATGGATGGCCTATTTTACTACCAATAATACCCCCTAAAAAACAGTTAAGTGTAGTTTTATAAAATTAATTTTGTTTTTAAAATAATAATATTATATGAAGGTTATAATAAGAATCAACTTCTATTTGGCCTTGCTATTTTATACGAACATGGTCTAATTGCACACCAAAGTTTTATAGAGAAATCAATATGAGTTTTATTTCCATTATTACTAAAGGGTTCCATTGACAACATTGCTAAAAGTACAACCTTTTTTTCAATGATTTTTTCAATGATCTTCTGACGTTCTCTTATATTTCTCACACTTTTTGGCATTAAAATGAAATGGTCATCTCCTATTTCTATTTACCTAATTTTCACATCAACTTATTTACTTATTCCCCCACTAATATATGTGCTAATTTACTAATCTATAGACATAGATAAAAGAGTATACTGATTTTAAGATTGACTCTTTTTTATTATTCGATACTACCTCTTAAATTGTGTTTTGCATGAGAGTAACATAGTTACGCTTTTATAAAAAAAGTTTAGGTGTTTATTTGTGGTATAAAAAAAGTTTAGGTGTTTTATTGTGTTTTATTGTCATTAACCTTGCATATTATTTTCCAAATTATAAAACTATAGTCTACTCTACTAGATTTTGACTTATCTGGTACCCTTCATAAAAATTTGGTATGCTTGAACGGAAGAATGTGATAGTTTCTCATAAAATTACATCATGTAGGAAGCTATTCTCAGTTTCTGGTACAGGTGTGCCTAGGATAGTCTTGACACTAATATTGATCATATCTCATGCTATAACTTTATGACTAGAGCTAACCCAATCTTCTTTAATAATGTGGGTGTTAGACTATATATGATATTTGGATATTATGTAGTATATTATAGTTTACTGAGCAGGATTAGTTTTTTATTTATTTATTTTTGAAAATCTCTATCTTAGATTATCTTGCAAGATTAACTTTCCTATTTTGTACGTATTATATTATTAATGTCAGTATAACTATAATATGTCATTTCAGTTTTATTATTAAGCTTAATTTCCATTGTTTTGGGTGCAGACAACTTACTTGACATCGCAAGAGAGTGTGGTATTCACAAAGGTGCATTTTATATTTTAGTTGTTGTTTTAAGTTGGAAATTTTTTTATTTAGGACAAATATATGACAGTATCATGAAGGAAAATGCTTATTCTCGCGTAAGATTATTTAACGACAAACTTGCGATTGACAATATAAACAAGTGTATAGGGCATGCTTTTTTTAGTTGAATTCTACATATTACAACTTTATGATATTCATAATATTTATAAAAAATTGGGAAGAATTATTTCTTTGGAATTTTGTATTTAGAGAGAGGATGAAGTAGATGGAATCACGTGAATTCAAGTTTTGGTGGGTCAAAATGATGATGTCGTGTTTTTAGACAACACAAGTGGGTGGTAATATATATAAAAAGAGCCGTATAATAATAATTGATTTGGAATTTATGGGACAATTTTTTTTAAGAAGTAGAAGAATGATTAGATGGAGAGTGAATTAATAATTAAACATTGTTGAGTAATTGTGAATTGCAGTATGTCATATCGTATCTATAGTACACGACACATTCATTTTTGTATTATAAAAATTTTAAATATTACATTTAATTTTACAGATAAAATAATATAATGGAAAATATCCGTAGACAAGATTTAAGAGAGCGTCAAAGGGAAATACGAGCACAAAATGCAAGAGATCGAAGACAACGGATGAGTGTTGAGCAAAGACAACAAGAATTAGCTAGAAGGCGTTCGAATTATAGACAAAAAAAAAGACAAAGGGAAACAAGTTCAAACATATAATACTTCTAATATGAGAACCATAATGCCATTTCAAGACTTGACGAATGTCAATCTTGCTTCTCGATTGTTTCCGATGGCACATGACAGTGAAGCTGGACCGAGTAATGCACATGTCAGTCGCATTTCATCCCCGGGTTAGAAACTTTAATTTTTGTTATACATTATACTTTAACACATTAAATTTAAAATATATTAATTAATTATGCAAAAATGATTGTCTGATCTATTAATTCAAAACTAATTTACAGATCAAAATTTTCCATGCCCAATTTTTCAACAAACTAATAACAACGAAGCAAGACCATCTATAAGAAATATTGATGACAATGATTGTGGTAAGTATAATTCTGTCAATAATAATCACATTAATAGTAATATTTAGATTTATACATTATTGTTATTTTTCAACTATAACTCTATATTGAAGTTAATACTTTATTTTGTAGAATCACCTTCGCAAAATATGAATCCAGCGGTTGAAACTCACGAAACACAGTCAGTTTTTGATCAAGGTACGATTATCTATTTCTAATCTATAATATATATTGTATGTTTTTATTTAAGCAATACTAGCGTCCAGATGGGCACTCGCGTGCCTGTGCGCTCGCTTTTTAAATGCACACGTAAAAGTTTAAATGACATTTTTTATTTAATATTAATTATAAATTTCGTGTTAGTAAGCATGTATATAATAAGTATTTTTTTAATGGATGTTTTAAATGTAATAAAACACAGATTCACGGTATGTTTTTCAAGCAAGACATAACATTGCTAGAAATTTTCGAAATACTGTTATGACAATCAAATCCCTACTGCCTCCTTCAAGTGAGTGTAGACGATGCACTGCAAAATTGTTTCATAAAGAATCTCAAGATATGTGTTGCAAGGGTGGAAAGGTGACAATTACACAAGTGTCTGCTCCTGACGAGTTGTTACAGTTATTTTCAGACACTTCTACTGAAGGACGGCATTTTAGACAACATATTAGAAGTTACAACCATGTAATGTCGTTTACTTCACTTGGTGTCCACGTCGACGAAAATTTGGTTACAACTGGTCATGGTATTTACACATTTCGTGCACAAGGCACAATTTATCACAAAATAGGAGGTTTTCATCCGAATCAAGGTTCAAGGCCACGCTACTTGCAGCTATACATTTATGATACTGATCATGAGCTTCAAAATAGGATGAGGGAAAACCCAATACTTAACCAAGCCATAGTGTATAAATTGCAAAAAATACTCCATCAATGCAACCCGTTTGTCATCAAGTTTAGGCAGCTTGCACTAGAGCCAAATGTTGAAGAATGTAGGTTACTCATTAAAGAACGTCCGTCTAATCAGCCACAATATAGTCTCCCTTCAGCTTCTCAAGTTGCAGCAATTGTTATTGGTGGTGGTGATGAAGATACAATAGAACGTGGAAGAGATATAAATGTCATCAGTTATGATGGAAATCTAACAAAGGTTCAAGAAACAATTGGGTATTATGATCCTTTACAATATCCTATATTGTTTCCGTTCGGAACATACGGTTGGGACATAGAAACAAAAAATAATGTTGGAAAAAATGTTACATGCCGAGAGTACTACAGTTATGTGCTTCAGGTACATGCTAAACTTTTTTTTAAAAGAAATTTACTTCTAAAAGTGTAAAAAAATAGGTCATGATTGATTATTTTTTTCAATGTAGATTCGACATAATGATCAATTTGTATTGTTAAAATCGGGTCGACTTTTACAACAGTATGTTGTAGACAATTATGTAAAGATTGAAACAGGAAGGTTGACATGGATTCGAAGAAATCAAAATAATATTCGGTCTGAGGTATATCAGGGGTTACAAGATGCATTGCACGATGGGGAGAATAACGCAGGTATTTAATATAACATGTTAGATTTATATATGAAGAGCATCCACTTTATGTTTGCCACTATAATTTTTTTAAAATTTTCATATATTTCTATAGATAATGTTGGACAAATGGCAATATTACCATCATCATTTATTGGAAGTAAGCGAGACATGACACAAAGATATCAAAATGGTATGGCTATTGTTCTTACTGATGGTAAACCGGATATATTCCTTACAATGACATGCAATCCTTCCTGGATTGAGATAACTTCCGAATTAGGCATCCATCAAACTCCACAAGATCGACCTGATTTGCTAACAAGAATTTTTCGATCAAAATTTGAGCAGTTGAAGGATGATGTCATTAATAAAGGAGTCTTAGGGAGAGTTAGAAGTTATATGTATGTAACGGAATTTCAGAAACGTGGACTACCACATGTGCATATGCTACTCATCTTGGATACTGATGACAAGTTACGGGAACCTGAAGAGTATGATAGTGTGGTGAAGGCAGAAATACCACAACATGAGTCTGAGCCAGAATTGTATGAAGCGGTGTTAAAACACATGATCCATGGTCCATGTGGAGTATTGAATCAAAAATCTCCATGTATGAAGAATGGTCATTGTAAAAAAAGATACCCAAAAGAATTTTGTGAAGAAACGCGTCAGGGAAATGACTCATACCCGGAATACAGGAGAAGGTTTAGTGATCCCATTTTTCTAAATAGAAATAAGTCTATTGATAATAGATGGGTGGTTCCTTATAACCCATGGTTGTTGCTGAAGTATGATTGCCACATCAATGTCGAGATTTGCAGCAGTATCAAAAGCATTAAATATTTGTATAAATATGTTTACAAAGGTCCTGATCGAGTTGCGATGGAAGTTCACAGCGGTACAGGTTTGGATGAGATTCAACAATATGTTGATGCAAGATGGATTTGTGCTCCAGAGGCATTGTGGAAAATATTTAAATTCACACTTTACAAGTTATATCCCTCTGTTGAGAGACTACAAATCCACTTGCCAAATCATCATCAAGTGCGGTTTTATAAGCATCAAAGAATCACAGATGTGCTCAATGATAACCAAAATGCAGTAACCATGCTCACTGAATTCTTTGCACTAAACCAAATGGATCCACATGCTAGGAATTATTTGTACAGAGAGATTCCAGAGCATTATTGTTGGCTAAAAGGGGTCAAAAAATGGCAGCGAAGACAGAGAAAACGAAAAGTTATTGGTCGAATCTATACAGTATCCCCTTCAGAAGGTGAGAAATTTTACTTACGTGTTTTGTTGTCTCATTTAAGAGGTCCAACAAGCTGGGAATACCTTCTTACACATAATGGTTCGTCTTTTTTCACATTTAAAAAATCAGCTGAGGATTGGGGGTTATTAGAGAGTGATAATAGTATTCGTGAATGTTTGCTTGAAGCATCAAATATGCGTATGCCATATGCTTTACGAAGGTTGTTTGTGACTATATTAATTTTTTGTGAACCAACTGATGTTAGAGGCCTATTTACTGAGTTTTATCCCTACATGGTGGAGGATTATCAAATGACAAATGTTGTTGTGGGGGATAACTTTGAAAATATGTTATTGAGGGAATTGAGGGATCTTTTGCTACTGCATGGAAAACTAATAAAAAACTACGATCTTCCAATGTTGACAACGGAAACAAATGAAGTCGGGGGAATGCCAACAATTATTCAAGAAGAGTTATCGGTCCAAATTCCAAACGAAGACGTTCAATCTGTTGTGAAGTTAAATAATGACCAGATGAGTGCTTACAATATAATTATGAACGCCATCCACCAAAAACAAAGTCAAATTTTTTTTGTTGATGGTCCTGGAGGGACAGGTAAAACTTTCCTTTATCGAACTATAATGGCAAATTTGAGGCGTAATAATGAAATTATCTTAGCAACAGCTTCCTCTGGTATAGCTGCTACATTATTACCTGGTGGTAGAACTGCACACTCTCGATTTGGGATCCCCATTGATATAGAGCCCCATTCTATTTGCAAAATAGCAAAGAATTCTGACCTTGCAAAACTCATTAGAATAACCAATGCAATCATTTGGGATGAAGCACCCATGATAAATAGATATTTTGTAGAAGCATTGGATCGATCACTTCAAGACATCATGAATAACAATGCTCCATTTGGTGGAAAAATAATGATCATGGGCGGAGATTTTCGTCAGGTGCTACCAGTTATTGAAAAAGGAAATAGAGGACAAATGATTTCAGCATGTATTGTTAGGTCTCGATTATGGGCCACCACAAAGGTCCTACATTTGCGCCAAAACATGCGATCAATTCATGACCAGGACTTTGCGCAGTTTCTAATGAGGATTGGAGATGGTAATGAACCTACTAAAGAGGATGACATGGTCAGAATGCCTGCTGAAATTGTAATACCTTGGGAAGGAGAAGTCTCCATACAAAAGCTTATACAACATACATTCCCCCGTTTAGAAAACCATGGATGGGATGCTTCATATATGGTGGAGAGAGCGATACTTACTCCAAAAAATTGTGATGCGCATATGTTGAATGACATGATTATTGATAAATTCCCTGGAGATGAACACATTTTGTTATCTTTTGATGAGGTTGAGGGTGATACTCATAATCTATATCAACAGGAATACTTGCACACAATTGCTCCTGGTGCTTTACCGCCACGTATTTTAAAGATAAAAATAGGGGCTCCACTGATGTTGTTGCGAAACATAGACCCTAAATTTGGGTTGTGTAATGGGACAAGGTTGTTATGTCGTGGTTTTTTTATGAATTTGCTTGATGTTGAAATACTTACAGGCCACAATGCTGGAAAAAGAGCTTTCTTGCCAAGAATTAAGCTCAAAACCACTGAAGGTGCGGGACTTCCTTTTGTGCTTATTAGAAAACAGTTTCCTGTCAAACTAAGCTTTGCACTCACTATAAATAAATCCCAAGGACAAACAATTCCAAATGTTGGAATTTATCTTCCACGACATGTTTTCAGTCACGGACAATTGTATGTTGCTTTATCAAGAGGTGTTTCGCGGGCTGCAACAAGAGTGCTAATTAAAGACGGAAGAGTGAGTGGGGAAGAAGGGGAGTTTACAAAAAATATAGTTTTTAAAGAAATTTTGTTGTCACAAACTCAGGTATTTATCTATTATGTTTAATCAATCAACTATACTTTTGCAATCTCACATTAGGCGTGTACTTACTAGATTACACTATATCGTTGACTACTAAAATTTACTTCATTTGTTTTGCAGTGAAACGAGAGATATTTCTGATTTTGATTCCATGGTTGACCTTCCTATTAAGCAATAATGTAACTTAATATACGTGTTAATGTTTATGTTTAGTTGCTTAATAAATTGTGAGAAAGATTTTTGTTCTTCTTCTATCTAAATCTTCTTATGCTTTTGACTAATCTATAGCAATATATAAATACAAAACTTAATGTTTCATCATATAAGCTCTTGATCGATTATATAATTTAAATTTTCTTTTAAGTATATCTAAACCTAACATTCGGCATACGTTTTCGCTCTCGACAAATAACACAGATCCATTAAATCTCTTAACTTGTATCTTTTCACTCAATTAATAGATCCAATAAAATATGGTGGATGTAAACCTTACCATATTCTTTACAATTAAAAGTTACAATATGTCGCATTTCTATATCTACTAGCGTCCAAACAGGCACTTCGTGCCCGTTTGTCCGCTTTTTTATTGCGCTAACGCGCAAAAATATTAACAACGTATTTTTTTATGTATAACAAACTCCTCTCTTATATCTCAATTTACCCAAAAGTAATATAATTTAGTAGTCACAATATATTAATATTGTTTTACTCTCTTTTATATGACATTTTCGTTCTTCTTCCACCTCCCTCCGTTGTGTTTCTTCTTCTTCTTCCTTAAACGCTCTGTACCTTCTTCTTCCGCCGTCCCTCCGTCGTTTCTTTCCACCGTTTGTCCGCTTTTTTTAATTGACACACATATTAAAATATAACTATAACAATTGTTATAGTTTTTTTTATAAAAATAATGTAGTATTTTATTAATAAGCTCTAGCCATAGTCTTAAAAATTAATAGCAATATTTTAGTTAGTAGAAACATATTTGGTGAGTTTTTTTTTTCACCATGCGCATTCATTTCAATATGTCTCGGTATCTTAATTCAAATTATTTTACAAGTTTTCATTTGTCATTAAATACACATATAATAAATTTCAATGTTATGCATTCAATATATAAGAGTCATGTTTATTCTCTCTCATAATCTCTTTTCATCTTCATCAATCATTCACTTATTAAACTCTCACTCGATTGTTTGGTGACAGGAAAATCTGAAGAAAAAAAACTTGAAGATTTGAAAATCAGGTACTTTATTCTCTTCATATGAATATGAATTAATTGATTCCCACGTACACATAAGTTGTTATCTATTTATTCTTTACTTTCTCTCTACTCAACTTTTATTTATTTTTCAAATAAAAAATCAAAGACAAATAACAACATTTACGTTTCAGTTTTTTTACAGGTTGCTTTAATTTGAAGACATAGAAGTGTAATGTGGATATTAAAATTGAAAGTCTCATCCGGTTAGAAAGATGCAGATTTAATACTTTTTATGAAAGAAAAACTTTAATGTATTTTTATAGGATTTTTGAAAACGAAATATGAAATATAAATAATAGTAAAATACGGTGACTTCTATTATGTATTTGGGTTGCAAGTGTTAAATTGTATTAGCAATTTATACATTTACACCTTCTTTCTTAGTATATATTATTTTGTTATAAATATATATCATGGTTAAATATCTCTCTCTCCACTTTATCACTTTATAATAGTTGTAATGGGCTGCTGGAATTAGAAAATTGGAAGAAAGAGATGGAGAGGATGAAAGGGGCTGTATTTTTGTCATAATAAAAAAAATTGTTATGCAGATTTTTCAAAGAAAATATACCCCAACATAAAAAAAAATTACATAGATGCTTCTCAATGCAGAAATTATAGTGTAGGTTTGCTTATGTAAGAAACAAATTGAGAGAAAAATAATAGTAGCATAATAACTTGCATGTAGATTCAATAGCTTTTATGCTTCTACAATGGCTAATAATCAATAATAAGTTTTATGCTTATGCTATTTATAATTATTTAATATAAAAGATGTTATGGATGGCCTATTTTACTACCAATAATACCCCCTAAAAAACAGTTAAGTGTAGTTTTATAAAATTAATTTTGTTTTTAAAATAATAATATTATATGAAGGTTATAATAAGAATCAACTTCTATTTGGCCTTGCTATTTTATACGAACATGGTCTAATTGCACACCAAAGTTTTATAGAGAAATCAATATGAGTTTTATTTCCATTATTACTAAAGGGTTCCATTGACAACATTGCTAAAAGTACAACCTTTTTTTCAATGATTTTTTCAATGATCTTCTGACGTTCTCTTATATTTCTCACACTTTTTGGCATTAAAATGAAATGGTCATCTCCTATTTCTATTTACCTAATTTTCACATCAACTTATTTACTTATTCCCCCACTAATATATGTGCTAATTTACTAATCTATAGACATAGATAAAAGAGTATACTGATTTTAAGATTGACTCTTTTTTATTATTCGATACTACCTCTTAAATTGTGTTTTGCATGAGAGTAACATAATTACGCTTTTATAAAAAAAGTTTAGGTGTTTATTTGTGGTATAAAAAAAGTTTAGGTGTTTTATTGTGTTTTATTGTCATTAACCTTGCATATTATTTTCCAAATTATAAAACTATAGTCTACTCTACTAGATTTTGACTTATCTGGTACCCTTCATAAAAATTTGGTATGCTTGAACGGAAGAATGTGATAGTTTCTCATAAAATTACATCATGTAGGAAGCTATTCTCAGTTTCTGGTACAGGTGTGCCTAGGATAGTCTTGACACTAATATTGATCATATCTCATGCTATAACTTTATGACTAGAGCTAACCCAATCTTCTTTAATAATGTGGGTGTTAGACTATATATGATATTTGGATATTATGTAGTATATTATAGTTTACTGAGCAGGATTAGTTTTTTATTTATTTATTTTTGAAAATCTCTATCTTAGATTATCTTGCAAGATTAACTTTCCTATTTTATACGTATTATATTATTAATGTCAGTATAACTATAATATGTCATTTCAGTTTTATTATTAAGCTTAATTTCCATTGTTTTGGGTGCAGACAACTTACTTGACATCGCAAGAGAGTGTGGTATTCACAAAGGTGCATTTTATATTTTAGTTGTTGTTTTAAGTTGGAAATTTTTTTATTTAGGACAAATATATGACAGTATCATGAAGGAAAATGCTTATTCTCGCGTAAGATTATTTAACGACAAACTTGCGATTGACAATATAAACAAGTGTATAGGGCATGCTTTTTTTAGTTGAATTCTACATATTACAACTTTATGATATTCATAATATTTATAAAAAATTGGGAAGAATTATTTCTTTGGAATTTTGTATTTAGAGAGAGGATGAAGTAGATGGAATCACGTGAATTCAAGTTTTGGTGGGTCAAAATGATGATGTCGTGTTTTTAGACAACACAAGTGGGTGGTAATATATATAAAAAGAGCCGTATAATAATAATTGATTTGGAATTTATGGGACAATTTTTTTTAAGAAGTAGAAGAATGATTAGATGGAGAGTGAATTAATAATTAAACATTGTTGAGTAATTGTGAATTGCAGTATGTCATATCGTATCTATAGTACACGACACATTCATTTTTGTATTATAAAAATTTTAAATATTACATTTAATTTTACAGATAAAATAATATAATGGAAAATATCCGTAGACAAGATTTAAGAGAGCGTCAAAGGGAAATACGAGCACAAAATGCAAGAGATCGAAGACAACGGATGAGTGTTGAGCAAAGACAACAAGAATTAGCTAGAAGGCGTTCGAATTATAGACAAAAAAAAAGACAAAGGGAAACAAGTTCAAACATATAATACTTCTAATATGAGAACCATAATGCCATTTCAAGACTTGACGAATGTCAATCTTGCTTCTCGATTGTTTCCGATGGCACATGACAGTGAAGCTGGATCGAGTAATGCACATGTCAGTCGCATTTCATCCCCGGGTTAGAAACTTTAATTTTTGTTATACATTATACTTTAACACATTAAATTTAAAATATATTAATTAATTATGCAAAAATGATTGTCTGATCTATTAATTCAAAACTAATTTACAGATCAAAATTTTCCATGCCCAATTTTTCAACAAACTAATAACAACGAAGCAAGACCATCTATAAGAAATATTGATGACAATGATTGTGGTAAGTATAATTCTGTCAATAATAATCACATTAATAGTAATATTTAGATTTATACATTATTGTTATTTTTCAACTATAACTCTATATTGAAGTTAATACTTTATTTTGTAGAATCACCTTCGCAAAATATGAATCCAGCGGTTGAAACTCACGAAACACAGTCAGTTTTTGATCAAGGTACGATTATCTATTTCTAATCTATAATATATATTGTATGTTTTTATTTAAGCAATACTAGCGTCCAGATGGGCACTCGCGTGCCTGTGCGCTCGCTTTTTAAATGCACACGTAAAAGTTTAAATGACATTTTTTATTTAATATTAATTATAAATTTCGTGTTAGTAAGCATGTATATAATAAGTATTTTTTTTAATGGATGTTTTAAATGTAATAAAACACAGATTCACGGTATGTTTTTCAAGCAAGACATAACATTGCTAGAAATTTTCGAAATACTGTTATGACAATCAAATCCCTACTGCCTCCTTCAAGTGAGTGTAGACGATGCACTGCAAAATTGTTTCATAAAGAATCTCAAGATATGTGTTGCAAGGGTGGAAAGGTGACAATTACACAAGTGTCTGCTCCTGACGAGTTGTTACAGTTATTTTTAGACACTTCTACTGAAGGACGGCATTTTAGACAACATATTAGAAGTTACAACCATGTAATGTCGTTTACTTCACTTGGTGTCCACGTCGACGAAAATTTGGTTACAACTGGTCATGGTATTTACACATTTCGTGCACAAGGCACAATTTATCACAAAATAGGAGGTTTTCATCCGAATCAAGGTTCAAGGCCACGCTACTTGCAGCTATACATTTATGATACTGATCATGAGCTTCAAAATAGGATGAGGGAAAACCCAATACTTAACCAAGCCATAGTGTATAAATTGCAAAAAATACTCCATCAATGCAACCCGTTTGTCATCAAGTTTAGGCAGCTTGCACTAGAGCCAAATGTTGAAGAATGTAGGTTACTCATTAAAGAACGTCCGTCTAATCAGCCACAATATAGTCTCCCTTCAGCTTCTCAAGTTGCAGCAATTGTTATTGGTGGTGGTGATGAAGATACAATAGAACGTGGAAGAGATATAAATGTCATCAGTTGTGATGGAAATCTAACAAAGGTTCAAGAAACAATTGGGTATTATGATCCTTTACAATATCCTATATTGTTTCCGTTCGGAACATACGGTTGGGACATAGAAACAAAAAATAATGTTGGAAAAAATGTTACATGCCGAGAGTACTACAGTTATGTGCTTCAGGTACATGCTAAACTTTTTTTTAAAAGAAATTTACTTCTAAAAGTGTAAAAAAATAGGTCATGATTGATTATTTTTTTCAATGTAGATTCGACATAATGATCAATTTGTATTGTTAAAATCGGGTCGACTTTTACAACAGTATGTTGTAGACAATTATGTAAAGATTGAAACAGGAAGGTTGACATGGATTCGAAGAAATCAAAATAATATTCGGTCTGAGGTATATCAGGGGTTACAAGATGCATTGCACGATGGGGAGAATAACGCAGGTATTTAATATAACATGTTAGATTTATATATGAAGAGCATCCACTTTATGTTTGCCACTATAATTTTTTTAAAATTTTCATATATTTCTATAGATAATGTTGGACAAATGACAATATTACCATCATCATTTATTGGAAGTAAGCGAGACATGACACAAAGATATCAAAATGGTATGGCTATTGTTCTTACTGATGGTAAACCGGATATATTCCTTACAATGACATGCAATCCTTCCTGGATTGAGATAACTTCCGAATTAGGCATCCATCAAACTCCATAAGATCGACCTGATTTGCTAACAAGAATTTTTCGATCAAAATTTGAGCAGTTGAAGGATGATGTCATTAATAAAGGAGTCTTAGGGAGAGTTAGAAGTTATATGTATGTAACGGAATTTCAGAAACGTGGACTACCACATGTGCATATGCTACTCATCTTGGATACTGATGACAAGTTACGGGAACCTGAAGAGTATGATAGTGTGGTGAAGGCAGAAATACCACAACATGAGTCTGAGCCAGAATTGTATGAAGCGGTGTTAAAACACATGATCCATGGTCCATGTGGAGTATTGAATCAAAAATCTCCATGTATGAAGAATGGTCATTGTAAAAAAAGATACCCAAAAGAATTTTGTGAAGAAACGCGTCAGGGAAATGACTCATACCCGGAATACAGGAGAAGGTTTAGTGATCCCATTTTTCTAAATAGAAATAAGTCTATTGATAATAGATGGGTGGTTCCTTATAACCCATGGTTGTTGCTGAAGTATGATTGCCACATCAATGTCGAGATTTGCAGCAGTATCAAAAGCATTAAATATTTGTATAAATATGTTTACAAAGGTCCTGATCGAGTTGCGATGGAAGTTCACAGCGGTACAGGTTTGGATGAGATTCAACAATATGTTGATGCAAGATGGATTTGTGCTCCAGAGGCATTGTGGAAAATATTTAAATTCACACTTTACAAGTTATATCCCTCTGTTGAGAGACTACAAATCCACTTGCCAAATCATCATCAAGTGCGGTTTTATAAGCATCAAAGAATCACAGATGTGCTCAATGATAACCAAAATGCAGTAACCATGCTCACTGAATTCTTTGCACTAAACCAAATGGATCCACATGCTAGGAATTATTTGTACAGAGAGATTCCAGAGCATTATTGTTGGCTAAAAGGGGTCAAAAAATGGCAGCGAAGACAGAGAAAACGAAAAGTTATTGGTCGAATCTATACAGTATCCCCTTCAGAAGGTGAGAAATTTTACTTACGTGTTTTGTTGTCTCATTTAAGAGGTCCAACAAGCTGGGAATACCTTCTTACACATAATGGTTCGTCTTTTTTCACATTTAAAAAATCAGCTGAGGATTGGGGGTTATTAGAGAGTGATAATAGTATTCGTGAATGTTTGCTTGAAGCATCAAATATGCGTATGCCATATGCTTTATGAAGGTTGTTTGTGACTATATTAATTTTTTGTGAACCAACTGATGTTAGAGGCCTATTTACTGAGTTTTATCCCTACATGGTGGAGGATTATCAAATGACAAATGTTGTTGTGGGGGATAACTTTGAAAATATGTTATTGAGGGAATTGAGGGATCTTTTGCTACTGCATGGAAAACTAATAAAAAACTACGATCTTCCAATGTTGACAACGGAAACAAATGAAGTCGGGGGAATGCCAACAATTATTCAAGAAGAGTTATCGGTCCAAATTCCAAACGAAGACGTTCAATCTGTTGTGAAGTTAAATAATGACCAGATGAGTGCTTACAATATAATTATGAACGCCATCCACCAAAAACAAAGTCAAATTTTTTTTGTTGATGGTCCTGGAGGGACAGGTAAAACTTTCCTTTATCGAACTATAATGGCAAATTTGAGGCGTAATAATGAAATTATCTTAGCAACAGCTTCCTCTGGTATAGCTGCTACATTATTACCTGGTGGTAGAACTGCACACTCTCGATTTGGGATCCCCATTGATATAGAGCCCCATTCTATTTGCAAAATAGCAAAGAATTCTGACCTTGCAAAACTCATTAGAATAACCAATGCAATCATTTGGGATGAAGCACCCATGATAAATAGATATTTTGTAGAAGCATTGGATCGATCACTTCAAGACATCATGAATAACAATGCTCCATTTGGTGGAAAAATAATGATCATGGGCGGAGATTTTCGTCAGGTGCTACCAGTTATTGAAAAAGGAAATAGAGGACAAATGATTTCAGCATGTATTGTTAGGTCTCGATTATGGGCCACCACAAAGGTCCTACATTTGCGCCAAAACATGCGATCAATTCATGACCAGGACTTTGCGCAGTTTCTAATGAGGATTGGAGATGGTAATGAACCTACTAAAGAGGATGACATGGTCAGAATGCCTGCTGAAATTGTAATACCTTGGGAAGGAGAAGTCTCCATACAAAAGCTTATACAACATACATTCCCCCGTTTAGAAAACCATGGATGGGATGCTTCATATATGGTGGAGAGAGCGATACTTACTCCAAAAAATTGTGATGCGCATATGTTGAATGACATGATTATTGATAAATTCCCTGGAGATGAACATATTTTGTTATCTTTTGATGAGGTTGAGGGTGATACTCATAATCTATATCAACAGGAATACTTGCACACAATTGCTCCTGGTGCTTTACCGCCACGTATTTTAAAGATAAAAATAGGGGCTCCACTGATGTTGTTGCGAAACATAGACCCTAAATTTGGGTTGTGTAATGGGACAAGGTTGTTATGTCGTGGTTTTTTTATGAATTTGCTTGATGTTGAAATACTTACAGGCCACAATGCTGGAAAAAGAGCTTTCTTGCCAAGAATTAAGCTCAAAACCACTGAAGGTGCGGGACTTCCTTTTGTGCTTATTAGAAAACAGTTTCCTGTCAAACTAAGCTTTGCACTCACTATAAATAAATCCCAAGGACAAACAATTCCAAATGTTGGAATTTATCTTCCACGACATGTTTTCAGTCACGGACAATTGTATGTTGCTTTATCAAGAGGTGTTTCGCGGGCTGCAACAAGAGTGCTAATTAAAGACGGAAGAGTGAGTGGGGAAGAAGGGGAGTTTACAAAAAATATAGTTTTTAAAGAAATTTTGTTGTCACAAACTCAGGTATTTATCTATTATGTTTAATCAATCAACTATACTTTTGCAATCTCACATTAGGCGTGTACTTACTAGATTACACTATATCGTTGACTACTAAAATTTACTTCATTTGTTTTGCAGTGAAACGAGAGATATTTCTGATTTTGATTCCATGGTTGACCTTCCTATTAAGCAATAATGTAACTTAATATCCGTGTTAATGTTTATGTTTAGTTGCTTAATAAATTGTGAGAAAGATTTTTGTTCTTCTTCTATCTAAATCTTCTTATGCTTTTGACTAATCTATAGCAATATATAAATACAAAACTTAATGTTTCATCATATAAGCTCTTGATCGATTATATAATTTAAATTTTCTTTTAAGTATATCTAAACCTAACATTCGGCATACGTTTTCGCTCTCGACAAATAACACAGATCCATTAAATCTCTTAACTTGTATCTTTTCACTCAATTAATAGATCCAATAAAATATGGTGGATGTAAACCTTACCATATTCTTTACAATTAAAAGTTACAATATGTCGCATTTCTATATCTACTAGCGTCCAAACGGGCACTTCGTGCCCGTTTGTCCGCTTTTTTATTGCGCTAACGCGCAAAAATATTAACAACGTATTTTTTTATGTATAACAAACTCCTCTCTTATATCTCAATTTACCCAAAAGTAATATAATTTAGTAGTCACAATATATTAATATTGTTTTACTCTCTTTTATATGACATTTTCGTTCTTCTTCCACCTCCCTCCGTTGTGTTTCTTCTTCTTCTTCCTTAAACGCTCTGTACCTTCTTCTTCCGCCGTCCCTCCGTCGTTTCTTTCCACCGTTTGTCCGCTTTTTTTAATTGACACACATATTAAAATATAACTATAACAATTGTTATAGTTTTTTTTATAAAAATAATGTAGTATTTTATTAATAAGCTCTAGCCATAGTCTTAAAAATTAATAGCAATATTTTAGTTAGTAGAAACATATTTGGTGAGTTTTTTTTTTCACCATGCGCATTCATTTCAATATGTCTCGGTATCTTAATTCAAATTATTTTACAAGTTTTCATTTGTCATTAAATACACATATAATAAATTTCAATGTTATGCATTCAATATATAAGAGTCATGTTTATTCTCTCTCATAATCTCTTTTCATCTTCATCAATCATTCACTTATTAAACTCTCACTCGATTGTTTGGTGACAGGAAAATCTGAAGAAAAAAAACTTGAAGATTTGAAAATCAGGTACTTTATTCTCTTCATATGAATATGAATTAATTGATTCCCACGTACACATAAGTTGTTATCTATTTATTCTTTACTTTCTCTCTACTCAACTTTTATTTATTTTTCAAATAAAAAATCAAAGACAAATAACAACATTTACGTTTCAGTTTTTTTACAGGTTGCTTTAATTTGAAGACATAGAAGTGTAATGTGGATATTAAAATTGAAAGTCTCATCCGGTTAGAAAGATGCAGATTTAATACTTTTTATGAAAGAAAAACTTTAATGTATTTTTATAGGATTTTTGAAAACGAAATATGAAATATAAATAATAGTAAAATACGGTGACTTCTATTATGTATTTGGGTTGCAAGTGTTAAATTGTATTAGCAATTTATACATTTACACCTTCTTTCTTAGTATATATTATTTTGTTATAAATATATATCATGGTTAAATATCTCTCTCTCCACTTTATCACTTTATAATAGTTGTAATGGGCTGCTGGAATTAGAAAATTGGAAGAAAGAGATGGAGAGGATGAAAGGGGCTGTATTTTTGTCATAATAAAAAAAATTGTTATGCAGATTTTTCAAAGAAAATATACCCCAACATAAAAAAAAATTACATAGATGCTTCTCAATGCAGAAATTATAGTGTAGGTTTGCTTATGTAAGAAACAAATTGAGAGAAAAATAATAGTAGCATAATAACTTGCATGTAGATTCAATAGCTTTTATGCTTCTACAATGGCTAATAATCAATAATAAGTTTTATGCTTATGCTATTTATAATTATTTAATATAAAAGATGTTATGGATGGCCTATTTTACTACCAATAATACCCCCTAAAAAACAGTTAAGTGTAGTTTTATAAAATTAATTTTGTTTTTAAAATAATAATATTATATGAAGGTTATAATAAGAATCAACTTCTATTTGGCCTTGCTATTTTATACGAACATGGTCTAATTGCACACCAAAGTTTTATAGAGAAATCAATATGAGTTTTATTTCCATTATTACTAAAGGGTTCCATTGACAACATTGCTAAAAGTACAACCTTTTTTTCAATGATTTTTTCAATGATCTTCTGACGTTCTCTTATATTTCTCACACTTTTTGGCATTAAAATGAAATGGTCATCTCCTATTTCTATTTACCTAATTTTCACATCAACTTATTTACTTATTCCCCCACTAATATATGTGCTAATTTACTAATCTATAGACATAGATAAAAGAGTATACTGATTTTAAGATTGACTCTTTTTTATTATTCGATACTACCTCTTAAATTGTGTTTTGCATGAGAGTAACATAGTTACGCTTTTATAAAAAAAGTTTAGGTGTTTATTTGTGGTATAAAAAAAGTTTAGGTGTTTTATTGTGTTTTATTGTCATTAACCTTGCATATTATTTTCCAAATTATAAAACTATAGTCTACTCTACTAGATTTTGACTTATCTGGTACCCTTCATAAAAATTTGGTATGCTTGAACGGAAGAATGTGATAGTTTCTCATAAAATTACATCATGTAGGAAGCTATTCTCAGTTTCTGGTACAGGTGTGCCTAGGATAGTCTTGACACTAATATTGATCATATCTCATGCTATAACTTTATGACTAGAGCTAACCCAATCTTCTTTAATAATGTGGGTGTTAGACTATATATGATATTTGGATATTATGTAGTATATTATAGTTTACTGAGCAGGATTAGTTTTTTATTTATTTATTTTTGAAAATCTCTATCTTAGATTATCTTGCAAGATTAACTTTCCTATTTTATACGTATTATATTATTAATGTCAGTATAACTATAATATGTCATTTCAGTTTTATTATTAAGCTTAATTTCCATTGTTTTGGGTGCAGACAACTTACTTGACATCGCAAGAGAGTGTGGTATTCACAAAGGTGCATTTTATATTTTAGTTGTTGTTTTAAGTTGGAAATTTTTTTATTTAGGACAAATATATGACAGTATCATGAAGGAAAATGCTTATTCTCGCGTAAGATTATTTAACGACAAACTTGCGATTGACAATATAAACAAGTGTATAGGGCATGCTTTTTTTAGTTGAATTCTACATATTACAACTTTATGATATTCATAATATTTATAAAAAATTGGGAAGAATTATTTCTTTGGAATTTTGTATTTAGAGAGAGGATGAAGTAGATGGAATCACGTGAATTCAAGTTTTGGTGGGTCAAAATGATGATGTCGTGTTTTTAGACAACACAAGTGGGTGGTAATATATATAAAAAGAGCCGTATAATAATAATTGATTTGGAATTTATGGGAGAATTTTTTTTAAGAAGTAGAAGAATGATTAGATGGAGAGTGAATTAATAATTAAACATTGTTGAGTAATTGTGAATTGCAGTATGTCATATCGTATCTATAGTACACGACACATTCATTTTTGTATTATAAAAATTTTAAATATTACATTTAATTTTACAGATAAAATAATATAATGGAAAATATCCGTAGACAAGATTTAAGAGAGCGTCAAAGGGAAATACGAGCACAAAATGCAAGAGATCGAAGACAACGGATGAGTGTTGAGCAAAGACAACAAGAATTAGCTAGAAGGCGTTCGAATTATAGACAAAAAAAAAGACAAAGGGAAACAAGTTCAAACATATAATACTTCTAATATGAGAACCATAATGCCATTTCAAGACTTGACGAATGTCAATCTTGCTTCTCGATTGTTTCCGATGGCACATGACAGTGAAGCTGGATCGAGTAATGCACATGTCAGTCGCATTTCATCCCCGGGTTAGAAACTTTAATTTTTGTTATACATTATACTTTAACACATTAAATTTAAAATATATTAATTAATTATGCAAAAATGATTGTCTGATCTATTAATTCAAAACTAATTTACAGATCAAAATTTTCCATGCCCAATTTTTCAACAAACTAATAACAACGAAGCAAGACCATCTATAAGAAATATTGATGACAATGATTGTGGTAAGTATAATTCTGTCAATAATAATCACATTAATAGTAATATTTAGATTTATACATTATTGTTATTTTTCAACTATAACTCTATATTGAAGTTAATACTTTATTTTGTAGAATCACCTTCGCAAAATATGAATCCAGCGGTTGAAACTCACGAAACACAGTCAGTTTTTGATCAAGGTACGATTATCTATTTCTAATCTATAATATATATTGTATGTTTTTATTTAAGCAATACTAGCGTCCAGATGGGCACTCGCGTGCCTGTGCGCTCGCTTTTTAAATGCACACGTAAAAGTTTAAATGACATTTTTTATTTAATATTAATTATAAATTTCGTGTTAGTAAGCATGTATATAATAAGTATTTTTTTTAATGGATGTTTTAAATGTAATAAAACACAGATTCACGGTATGTTTTTCAAGCAAGACATAACATTGCTAGAAATTTTCGAAATACTGTTATGACAATCAAATCCCTACTGCCTCCTTCAAGTGAGTGTAGACGATGCACTGCAAAATTGTTTCATAAAGAATCTCAAGATATGTGTTGCAAGGGTGGAAAGGTGACAATTACACAAGTGTCTGCTCCTGACGAGTTGTTACAGTTATTTTTAGACACTTCTACTGAAGGACGGCATTTTAGACAACATATTAGAAGTTACAACCATGTAATGTCGTTTACTTCACTTGGTGTCCACGTCGACGAAAATTTGGTTACAACTGGTCATGGTATTTACACATTTCGTGCACAAGGCACAATTTATCACAAAATAGGAGGTTTTCATCCGAATCAAGGTTCAAGGCCACGCTACTTGCAGCTATACATTTATGATACTGATCATGAGCTTCAAAATAGGATGAGGGAAAACCCAATACTTAACCAAGCCATAGTGTATAAATTGCAAAAAATACTCCATCAATGCAACCCGTTTGTCATCAAGTTTAGGCAGCTTGCACTAGAGCCAAATGTTGAAGAATGTAGGTTACTCATTAAAGAACGTCCGTCTAATCAGCCACAATATAGTCTCCCTTCAGCTTCTCAAGTTGCAGCAATTGTTATTGGTGGTGGTGATGAAGATACAATAGAACGTGGAAGAGATATAAATGTCATCAGTTGTGATGGAAATCTAACAAAGGTTCAAGAA
Organism: Lathyrus sativus; assembly: GCA_963859935.3. Classification (NCBI taxonomy): domain Eukaryota; kingdom Viridiplantae; phylum Streptophyta; class Magnoliopsida; order Fabales; family Fabaceae; genus Lathyrus; species Lathyrus sativus. The sequence goes on along the minus strand of OZ012735.1, from coordinate 855,249,470 downwards.
ACAATTGGGTATTATGATCCTTTACAATATCCTATATTGTTTCCGTTCGGAACATACGGTTGGGACATAGAAACAAAAAATAATGTTGGAAAAAATGTTACATGCCGAGAGTACTACAGTTATGTGCTTCAGGTACATGCTAAACTTTTTTTTAAAAGAAATTTACTTCTAAAAGTGTAAAAAAATAGGTCATGATTGATTATTTTTTTCAATGTAGATTCGACATAATGATCAATTTGTATTGTTAAAATCGGGTCGACTTTTACAACAGTATGTTGTAGACAATTATGTAAAGATTGAAACAGGAAGGTTGACATGGATTCGAAGAAATCAAAATAATATTCGGTCTGAGGTATATCAGGGGTTACAAGATGCATTGCACGATGGGGAGAATAACGCAGGTATTTAATATAACATGTTAGATTTATATATGAAGAGCATCCACTTTATGTTTGCCACTATAATTTTTTTAAAATTTTCATATATTTCTATAGATAATGTTGGACAAATGACAATATTACCATCATCATTTATTGGAAGTAAGCGAGACATGACACAAAGATATCAAAATGGTATGGCTATTGTTCTTACTGATGGTAAACCGGATATATTCCTTACAATGACATGCAATCCTTCCTGGATTGAGATAACTTCCGAATTAGGCATCCATCAAACTCCATAAGATCGACCTGATTTGCTAACAAGAATTTTTCGATCAAAATTTGAGCAGTTGAAGGATGATGTCATTAATAAAGGAGTCTTAGGGAGAGTTAGAAGTTATATGTATGTAACGGAATTTCAGAAACGTGGACTACCACATGTGCATATGCTACTCATCTTGGATACTGATGACAAGTTACGGGAACCTGAAGAGTATGATAGTGTGGTGAAGGCAGAAATACCACAACATGAGTCTGAGCCAGAATTGTATGAAGCGGTGTTAAAACACATGATCCATGGTCCATGTGGAGTATTGAATCAAAAATCTCCATGTATGAAGAATGGTCATTGTAAAAAAAGATACCCAAAAGAATTTTGTGAAGAAACGCGTCAGGGAAATGACTCATACCCGGAATACAGGAGAAGGTTTAGTGATCCCATTTTTCTAAATAGAAATAAGTCTATTGATAATAGATGGGTGGTTCCTTATAACCCATGGTTGTTGCTGAAGTATGATTGCCACATCAATGTCGAGATTTGCAGCAGTATCAAAAGCATTAAATATTTGTATAAATATGTTTACAAAGGTCCTGATCGAGTTGCGATGGAAGTTCACAGCGGTACAGGTTTGGATGAGATTCAACAATATGTTGATGCAAGATGGATTTGTGCTCCAGAGGCATTGTGGAAAATATTTAAATTCACACTTTACAAGTTATATCCCTCTGTTGAGAGACTACAAATCCACTTGCCAAATCATCATCAAGTGCGGTTTTATAAGCATCAAAGAATCACAGATGTGCTCAATGATAACCAAAATGCAGTAACCATGCTCACTGAATTCTTTGCACTAAACCAAATGGATCCACATGCTAGGAATTATTTGTACAGAGAGATTCCAGAGCATTATTGTTGGCTAAAAGGGGTCAAAAAATGGCAGCGAAGACAGAGAAAACGAAAAGTTATTGGTCGAATCTATACAGTATCCCCTTCAGAAGGTGAGAAATTTTACTTACGTGTTTTGTTGTCTCATTTAAGAGGTCCAACAAGCTGGGAATACCTTCTTACACATAATGGTTCGTCTTTTTTCACATTTAAAAAATCAGCTGAGGATTGGGGGTTATTAGAGAGTGATAATAGTATTCGTGAATGTTTGCTTGAAGCATCAAATATGCGTATGCCATATGCTTTACGAAGGTTGTTTGTGACTATATTAATTTTTTGTGAACCAACTGATGTTAGAGGCCTATTTACTGAGTTTTATCCCTACATGGTGGAGGATTATCAAATGACAAATGTTGTTGTGGGGGATAACTTTGAAAATATGTTATTGAGGGAATTGAGGGATCTTTTGCTACTGCATGGAAAACTAATAAAAAACTACGATCTTCCAATGTTGACAACGGAAACAAATGAAGTCGGGGGAATGCCAACAATTATTCAAGAAGAGTTATCGGTCCAAATTCCAAACGAAGACGTTCAATCTGTTGTGAAGTTAAATAATGACCAGATGAGTGCTTACAATATAATTATGAACGCCATCCACCAAAAACAAAGTCAAATTTTTTTTGTTGATGGTCCTGGAGGGACAGGTAAAACTTTCCTTTATCGAACTATAATGGCAAATTTGAGGCGTAATAATGAAATTATCTTAGCAACAGCTTCCTCTGGTATAGCTGCTACATTATTACCTGGTGGTAGAACTGCACACTCTCGATTTGGGATCCCCATTGATATAGAGCCCCATTCTATTTGCAAAATAGCAAAGAATTCTGACCTTGCAAAACTCATTAGAATAACCAATGCAATCATTTGGGATGAAGCACCCATGATAAATAGATATTTTGTAGAAGCATTGGATCGATCACTTCAAGACATCATGAATAACAATGCTCCATTTGGTGGAAAAATAATGATCATGGGCGGAGATTTTCGTCAGGTGCTACCAGTTATTGAAAAAGGAAATAGAGGACAAATGATTTCAGCATGTATTGTTAGGTCTCGATTATGGGCCACCACAAAGGTCCTACATTTGCGCCAAAACATGCGATCAATTCATGACCAGGACTTTGCGCAGTTTCTAATGAGGATTGGAGATGGTAATGAACCTACTAAAGAGGATGACATGGTCAGAATGCCTGCTGAAATTGTAATACCTTGGGAAGGAGAAGTCTCCATACAAAAGCTTATACAACATACATTCCCCCGTTTAGAAAACCATGGATGGGATGCTTCATATATGGTGGAGAGAGCGATACTTACTCCAAAAAATTGTGATGCGCATATGTTGAATGACATGATTATTGATAAATTCCCTGGAGATGAACACATTTTGTTATCTTTTGATGAGGTTGAGGGTGATACTCATAATCTATATCAACAGGAATACTTGCACACAATTGCTCCTGGTGCTTTACCGCCACGTATTTTAAAGATAAAAATAGGGGCTCCACTGATGTTGTTGCGAAACATAGACCCTAAATTTGGGTTGTGTAATGGGACAAGGTTGTTATGTCGTGGTTTTTTTATGAATTTGCTTGATGTTGAAATACTTACAGGCCACAATGCTGGAAAAAGAGCTTTCTTGCCAAGAATTAAGCTCAAAACCACTGAAGGTGCGGGACTTCCTTTTGTGCTTATTAGAAAACAGTTTCCTGTCAAACTAAGCTTTGCACTCACTATAAATAAATCCCAAGGACAAACAATTCCAAATGTTGGAATTTATCTTCCACGACATGTTTTCAGTCACGGACAATTGTATGTTGCTTTATCAAGAGGTGTTTCGCGGGCTGCAACAAGAGTGCTAATTAAAGACGGAAGAGTGAGTGGGGAAGAAGGGGAGTTTACAAAAAATATAGTTTTTAAAGAAATTTTGTTGTCACAAACTCAGGTATTTATCTATTATGTTTAATCAATCAACTATACTTTTGCAATCTCACATTAGGCGTGTACTTACTAGATTACACTATATCGTTGACTACTAAAATTTACTTCATTTGTTTTGCAGTGAAACGAGAGATATTTCTGATTTTGATTCCATGGTTGACCTTCCTATTAAGCAATAATGTAACTTAATATCCGTGTTAATGTTTATGTTTAGTTGCTTAATAAATTGTGAGAAAGATTTTTGTTCTTCTTCTATCTAAATCTTCTTATGCTTTTGACTAATCTATAGCAATATATAAATACAAAACTTAATGTTTCATCATATAAGCTCTTGATCGATTATATAATTTAAATTTTCTTTTAAGTATATCTAAACCTAACATTCGGCATACGTTTTCGCTCTCGACAAATAACACAGATCCATTAAATCTCTTAACTTGTATCTTTTCACTCAATTAATAGATCCAATAAAATATGGTGGATGTAAACCTTACCATATTCTTTACAATTAAAAGTTACAATATGTCGCATTTCTATATCTACTAGCGTCCAAACGGGCACTTCGTGCCCGTTTGTCCGCTTTTTTATTGCGCTAACGCGCAAAAATATTAACAACGTATTTTTTTATGTATAACAAACTCCTTTCTTATATCTCAATTTACCCAAAAGTAATATAATTTAGTAGTCACAATATATTAATATTGTTTTACTCTCTTTTATATGACATTTTCGTTCTTCTTCCACCTCCCTCCGTTGTGTTTCTTCTTCTTCTTCCTTAAACGCTCTGTACCTTCTTCTTCCGCCGTCCCTCCGTCGTTTCTTTCCACCGTTTGTCCGCTTTTTTTAATTGACACACATATTAAAATATAAACAGATATTTTTTAATCTAATGTTGTTTTTAATATAAATTATTTTTAATATAAACTTTGTGATATATTTCTTTCATGTGTATTTATATGTTTTTTTAAAAGCGTACGCGCAACAAATTCTAAAATATTTTATTTTCTTAGTTTTTGTTTTAAATTAAATAAATTGGCAACTTAAATCTTAAATTAGTAAGTATAACCTCTCTCAACAAAAAAAAATTAGTATATAAGAATTATTAAAAACTATGTAGAATAACTAATCTGCATAGCACAAAATAAAATAAAAATAAATCACGAATATTTTATTTGATGAGAATGTAAGTGGCTGAGTAAAACTACAATTTTTTATTTTACAAATAACTATTATTGTCTCAATTGACAATTATTATGTTTGAGAAAGTTATATGAAAAAAATAAAATTTCATTGATTAAAAAACAAACAACCAAGAGATTGATTGAGAACATAATTAAACATAAAATTTAACTAATTAATTTAAATTAGGAAAAATGTGAGATATATAAAAATTAAGTAAAAGAATTTAAATTTTTTTTTGGAATTTGTATTTTTGTTTCAATTTAATTAAAAGGCGTGAGAGGATATTTAAAAAAGAAGATAATTAAAATAATAAGTGATTCAAGTTTTAAGAGTATTTATTACAAAAATAACTGTCCTATTTTCATACTTTTCTCAATGTATTTGTTTATAATTGGAGAAATAATATTAAGAAGCATAAACTTTTTCCAAAGATTCTTTTATTGATTTTAAGTAATACAATTAAAAAAAATTGTAAGCAAGATGATTATAGTTGGTTATCATTTCGTTGTAACTGTCAGGAAAATTATCACATGCAATTATACATTGTGTAATGAGGCAACAATTATATGGTGTGTAGAAGAATAAGTTAGAAAAATAAATAAGCGAGTGACATAAATAAAGATCATATAAAAGAGAGTAAAACAACATTAATATTCAAAATAAGTTTGAAAATTCAAGAAAATTTTTATAAACACAATATATTCTCATAATCACAATTTTAAAAAACAGTAAAATCATTTCCAAAATAATTTTGATGATTACAATAACATGATACTATATTCTACCCATTCAACACGACAGTTAGTGAAATGAAAATTATAGTTTAATACGTACACATTCACTGTTGTTCAAAATAAATGAGTATACTAGAGAAAATTTGTAAATATTAAAACATAAATGACGACTGACAGTTTCATAATTCAAAATAAATGAGTATACCAGATAAAATCTGCAAATATTAAAACATAATTGATAGTCACACACATATAAACACAACTCAAAGATTCAATAGTGAAAAGAGAGACAACTTACAATCTAAAGATTCAAAATTGGTGTGAAAGAGAAATTTGTAGTAACTACCAAAGAGAGAAATGATTTGCAAGTGAAAGAGAGAATTTTGCAAAAAATAGAAAACATAGAAGTTTTAAATTGAGAAATGAGCAGTTATTATGTAGAAGTTTTAAATTGAGAAATGAGTGGTTATTATTTAATTGGTGTATTTGGTAGTTTTAAAATAACGGTTAAAGGGCATAATAGGTAAACATAAAAGCTACACCAAACCATTGTTATTCCCTTTATATTGTTATTACAAATGCGACAATTTTTTGCCTCACCACGAAGAAGATGATGTTATATTTAGTAGTAACGATGAATAACTTTTTTATTATTATTATTTATGTTTGTGACGTGAATATCACGTGACACTTTTTTTTTTTATTTTTTATGTTTGTGACGTGAACATCATGTAGCTAAATATTTTATATCTTTTAATAATTATATTTATTAAAAGAATTGAATTTTTTAATTGAAAATAATTTTAATTTTTTACATTTTATTATTTATTAATTTGTTGTATTCATTAATATTTATTCATTTTTGTATTATTAAATACATCAGTGAAGTGAAATTCACGTCACTAAATTTAAAACAGGTTTGAGTTTTGTGACGTGAAAACCATGTCATTAATTAGTGACGTGGAAATCACGTAGGAACATTTCCAAACTGACATTCTGCGTGCTTTTCAGTCTACATCATAAAGGCAATTTGCGACGTGAAATTCACGTCACTAATTACTTACATGAATTTCATGTGGGAACATTTCCAATTAATTTTGTTGTTTGCGACATGAAATTCATGTCACTAATTAGTGACGTGAATTTCAAGTGGGAAAAAGTTCCCACGGTTGCTCTTCTGACGTGCCCTACCCACGTCGCAAATTTTGGTTAGTGATGTGATTTTAAACTTAGAGACGTGAATATCATGTGGGAAATGACAATATTTCTTGTAGTGTCAAGACTTGACTAAAAAGATGGTACAACACTTCTCAGCCAGCAAGCATAGAAGGTGACTACCACCAGCTTATTCAATATCCGACAAGGACCCTCCGAGTCCCTTCGAGAATACATGGTGTGATTCAATAAAGAAACCATAAAAGTCTCCCACATAAATCAGGAGATGTTTGTAGGAGATTTCCAAAATGGCCTGAAGGCCAACCACTTCAATGAGACATTGGCACAAAAGTCAGACACTAGTATGGAGGAAGTCATGAGCTGAGAAAAATGGTATGTCGAGGAAGAGGAGAGTAACATGGAGAAAAGATCTTGGGATGCTAAGGAGAAAACACAATCTAGGCATAAAGGATATGGGCCTTGAAGAGAGCATCACAAGAACGGGTCGAGGGAGAGGTCAACAATAAAACCTTCCCGAAGGCCCTATGATAACTTTCCTAAGAATTTTATTCCTCTCAATGTGAAGCGTGCAAGCATTATAATGGAAGTATATCATCTCAAGTTGATACATAAACCTAATTGTCTCAAAAATGTTAATGTCGTACTAAGAAAGGATGAAGAAGCATGGTTTGCCTACCATCGCATGAGAGGTCATCACACTAAGGATTGTCATCACTTGAAAAGAGAAATCAAGATCCTAATTAAAAGAGGCCGATTACTATCATATATGAAGGATACATAAGGATCGACAGGGAAAAGGAGCCCATCCAGGAGAGAACCGGACCTAGAGAATGCATCTCGGCCAAGAAAAGATATGCCCAATCAGTGATGCACGTGTCACATAACCCATTATTTAAGAAGGAAGGAAAACCTTATATCATTAGGTTTTTAAGGCAAGATTCAGAAGCAATATTGGCGCATGAGAATGACTTGACGGTCATCAAGGTACAAATTTATGATTGGAGCATCAAGAGGGTACTGATAGATTCAGGAAGCTCAGTTAACATATTATATTGGGATGCTTTCAAAGATATGTACATGGATGCGTCCGATTTATTGCATTTCAAGGGTACCCTAGTAGGTTTCTCCGGGGAGCAGTTTAGGTATTGGGACACCTACCAATCATGACCATCTTTGGAAGTGGAAGCAACACAAAGGGCGTCAACGTAAGGTGCCTGATAGTAAATGCATCATTACAACATCATCATTGGAAGGCCGATGTTCAACACTCTCGAAGTCGTTTTATCTACTCTTTACCTAACCATGAAGTATCCCTTAGAGGAAGGACATGTTGGAATAATCAGACGTGATCAAGGATTAGCTAGGAAGTGTTATAAAGACATTTTAAAATTAAAAAAGAAGATTCAACAGAAGCGTCCTTTAACAGAGGAATTACTGAAGGTGAACCCGATAGACTTGGATTCTCGAGGGGATCCCACAGGTGTCACATCTCAGAAAAATACGATCATTCGCAAAGTCGCGGAAAAAATGATATCGAACAGAGTTACCACCGAGTTTTATTTATTCCAATGAATGAATAGAAAAATATCTATAAAACCTTTTTTTAAAAATGGTCGTCGCAACCAAATTCGGGTTCGGGAGTCGATTACGTAATGGGAAGGTATTGATACCCCTCACGTCCCTTATACTAAACGGGAACCTTTTAGTTAAACTAGCAATTGAATGTTAGCTATCATTTAATTTCTTTCTTCGAGTTATTAAAAGAATAAAAGGGAAAGAGAAATGGTTGCAAAAATCTTTTTATTAGGGTGTTTGACGAGATTGCGAGTTTTTCTCCTACATATCCTTAGGTGAAATGAGGAACTCAAAGCTTCGTAGTTCGGGGCAAGACAAAAGATATGTTCTGGTTTTTTGTTATAGTGCTTGACGAGACGTGAATCTCACTCCTACATATCTCCAAGTGCGATGAAGAACTCAAAGCTACATAGTTCTTGGAAGCAAATGAGTGTTGGTTTATTGATTTTAGTGAACAAATGTTTATGTTGCATTCTAATGATTAAACATTGGCTTGTTCGCTCGCGGTGGTGACTTAAGCGATGATTTGTATTCGCGTTAGAAAGGACTAAATAGTGTCCATTTGTGAAAAGGTTTCGATCGCACCGGGGCGAGAAAAAAAGTTTGATTTGTTGGTTTTTTAATGAACAAGTGCTTAGATCATATTTTGACGGTTAAATGTTGGCTTGCATGCTCGCGGTGCAAACTTAAATCATATTTTGACGGTTAAATGTTGGCTTGCATGCTCGCGGTGCAGACTTAAGCACTAATTTGTATATGCATTAGAAATGATTAAACAATGTTCTGTTTTAAAAAAAAGAGTTTGTTGATCACATGTGTCATACCCTAAAATTTGCCCTTTTTTTTCTTCAAATTTTGTCTGGTTTAGTACTCATTTCATCTGCATATCCACATGCCCTAATCATTCATCATAGCACACTCATTTATAATTGCATCCTCAAATAAGCACCATTGGTTCAAAGGGTCTTGGTACAAAGTTAGTGAATCAAGCTTATGATATGCCTTGGCTATTTTGGCATAATAGTGATCTTTGGTTCATTCCTTATGGATCAATGCACATGAAACCTAATTCCCGAGTTTGGTATGTGTAGATTACTGGGTTTACATTAGGGCTTTAGTATGGTATTTATCATAACAACTTAGTTCCACTTTAGTGGTTTGGATTCAATTGATTATTATGGTTGGTGCATTAGTGCATTAATTTGTTGATTGGGATTCAAATCATGGGTCATAGTTCAATTCAAGGATTTTATTCAAGCATTCAAATTCAAGCATTTTCAACTTGGAGATGGAAGCAAAATTGGATTACTTGGAACACAAGTTACACATAGATGATTCAAGGGGCCATTTTTTCACTACAAACATACAAATTCAAAATTATACAAAAAATTACACTATTTTAACCTAGGGTTGACTTATAGTCAACTGTTGACTTTTTGGTCAAACAGTTGACCAAAGTCAACCATCCATTCCTAAACCTAATTCTAATTCAGCTCCACTTTGATCTTCAATCTTCCATATTCTCAGGCTGCTTGGTGGGCAAGTAATCCATGTTAGGCCATATCTCTTCATGCCATGATTATGGTGCCTCCACGCCAACCTTGATCCATATTGTGCCAACTTACCAAGCCTTTTATCTAAAGCCAAACGTGCATTTCAAACATGTCCAAACTCAGTGCCATAAACATAATGAGATTCAAGTTACCACAATATTAGCCTCTAATAAATCTAGCCATATTCTCAAGCATAACATTCATTCAACACAACTAATTCAACACATTTCAACTTCTCATAAACATTCACCACATGTTAGCACTAATATGACAAGCATCCATAACATAGCAGCCCCATGAATACATAAACACATGCTCAAAATTAATTCAAACCATGCATCCAAAACCTAAGCATCATCATTCAAAGATCATGCAAACATAGCTAACTCAAAACAGTTCCAAACATTTCACAAACTTTAACCTCCTAACATTTTGCAACATTAACATCATTGACTAATCTTTTAGCATTAACAGTCCAAGCAGTTAAGCATAATAATTGCCCGATGATCACAATCGGCATTTTGTTTCTAATTAACAACTTAACTGCACAATCAAAACTTTCAACATAATTCTAAACCATAACTAGTTCTAACTGCAGTTGAGAACACATCACAAACAAACCATTCAAATCCAAACTGACATATGACCTCATTTACTTCCATAACTTAACCTTAACAAAACTTACTAATTCTAGCTCATAACTTCACTAACATCCAATTAACCATCATAACAGAAATTAATGTTTTTAGCAAAACTATTCCTAACATCTCCACAGCAGCAACCTTCACTCCCATGCACATGAACACAACACAAACAATCCAAACAGTTCAAAAAAACCAATTCATTAATCTAACTTTTTCTCATAAACTAACTTCTAAAATTCTGCACTAGTTGCCTAACTCCATTTCATCCAATTAACATGTCAATAACTTGAATCCATCAAATAACTAAACTGAAACTAACATATTTTTATAATAGGATTTAACATGTAACATCTTTCATAGAGACAATAAAGCTTAGCATACACTAACTGCATAACTTAACATAACAACATTAAAAACAACAAAAATTAACACACACGTCCTTAGTGATTTTTGAATCATTGATTGCATATGCATCCCTAGTCACAACTAACCAACTTTGCACGAATTTTTAAGCTAACATACTTAGTTAACCATTAACTGAATTTCAAACTCACTTCAAAAACCAATTTCAAAGCTTGCAAAATATGATAATTGAATCCTAATCATTTGCAAGCTGGAAGTCCTAACCAACTTCCTAACTAACCTTCATAGCAATTCCAAATCTAACCCTGAGATTGAATCGTATAAATTTTGCTCATCCTCACCGAATTGAATGTCATAGTTTCATTCATCACACTTTTCTCTCAAATCTTCACTCACAGTTCTCACACACTCTCTCTCTCACCAAACTCTCACAAAGCGCTCCACTTGGCAGCCATTGAAGCTCCAATTGTGCTCGAGCTTGCCCCTATTCTCATTGCGTATTCCTCTCCTCACTCAAGAACAGAAACATGCACGCAAGGTAGAAGAAGGAGAAGCACAAGAATTCAACAGAAGAAGAAGCAAAGCATTACCTGGAATTTAATATCATCGCCGACGGAGGACCTCACTCTGGTAGGTCAATTCTTTGCTTTGTTTTCATCAATCCGAAGTAGTTGTGATGTAGTTCCATGCCTTAGAAGCAAAACTGATATGGTTTTGTCTCCCAATTCCTCATGAACGCCATTTAATCTTGATTTCATTTGCCTAGGGTTCTTGTGCTGTTAGCTTTGATTTGAGTTGTTAAGTGAAGATCAGACGAAATTAATGACGAATTTGGATAGGGCAGAAAGAAACGAGTGGAATGGTGTATGATTTGCATTGTATCGCTCTCGGTCGCCGTCGGCGATAAGCTTCGGCGTAGTGGAGCTATTTTAATTCCAACGTGATGAAATTCAAAGGAGAGAAGGAAGAGAACACGTGAGTTTGAATTCTGGCATGTGAGGCTAATCACTTATGTTTTCACCCTTACATCTGTTTGATCTCATGTCTATTGAGCACTTTTATCTCTTCAATTTTGTCATATTTGAACAAGAGAATAGGGGGTTTGAATTATGGCATGTGAGGCTAATCACTTATGGTTTCACTCTTATATGTGTTGCATCTCATGTTTATGAGACATTTTTATCTTCTTTAACTTTGGTATGTTTGAACACATCCGTAAGCATTAATTGTTCATTAATTTCGAACAATTTCTCACTTGTTTTAATAATGACAAGATCAATTCCAAAATTTAAAAAAACAAAAGAATATTAATATAGTTAAGATCTTTCCATTTAAAACTTAACATTAGTAAAAATAAGACAAAATCTTATCAGAATGTTAGGTAGCAATGCTTTTAAACTATTAATCCATGTGAATAGACCAACGTCACCTTACACATATTCTTTAAGGGTTCTTCACCTATATTTCTCGCCTAGCACTTATTTATGGCCATACGCTTTCCTGTTTCATGAATTTTTCATGAGAGAAACTCCAACTCTCACTTTAAGACGACACCATCTCGAAATTCACATAGGCGAAGTTCATATTATATCCTTTTCCATGGAACACATACACTCGGTATTGAACTTTATTAAGAGTTTAAATAAAAACTCAATCCTCATTTTAAAGGTCAACATTATCACAAAATGTTCGACGAACATCCAAATCAACGAGTTGTTGTTACCCATTGAATCTTGAGGTTAATGTTCTATTAACGTAAGATTGGGTTGTCTTCGTTGTCAGAACTCTTACTTAAGGAGTCTCAACCTCATGTCTCTCAAAGTTGTTTTTACTAAATTTTTGGCCACTGGCTTACTAAATGGATCAAGAAAATTATAGTTCGATCGTATGTATGTAAATGATTACATCTTTAATCAATTTTCTCACGAAAGAATGTCTAAGTCCTACTTGCCTAGACTTTATGTTATACACTTTTTGTATGCTTTAGTTAAAGTGGTTTGACTACCACAATGTATCAACACCTTTGAAACATTATCTTTAGCCAATGGAACTTCCAACTGAGGGTCCCTCAATCATTCAACTTCTTCACGAGTGAAAGTAAGAGCCTCAAACTCCGATTCTATGTTTGAGAGAGTGATCCACATTTGTTTCTCGTTCTTCCAAGAAATTTCACCTTCTACTAGTATAAATATCCACCCAAATGCATATTTTTGACATTCAACACTCGATATTCAACTTGAATCGGTATATCCTTCTAACATGGCAAGACATCTACCATAATGGAGACCAAGATTTTGATTTTCATAAAATATTTGAAATTTCTAATTATGGCCTTCCATTGCTCACCATTTGGATTACTAGTAAAATCTATTCATTTTAATAATTGTAAATGTTATGTCGGGTCTAATACATTTCATGCACTTGCATATTCCAATTGAGTTACAACTCCTCCATCAATCTTTTGAAGTTTGACATTAGGATCAAAGGGAATGGTCACTTCCTTAAAGCCTAAATGTTTGAACTTATCAAGTACTTTCTTAACATAGTGTGCTTTACTTTGATCACGAAAAGTGTGTCAACTAGTCCAAGATCATTCATCTTGAATGTGGAAGTTAGAAACCTCTTTATTTCTAAAATTCCATTTATCTCGTTGCTAATGATCAATCATATAATCAACATAGAGACAAATGAATATCATAATATTCACATAACTTTGTCTACAAACACTTGTAACAAGAATCAAATGAAGAATGTTTTTAGATAATCTGGGATGATGATGCAAAAAGGTTTTAGATGAAGTGAGAGATGAAATTATGAGCAGTTTAAAATAGTATAATATAAATTACAATGAGCACCTTAATTATGTTTACTTGTCTCAAATCTTCTCTTAAATTTATATGCTAAACCTTTTTTATCAACTTCATCATTGATGTGTATGACCATTTTGAACCTTTTCTTCTTTGATAATCTTTGTCTTCATCAAAACTGAGCTCGCTATAGGATATATTCTTCACAATCTCACCTTTTGATGATGACAATCTCTTTGACTTTGTTTTTTATAATAATTAAAAAGTTTCCCTTTAAGTTGTGTGTTTCCCCATTAATTGGTGAATCTTACAATGACAAAGTAAAGCTTTTGATGTCATTGTTTCGATGCTTGTTTTAATTCGTACAAGGATTTGACAAGATTGCACATCTTTTGTTTATTACTAGGAAATACATGACCCTCTAATTGTTCCATGTAAATATCCTCACCGAGATCTCCCTATTGAAATTTTGTTTTAACATCCATTTGATGAACCAGGTTTATGATAGTGATTCTTTTGCATTCAAAATATGTCCACGGCTCAACAGTTCATTCCTTGATACTTGAAACGGAAACCTTAATTTTCATTATTTACATACTTTTAAGATTGTTAGAAAATTAATTCAAGTCAAATGGACCGAGACTAGAATCGTGAACGGGATCACTTTCCTTAAAAGTATTTCAAGCACTCTCAAATATATCTTAGAGTTGGAACGCAGGAATACCCAGGATAATTCAATATTATATCGATTTTGCATAAGACTGACGAAAACTCAATTATGTAGCGAAGAATTTCTAGAATTTTGTTCAAGAGAATATTTGGTTTGCGATGTAATTTCTGAATTCCAAATGAGGTATTTATAGGCCATGAACGCGTGTCATACCCCAAATATCACCCCTTAGATGTCATCATCATTTACATAAGCATTCTTAGGTCAATCATCCTTGCATAATTAACCAGGATATCAAACTTTGTGCTTTTGTTCTTTTGTGGAATTAAGGTTTTTGTACAAGAGGTGAAAGCACTGATCAATTAAGATTTGAATGAGAAACCAACCAAGGAAGTCCTCACACACTTCATGGATTTCTAATAGGTCATTTGGTTCAATATAATTAAATTCTAGGGTTCCCTAAGAGGAAAAGAATGGTTTTGTCTTCACCTGATTCAAAAGTCAGTTGAGGGACCATAAAAGTCAACTTTTGATATTTATGGTCAACCATGAGTTTTACAAGTCTTATTTTATGATCTCATGTGGTTAGATCAAGAAAATCAAGTTGGAACAATAAAATCGGGAGATTTGAAGAATAATCCAAGCATATTTTGGAGTGATTTCTAAGTTACAAAGTCAACATTTTGGAGTGATTTTCAAAGCAAAATTCAAGAATGTTCCAAGCATATTTTGATTTTGCCATCAACATAGAATTTATAGGTCATCTTCTCAGATTTCTTTTGATATCAATAATAGCTCAAGATCATGCTTAGAACACAAGTTATGATGTTTCAAATTTGAGGTCAAAAGTTGCCAAGTTTGGCAAGACCTGAGGCAACATTTTTGCAATAACTTCAAGCCAAGGCTTCATGGGTTTCTTGACCTCAAATCAAAATTCTTCAAACATGAAAGGTATTCCTTGTTCTTCAAGATTTCCAAGCATATAAAGAACTCTCCAATTGGATCAAGGAGTCAAAAGTTATGGTGTCTCAAAGTTGGAGGATTTTGGGCACAAGTTAGGCAACTTGCCCAAGTTACCAAGGCACCACAAGTCATGTTTTTGCTCAAATTGCAAGCTTTATTTTTTATAGTTCCAATTTTAAAATCCAAAAGTTTACAACATCAAAGTTATTTTCCTCCATCTCAGCTTTCCAAGCATGTAAAAAACTTCTCAATTGGAGTTCTATAACTCAAGTTATGGTATGATGAACATGGGTGTCAAGACTTGACAAACTTGCCCAAGTCATGGCTAGGCCATGCGTGCCAAGCCCTAGGCCAGCAAGTTTGGACCAACTTTCATGCACATTTTTCATCATGTTACAAGCTTCAATTCAAAAGGCTTCAAACATGAAATTTGTTCACCTTCATGCCTACTTTCCAAAGAACTTAAAACCTCATCAATTGAGCCAAGAAGCATTGAGTTAGAGTGTACCAAAGTCACCACCATGCACATGTTCATGTCATGCCAAGCTTGCCAAGCCATGACCAACTTTTGTTCCAAACAATACAAGCCTTTTCAGCATCCAAAACCTCACCTATGTGTCAAACACCTATCATGTTGTGATCCCTAAACTTGCCCTTTTAAGCATCCACTCCTATGACATGTCAAAAAGCTTTCATGACATTATCATGGAATGGTGAATCCATCAACTTGTGCAGCAAGACATAGCCTATTTCTTCTCACCATACTACATCATTCTGATCACAAAACAACAAATATTATGCCCTAACCATCTGAACTATAGTTGGCTCGTTAGCTACACCATCATGGTCACTTTCATGACATTTTGGCCAAAGAAATATTTTCAAAATCCCTTAGCTTGAAGACACTTCTTACTAGCCATAAAAAGATCAGAAAAAATACACACAAAATACAATAGCAAGAGAAAGCAAAAAGAGAGAGAAACCGAGCCTAAAAAAACTCCACCTCCATTGTCCAAAAATTTAAGATTTTGAATCCCTTAATTTTGGAGTTTCCTTTTATTTCTCTTAACTCCCTCATTATTCTGAAGACACAAGGAACGTGTGGGACCATTTGAATAGCCACGTGAAGTATAACTCAGACGTGCAAAGCTTCACATTTTGGTATAATTTCTTCAAACTCTTTCTCCAATTTTTAACGTGCAATCAGTCTATTTTTACATGTTTTTGAATGTATGATTACTAGTAGAACATTTATGGGTGGTTCTTGTCTCACTTCGAATGCATTCAGTTTTAGAACCACTTTTTTCATAGCTTGATTTAAGAGTGTTAGAGACCTTTAATGGTGAAAATAAGTATGGAAATGGAACCAGCATGAAAAATCCTTGAAAAAGGTATAAGATTTGGTCGTGTTTGGTAAGGTTCTCCCACTGCAACTTCGGCGACCCGCCGGAGAAGACGACCGGAGCTAGGGCTTCGGCGTCTGTGTGTCCTCTCATTGACTCTCCTTTTTGACTCGCCACGCTTCAGCCATATCACGCCGTGTCACTTAAGTTTTACTTGCGTGGCCATCCATTGTGTCCTCTTTTTATTCTGATTTTGTTTGGTTTGGACCTGGGCCGTGCAAAAATGTTATCCACACCCTCCTTTTTTAAATCCCAAGCGAACTAAAATGAGTTCCTTTGTTTTTTTTATTACTCATACACCCCCTTGCTTATCCATTTATATTTTATTTGTTATTTTAAATTTGCATTTTGTTTTTAATCTTCAAAATATCCAAAAATCATATAAAAAATATTTTTAGATTCCTTTTTGTTTTATCTTATTTTTGATATTTTTTATTTATTTTTATTATTTATTTTATTTAATGCATTTGGTTAGACATTTTTACCAAAACACCCTTGAATTAGGGTATTTCATTTGATGGTCTTCCATATGTTTTTTTAATCTGATTTTTTTGTCAACATGTGACATATGATTTAGGAAGGTTTGAATATGTTTGGTAGCCTCAAATGATGTGGTTTGATTAACCTTTAGTTTGGTTTTGTTAAGCCTCGATTACTTTGATACCATGAGCTTGTTAGTTGGTTTTAAGGAAGTTTTTGTGCCAATCTTGTACTGATATTTTGCATACCTATTCTCGGATGCTTGGAAATGAACTAAAGCTTTGAGTTTGATTTTATTTGACCATTTTCCTATTTTTGGTCGGTACATCAACTTAGGGTTTGTATGGAGCATGTTTTGGTGTTTGTCTTCACCTAGTTATTATGCATTGTTCTTTGATTGGATGTCTTGATGATTATATGTTTGTGTGTGTTTTGAAAAGCATGTATTAGCTTATGACTTTATGAGTTCAAAGTGTTCTTTCTTGCCCATTTAATCTTCTATGTATGTCTTGATTGCTTGAGTCCTTTCATGGTTGGTTTGGCTTGGTTCTTGCATATGGTCTTGTTCATGCTTTGATGTGATCCTTGTTTTTGTTTCTCTTGACATCATGATGTTGAATATGATTTTTATATGATGTGTATGCTACTTCCCATTTGGTTCTTGATTTGTAACTTCCATTTTGAACCTTTCTTTGCATTTGTCTTTGTATGAGTAAGTTTGTAGCAAGTATGCTTGTGTTTTGGTGTATGTTTGATATGTTAGTGACTTTTTCTTGATCATTTAAATATGTTGAACATGACTTGGTGCAGTTACTATCATTCTTAGATTGTTATCTTATATGAACTCCTTGGCCTTGATACTTTGATTATTGATGTTGATTAGGGTTCCTTATTCTTGTATGCTTGTGTTTCACCTGTTTGCTTATAAGCTTTTGGCATGTCATTGATACTTGACACTTTGTTTACATCATGATTTGATCATCCTCTTTAGAATATGCTTTTGCATAATGCCATTTTCGTCCTTGATTGTCATCATTCTTACTTTAAGGTTTATCCTATAATCACTTGTTGTTACAAGTTGTTGTCCCTTGCTCCAAAGAAGGGTCTTTATGTTGACTTGCAAGTCATATCTTTAGGATGGTTTAGTTACCTTCCTACCCATTTCATGAACTTTTTAGGATCATCCTCCCTTAGCCTTGTTAGAGCCATTACTTCTTTGCAACTTAGAATTAAGTTTAGAGTTTTTAAACTCTATGTGAGTGCCATTGTCATGAGTACTCACTTTTCCCTTTTGACTTTTCTAAAGTCAACTTTTAGTTAGCTTTCCAACTTAGATTTAGAGAGTTTGTTAACTCTATGTAAGTATTATGGTCATGAGTACTTACCCCCCTAGAACCTTGACCATAGTCAGGACACGTAGGTACGAGATGTGATATCTTGGCGAGCATACTTAGTGTATATACCCTAGATCTTTACCTTAGCAAGAAAATTTTATCATAACACAAATACTAACAAGAGGTTCCTGTAGAGTACTACAGATACTTAGGATGCTAGCGCCTTCCCTAAGTATAACCAACCTCGAACCTTAGATCTCTTAGCTTTGTTGTTACATAGCGCACTTAGGGTTTTTCTTTGATCTTTACCCTTTCCTTTGGATAAATCAAAGCTCAGTGATGAATTTCATAGATTTGTGATTCAAGTTAATTAATAGCTTAATATTTGATTCTCACTACAACAGAAATGGCGACTTCACTAGGGATGTCATCCCCTAAGAGGGTTAAGCCCACCTTGTTTGTATTTGTGTTATTTATATGTTTGCTTGCTTGTATATCTGTATATTTGTAAATATCTATATATATTTTGTTTGTGCTTGGGTTTTCTGTATGCAGGGTGGTTACTTTGAGTGGTGAGGATAAGTCCTATACCCGGACTTGAGTGTAACTATGATAGGAAGGTGGTATATTCAAGAAGGCTTATAGGGAGTTGATTCTCGACTAAGCTGACTTGAGAAACCACCACTCAGTGGAGGCCCTCTTGGAAGTAGTTTTGTTAAACGAGTATTCGTGAAAACAGTACTACTTTCGACCTAGGAGCCCGTGACACTGAGAACCTTTAGTTACCTTTTCACCCTACTTTGGCCTTGTTAGAACATAGTGCGATGACTATGAGGGAGTAGTCCTGAAATAGTTGATACACAATACTACACTCAGACGAGACTCTCTTTAGAATATTATCGACTACCGAGTAATTGGGAAATTGATAATATCTGAAAGATGGGTTGTTGACTATGGAAACTTCTTAGAACCCCGTTCTGTAGATCATGAACCCTTAATACACACCTTTTGGGATGGGTAGACCATGGCTCCATGCTCGTGTTCTTTAAACCTAGGCCCTTGTCTGTTTACATGTATATATGTGTGTATATGTGAATCTGTCTTTCCCTGTGTTTGTGCATACATGTATTCATGAGCATCATTTCATAAAAGTTTTGTGGAACTTATAACTTTTGTTTGCAAATATCATAGGGTTGTCATGGATAGTGAAAGAAGAAAGACCTTGAAGTGCATTTACAAGAGTCCTAGCTTGGGTGACCTAAGGAGGTTGGGGGCCTTGCTGACAGATCAAGAAGGTTTCAAGAACAAATATAGGAAGTTATTATCATTATTGAAGACGAAGATGGATAATGGACTGCTCTCCATACTACTTCAGTTCTACGATCCAGACTACCATTGTTTTACTTTCCCTTACTATCAACTCATACCTACACTGGAAGAATACTCCTATCTAGTTGGTTTGCCTATTCTTGAAGAGTATCATTTTCCTATCTTAGAGAAAGACCTTAAGGAGAAAGATATTGCCAAGGCTACACATTTGGGATTGGCTGAAATTCAAGCTAACATGACTATCAAAGGGGGAGTTTTTGGGTTGACTACAGAGTTTCTGGTTGTGAGAGCTCAGTACTACGCTGATCATTTGAGCATGGATGCATTCGAGACTATTCTTGCCTTGCTCATCTATGGTATTTTTCTGTTCCCTAGCTTTGAAGACTTTTTAGACCTCAACGCCATCAAGATCTTCCTAAAGAAGAACCCGATGCCCACTTTGTTAGCGGATGCCTACCATTCTGTTCATCTAAGGAATTTCCACAAGGGAGGGATAATCACTTGTTATGTTCCATTATTATACAAGTGATTTATTTCTCAATTGTCTAATGCTAACACTTTTTTGAATCCTAAGAAAGGTTGTTGGTCACAGAAGATCATGGCTCTTACCCACTCTGACATTGATTAGTACAATCGTGTCTATGATGGGGTGACGATTATTGATGGTTGTGGGGATTTTGGTAATGTACCTCTTCTTGGTACCAAATGAGGGATTATCTATAACCCAGTCCTACATCATCGACATTTAGGATATCCTTTGAAGGACAAACCTAGCGGTGTTCACGTGGAAGGTATTTTATTCAAAGAAGATGAAGATGACAAGGAGCTTAAAGAGAAGATCTTGAATGCTTGGAGCCACTTGTATAAGAAGGGGAAGAAGGACATGGGAAAGCCTAATTATGTTTCCTTGGAGTCCTATCTCCAATGGGTCAGAGAAAGGGCTATCAAGCTAAAGATGCCCTATTCCCGACAAGATCCCATGGTTCTAAAGGAAGAACCCACTATGATCTTCATGTATGAAGAAAATGAGCTAAGAATCACTTTGAGCAAAGCACAACAAATAGGAGATGCTTGGAAACATGAGTATCAAGTGGTTGTCGAGGAGAATGCAGAACTCCAGAGACAACTACAATTGAAGAATGAAGAAGTACTCTCTTGTAAGAAGAGGAAAGCACAAGAGGATTTATTTTCCTCTAGCCCTTAGTCAACTCCGTGGAAGTTGATTATGAATAAGCTTATTCTTGAAAAGGCTCAGATGGAAGAAGAGATCAAGAAGCTCAACATGAGGCTGCTAGGAGAATCTCCTTAGGGCCTTTGTTAGCTTTTATTTATCTTTCTGTTTAAGAATCTTGTAAGAAGTGTTGATATGTTGTAATCCAATTTGTTGATTAATGAAAATGAGTGTTTTGGTATCTCTTGATGTTTGCAAATATTCGAGTTCCACGAAACTTTTCGCATTGCATTTTCTGCATTTTTCTCTAACATTTCAAGGAACTAAAAATTGTTTTACAGACATTGAAAATGGATTTTGGAAGGAGAGAGACCCAGAAATACACATTCAAGAGCCCAAGTTGGAAATTTTAAAGGAACTAGGAAGTCTAATAGAGGATCCCCTGACATTCTCGGACAAGTATGGGGGAGTTTTTCCACTTTTGAGACTCCATATGGTTGATGGACTGCTAGCTATGCTCGTCTAGTTCTATGACCCTTTGTATCATTGTTTCACATTTCCAAACTATCAACTGATGCCTAATCTAGAGGAGTACTCCGCCTTGATGGGACTTCATGTCACTTCTCAGCCTCTGTTCTCTGGAGTGGAAGACACGCCAAGTGAAAAGGATATTTCTAAAGCTACAGGTCTGAGGTTGTTCGATATTCAAGATCACATGATCATCAAGGGAGGACTCTTTGGATTGTCGGCCAAGTTCTTGTTTGAGAAAGCTCAATATCACGCTGACAATAAGAATATAGATACTTTTGAAGCCACTTTCACATTGTTAGTTTATGGGCTATTCTTGTTCCCAAGTTTTGATAATTTTGTCGATATCAATGCCATCAAGATTTTCATGCTCAAGAATTAAGTACCTACTTTGTTTGCCGACACCTATCACTCTATCCACTCAAGAAATCTTCATGGAGGGGGTCAGATAACTTGTTGCATTGCTCTCCTCTACAAGTGGTTTATTTCGCACTTACTGAGGTCTACAACTTTCTGGGGTTTGAGGGATGAGCTCAGGTGGTCGAAGAAAATCATGTCGCTCACTCATTCAGATATTGAGTGGTATGATCCAATGTATGAGGGAGTCACCATGATTCATAACTGTGGAGATTTTTCCAATGTGCCTTTTCTTGGCACTAAAGGATGTATCAGCTACAACTCTGTCCTTTCGCATCGTCAACTTGGATACCCGATGAAGGAGAAGCCCAACCCTATCTATTTGGAAAGACTTTTCCTTGAGGATGGAGAAAACCCTGAGCTCAAAGCCAAAATCGTGTACACCTAGCGTCATGTACATAGAAAGGGAATGACCGCGTTGGGATATCTTGATTGCACTGTTTGAGAATCTTATCTGTTGTGGGTACAAGATAAGATAAGGATGCCATATCCTCGTCATGAGCATATGTTTATGGCTTCTAGAGACCCCATTTTGACCACCACAAATGAAGAAGGAAGGCTGAATATTGCGTTGGATGAGGTTGAAAAGGAGAAGAATGCATGGAAGAACAAATACTTCACCATCAGTCGAGAGAATGAAGAGTTTCACGAGCTTCAGAGGCAGAAAGAAGAAGAGGAATTCGAAAAGAAGAGGAAAGCACAAGAGGATTTATTTTCCTCTCGTGCATCATCAGTGCCGACTGCTAGCTCCAACATTCCTCCGACTTCCGTAGCATGGAAGTTATACATGGACAAGTTAATCCTCGAAAAGGCAAAAATGCAGGAGCGAATTGAGGAGCTTGTGAAAGAACTTCATGGAGGGGAAGGATCGCCATCAAATGGGCCAGACTCTTAGTTTCTGTTATTTTGTTATTTTGTATTTGGCTGTGTTATAATGGCTCTTGGAGGTGTACTGTCTGTTTTGTAAAACTTTCAAGTTTGATTAATGAAATGGGCCTTTTTTGTTATTCAAAAGTTGTCCTCTCCATTATTGTAGTGTTTACAAATTTTTAATTTGAAGTTCCTTGATTGTTTTTTTTTTGCATTTGCATTGCATCTCTTGCGCTCATATCCTTACATATGCATTCCTTTTGTCGTGTTTCATCTCGTCGCCTTGTCTCCAGCTGTTCACGCTGAATTCCCAGCATCAAAACAACATCCGAGCCCGAGCTCGTCAGAGAATAATGAACAAAACATTGAGATGGAAAGGGTCAATGATGAACTAGAAGAACTGCACGGAAGTGTTGGGAAGATAATGGAAGCGCTGCAGGTTATCAAAGCAAAGATGGACACTCAAACCACCATAGTTTCTAAGATTACCAATGTAACTGTGGAACCAATACCAACAATAGCTAATGCTGCAAATGTGCCACCTTTGGGTTATCTCTGGGTTTTGTGCCTCCACATGTTACGATACCAACTACTCAACAAGTTATTCCCTTGGGATCTGAAATTCCTCAAGCCATTCCAACTTTTGCACCAGTTACTATACAAGCTCAAGTACGTCCTTACTTTCATAATTCACAACAAGTATATGACGTCCCAAATATGTCTAAAGAGGGGGACGAGCATCACGAAAGATTGAAGGAGAGTGTAGAGACTATTGAGAGGAAGGTAAGAGCAATGGAAGGAAACAACATCTTTGGTGCTGATGCCAGAGACATGTGCTTAGTATCTAGATTGGTGATTCCTCTAAAGTTCAAAACTCCTAGTTTTGATCAATATTTAGGTGCAACTTATCCAAGAACACACTTAATTATGTGCTACAAGAGGATAACTGCTTATGTGGATAATGATAAGTTGATGATCCACTGCTTCCAGGACAATTTAAAAGGGGCCTCAACTAAGTGGTACCTAAGTTTGGATCAATCTCGCATTCATAGTTTTTAGGATTTGTCTGATACTTTTGTTAAACACTACAAATACAATATGGATTTGGCCCTAGATAGAAGGAAACACTTGAGCATGTCACATAAGAGTTCATAATCTTTCAAAGAATATGCACAACGCTGGAGGGAAACTGCCTCCAGGTAGAACCTCCTTTGATTGAGAAGGAGTTGGCTGATTGGTTTGTGGACACGGTGAGACCGAAATTCTATGAGAGAATGGTTAGTAGTGTGTTAGCCAATTTTTCAGATATTGTGTTTGTGAGTGTAAAAGTGGAGTCAGGATTGAAGAATGGTAAAATGACTAATGCTTATGGTAGTTCAAGCAACAATAATGCCAAGAAACCTTCTAGTAACTTTCATAAGAAGAATGAGGGAGAAACGAATGATGTTATAATAGGGAGGAAGAAAAACAAGTCTTAGAAACAACCTTACCAACAACATCAACAACCTCAGCAAGGTTATGTTCAGTAGTCAGTGTACCTCGTACAGTATGCCCAACAACCATATGTGGCAACTGTCACACCCACATTCAACAATCAGGTCCCGGTTTATCAACTAGTGCAACAGGCACCAGTTTATCAGCCGGTTCAACAACAACAGAATTATCAGCGAGCGTCCAATGCTCCAACTTACTAACATCAACCACGAGCTTAAGTTCCTAGATAAAATGTTCAGAATAGAAGACAAGGGGGAAAGCCTCTGATTCCTCCCATTCCAATGACCTATACAGAGTTATATCCTTCACTAGTACAACATGGTTTGATAACCATGAGGCCTCTGGGTCCACCTCCAGATCCATTACCACCGTATTAAAATTTGAACGCTCATTGTTCGTTTCATGAAGGTGCGCCAGGCAATGGTTTGGAAGGGTGCCTTGCATTGAAACATATTGTCAGAGAACTGGCAGAGAAAAAGATCTTATCCTTTGGAGATGCTCAACTAAACGTCAAATATAACCCTCTGCCCACCCATGCGGCAGTTCGTGTTATAGAAGACGCGTCTTATGAGAATGTAATTCTTAATGTGGCTGAAATTAGAACTTCACTACAATCTTTTCATGAAAAGTTAGTAGAGGCTGGTTAAATGAAAAATGTTCATTCAGATTGTGAGAGATGTGTTGTTGACCCCAAAGTATGTCTCTTGGTTCAAAGTGATATTCAAAAGTTGATCGATGATGGCTTCTTACAAGTGTGCACTAAAGTAAGGAAGGAAAAGGTATCAGTGATTGAGCCCATTTTCAATCTACCAAAGACTAATGAAAAGGTGTCTGTGTTCAATGTGCCTGCTTCAAGTTCAATAACTCCAATCTTTAATGTTGCTAGACCTGTTTTTAATATTCCAAAGCCTACTGTTTCGACAATTATTCAACCTATACCGGTAATCATTCAAAAGCCTAGTTCATTCCTCTTTGAGGACACTAAAGTTATTCCTTGAATGTATGACGTAGTTGTAATTGGTCAAGAGTCAGAGATGATTATTCATAATAAAGAGGTGAAGGATAATCAGTAAAGTATAACAAATATTGTTGGGACCAATAAGATGACCCGTGGTGGTCGTATCTATCAACCAAAGGTGACTGAGGCTCCTCCAAAAGAAATAACTACTGTTGTGCATGCCAAAGACAAAGAAGTAACACTAAATGAGGAGGATGTTGAATTTCTAAGGATTATTCGGAAGAGTGATTACTAGATCATTGACCAGCTGCATCAGACACCGTCTAAAATCTCCATTCTGTCTCTTTTAATGAATTATCCTACTCACAGGGTAGCCTTACAAATAGTGTTAGCACAAGCACATGTGACACAAGACATAACTATTGATCAATTTGATTCTTTAATTGCCAATATTACTGCCTGCAATACTCTGGGTTTCAGCAATGAAGAGTTGCCTAGAGAGGGACCTAATCACAACCGTGCACTACACATATCTGTAAGATGTCAGGAAGATGTTTTAGAAAGGGTTTTGGTTAATAGCGGATTTTCTTTAAATATGCTTCCCAAAAGGAAGCTTTCCAAGTTGGCATATAAAGGAGCAGACATGAGGCTAACATCTCTGATTGTCAAGGCTTTTGATGGTTCTCGAAGAACCCTGATTGGGGAGGTAGAGTTGCCGATTATGATTGGTTCCCATGTCTTTGATATCACGTTCCAGGTGATGGATATTAACCCAACTTAAAGTTGTTTGTTGGGAAGACCGTGGATTCATGTTGCTGGTGCAGTAACCTCCACATTACATCAGAAGATGAAGTTCTTCGTCAATGACAAGTTGGTAATCGTTCATGGTGAGGAGGATTTAATGGTGAGTAATTTGTATTTATTAAGGTATATCGAGGTCGAGGAGGACACGTTGGAAACTTCTTTCCAAGCGATTGAAATAACCAATGTTGTTTTATTGGAAATCGAGGAACCTGTGATTACAAGAGGTCCATCTTTTGCATCTGCTCAGAGTATAAGAACAACTATTGAGGAAGGCATTCTTGAAGGTTGGAGAGAGATCATTAAGGTGAATACAAAGCTAAATCGTCATGGGTTGGGTTACAAATCAACTCACAATGGAGCATCAACATTCGGTAAAGGATGTCCGAAGACTACCCAAGAGGTATTCATCAGTGGAGGCTTCCAAGTCAACGTTATTGATGAAGAGATGAGCCATTTGGTGTTTCATTGTGATGCCGCATTAGACAACTAGGAGGAAATAGAAATCCATGTGATTATTCCTTTGCGAAAGTAATTTGTTTGTTTTGTTGTTTTATTTTCAAATTTCCATAGCTATGCCCAAAGCTATTAGATTCTTTTGTAGGGCCACCGTGCTTTCAAAATTGTTATATTTAATGAATACATTTTGTTAAATTATCATTGTTTCATTTACCATTTTTTGCTTTTACTTTTAAAAGAAAATGACAACCTTTCAAAAACTACCAAAAACATTTTTCTTTTGCATTTGTCTTTGTGCTTTTAATAAAATAAATCATTCAAAATATGCAGAGCTATCCCAGACCTTGTTGAATCCAATGACCCTGCTTTCACTCCTGACTTTGATTCACCCATCTACTAAGTTGAAGATGAAGATGATGAAGATTTTGAGGTTCCTGATGAACTGACAAAAATGGTTGAGTATGAGTACATGGACCTTCAGCCACATAAAGAGTAGGTGGATGTCATTAATCTAGGTATCAATGAAGAAAAGAAAGAGGTCAAGATTGGTACTACACTTGGGGCATATATTAGGCAGAGATTGAAGCTTCTAGAGAAGTATGTTAATGAGTTTTCATGGTCGTATCAAGATATGCCTGGGCTGGACACAGACCTAGTGGTTCATAAATTTCCGTTTCGACCAAAATTCCCACCTGTGAAACAAAAGCTCTGAAGGACCAGACCAGACATGGCTTTGAAAATTTGTGACGAGGTTAAAAGACAGCTCGATGCAAGTTTTTTTATAGTAGCAAAGTATCCTGAGTGGGTGGCCAACATTGTGCCTGTCTTGAAGAAGGACGGTAAAGTCAGAATGTGTGTAGATTACAGGGATTTGAAGAAGGCAAGCCCAAAAGATGATTTCCCTCTGCCACATATTGACACTCTTGTAGATAATACCGCTCGCTTCGTAATTTTCTCATTCATGGATGGTTTCTCCGGTTATAACCAAATTAAGATGGATCCTAATGATATGGAGAAGACTACGTTTATTACTCCTTGGGGAATCTATTATTATAAGGTTATGCCCTTTGGTTTGAAGAATGCAGGGGCAACATATCAAAGGGCGATGGTCACTCTTTTTCACGACATGATGCACAAGGAAATAGAGGTGTACGTTGACGACATGATTGCTAAGTCTCAAAGTGAAGAGGATCACTTGGATCATCTGTTGAAAGCTATTTGAACGACTCAGAAAGTACAAGTTGAGGCTGAATCTTGCAAAGTGTACCTTTGGTGTTAGATCTGGAAAACTACTTGGTTTTATCGCTAGTCAACGAAGAATCAAGGTGGACCCTGATAAAGTTCGTGCTATCCAAGAAATTCCATCTCCGGAAACTGAGAAACAAGTTAGAAGCTTTCTTGGACGCCTGAATTACATTTTCAGGTTTATTTCTAATATGACTCCCACATGCGAACCTATCTTTAAGTTGCTTCGCAAGGATATGACTATTGAGTGGAACTCTGACTATCAGCAAGCCTTCGACAAGATCAAGGGTTATCTACAAGAACCTCCTATCCTGACCGCACATGTTCCATGAAGACCATTATTCATGTATTTGACTGTACTGGAAAGATCAATGGGCTGTGTGTTGGGCTAACACGATGAGGCTGGACGCAAAGAGCACATCATTTACTATTTGAGCAAGAAATTCACTGACTGTGAAAGTCGATATTCACTTTTATAGAAGACTTGTTGTACTTTAGCATGGACCGCCAGACATCTGAGGTAGTACATGATCTGTCATACTACTTTATTGATCTCAAAAATAGATCTCGAGAATGTCTAAGTTCTACTTGCCTAGACTTTCTGTTATACATTTTTTGTATGCTTTAGTTAAAGTGGTTTGACTATCACAATGTATCAATACCTTTGAAACATTATCTTTAGCCAATGGAACATCCAACAGAGGGTCCCTCAACCATTCAACTTCTTCACGAGTGAAAGAAAAAGTCTCAAACTCCGATTCTATGTTTGAGAGAGTGATCCACATTTGTTTCTTGTTCTTCCAAGAAATTGCACCCTCTGCTAGTATAAATATCCACCCAAATGCATATTTTTGATATTCAACACTCGATATTCAACTCGCATCGGTATGTCCTTCTAACATGACAAGAAATCTACCATAATGGAGACCAAGATCTTAATTTTCATAAAATATCTGAATTTTCTAATGATGGCCTTCCAATGCTCACCATTTGGATTACTAGTAAAATCTACTCATTTTACTAATTGCAAATGCTATGTTAGGTCTAGGACATTGCATGCACTTGCATATTCCAATTGAGCCACAACTCTTCCATAAACCTTTTGAAGTTTGACATTAGGATCAAATGGAAGGTCACTTCCTTAAAGCGTAAGTGTTTGAACTTATCAAACACTTTCTTAACATAGTGTGTTTGACTAAGTTCCTAACCCCCACTATTTTGCTTTACTTTGATCACCAAAAGTGTGTCAACTAGTCCAAGATCATTCATCTTGAATGTGAAATTTAGAAACCTCTTTGTTTCTAAAATTCCATTCATCTCGTTGCTAATGATCAATCATATAATTAACATAGAGACAAATGAATATCACAATATTCTCACATAACTTTGTCTACAAACACTTGTAACAAGAATCAAATGAAGAATGTTTTTAAATAATCATGGATGATGATGCAAGATGGTTTTAAATGAAGTGAGAAATGAAATTATGAGAAATTTAAAATAGTATAATATAAATTACAATGAGCACCTTAATTATGTTTACTTGTCTCAAATCTTCTCTTAAATTTATATGCTAAACCTTCTTGATCAACTTCATCATTGATGTGTATGACCGTTTTGAACCTTTTCTTCTTTGATAATCTTTGTCTTCATCAAAACTGAGCTCGCTATAGGATATATCCTTCACAATCTCCCCTTTTGATGATGTCTGTCTCTTTGACTTTGTTTTTTATAATAATTGAAAAGTTTCCCTTTAATTTGTGTGTCTCCCTATTAATTGGTTAACCTTACAATGACAAAGTAAACCTTTTGATGTCATTGTTTTGATACTTGTTTTAATTCGTACAAGGATTTGACAAGTTTGCACACCTTTTGTTCATTACTAGGAAATACATGATACTCTAGTTGCTCCATGTAAATCTCCTCATCGAGATCTCCATATTGAAATTTTATTTTGACATCCATTTGATGAACCAGATTTATGATAGTGATTCTTTTGTGTTCAAAATATGTCCACGACACAATAGTTCATTCTTCGATACTTGAAACGGAAACCTCAATTATCATTATTTAAATACTTTTAAGATTGTTAAAAAATTAATTCAAGTCAAATGGGATGAGGCTAGAATCGTCGGAATCACTTTTCTTAAAAGTATTTCAAGCACTCTCAAATATGTCTTAGAGTTGGAACGCATAAATACCCAAGATAATTTAGTCTTATATCGAATTTGTGCAAGACCGACGAAAATTCAATTATTTATCGAAATGTGTCTGAAATTTTGTACAAGAGGATATTTGGTTTGTGATGTAGTTTTTGAATTTCAAATAAGGTATTTATAGGCCATGCATATGTTGTTTCACAAGGTTGCGACCCTTGATGAAACGACACATTTTCAGCATAAGATTGCAATTGTTTGCCTATAGTTACATTATGCACCACTTCATGAAGTGTTGTATATTTTGAATTCGAAATTCAAGCTTTCAGTAGCCCGAGACAAATTTAACGGAAACATTCACTGGTGGATGTTTAATGCAAATACTGACCAAAATTCCTTCAGACAGATTTGAAGGCAAATTTCACTGGTGGATGTTTAGTGCAAAAACTGACCAAACTTCCTTAAGATAGGTTTGAAGACAAGTTCCACTTTTGTCTATGCGGCATTTTTATCTTCTTTAACTTTGTCATATTTGACCACACTCGTAGGCATTAATTATTCATTAATTTTCAACAGGGCGAATATAGTTGAAGGTGCAAGTCTAAAACCTTAACCCACCTCGCATGAAAGTGCAGACGGGGTGGAGAGGACTCACGGGCACTGCACATTTTAAATTCATGCCCACAAAAATCCATAAAAAAAAATAGGACGGAAAAGAGCGGACATTAAAATAGACATGTTAAACGGATCAGAACCGTCTTACCATCCAATTGATCTAATAATATTAAACGACAATTTTAGTAAAAAACATGAAGATCGTGTATTGTGAATTGAATACCTTTAAACAAAGTATAAACGGTTTCTAAATGATCAAGAAACACACAAGGGTTAGGGTTAATAAAGAAGGCAAGGTAAAACAACAAGGATTGATTATTAAACTGTTATTCTTTCCTTTCTCTTAGAACAAGATTACAAGTATACAAGAATAACAAAATAATCTCTCTCTCTTGAAATTAGGATTTTA
This sequence comes from Lathyrus sativus, assembly GCA_963859935.3. Classification (NCBI taxonomy): domain Eukaryota; kingdom Viridiplantae; phylum Streptophyta; class Magnoliopsida; order Fabales; family Fabaceae; genus Lathyrus; species Lathyrus sativus. The sequence goes on along the minus strand of OZ012735.1, from coordinate 855,218,588 downwards.
TCTTCCTATTTTTCCTTATGCCAAGATTGAGAAACTAGCATCCTATTTATAATAAAATAGCGCACTAACTAAATAGGCTTTTTAACAATTACCCATTACAAGCTAACTTAGGGTACAAGCTAACTTAAACAATTGGGCGTACAAGCAAGGCCCAATTCAACATGCTAACAACCCTAGCAATATTGACTAATGCATGTTAGAACAAACTTCGACTACAACACACATTACTTGCGAACAGACTTCGACAACACTAGAGTTCGATCCAACATCTCACAAATCTCCACCTTGGATCTAACTCTATAACATCAAGAAACAAGCTTTCTTCATGCAGCTTTATTAACTGCATACAGTGGAAAAACTTGCAATTGGGCAACGTCTTGGTGATCATATCAGCAGCATTATGATCTGTCGAAACCTTCAGCACTTGGACTTCTCCATGCTCGATTACCCCTCTGATGAGATGCAACCTCACATCAATGTGCTTGGTTCGCTCATGATAGTCTGAATTCTTCGACAGGTGTATTGCACTTTGACTATCACATTTAACAGTGATAACTCGACCTTGAAGTTTTAGCTCCTTTGCAAAACCTTCAAGCCACAAGGCTTCCTTCACAGCTTCAGTTAGGGCAATATACTCCGCTTCAGTGGTTGATAAGGCAACGACCTTCTGAAGTGTTGCTTTTCAACTGATTGTTGTCCTAAACATAGTGAACGCATATCCATAGATAGATTTTCTAGAATCCATACAACCTGCATAATCAGAGTCGACATATCCTTCGATTGCTGCTTTACTATCTTCACCCAAGGCTCCACCATAAATTAGGACTCTATTCAGAGACCCATTTATGTACCTTAAAATCAACTTCAATGCTTGCCAGTGAGCCTTTCTAGGATTCACCATGTACCTGCTTACAAGACTTACTGCATATGCTATGTCGGGTCTAGTACAAACCATATTATATATCAAAGAACCTACTATGTTAGCATATGGAATGCTATTCATATAAGTTCTTTTAACATTAGTGCTGGGACACTGATCTATACTCAGCTTAAATTGAGGGTTTGTCGGAGTCACAACAGGCTTTGAATTCAACATACCAAACTTTTCGAGAATCTTCTGTAGGTATGCCTCTTGAGATAAGCATAATTTCGACTGATTTCTATCTCTCCGGATGTCAATCCCAAGAATCCTGGACGCAGCTCTCAGATCCTTCATGTCGAACTCTTTATTGGGTTCAGCCTTCGCCCTCATTACCTCTTCGACATTGTTGCTTGCTATTAGAATATCATCCTCATAGAGCAACAAAATAACAAATGAATTACCCGGTCGAAATCTGAAGTAAACACAGTGGTCGAACTGACTTCTGATGAAACTTATGTGTGCCATGAACTTGTCGAATCTCCTATTCCACTGTCGAGGAGATTGTTTCAGTCCATATAAAGATCTATTCAATTTGCACACATAATCTTCCTTCCCCCTTTCGACATACCCTTCAGGTTGCCCCATCAGGATTGTTTCATCTAGATCACCATACAAGAACGAAGTCTTCACATCCATCTGTTCCAGTTCAAGGCCGAACTGAGCCACCATGGCAAGTAACATTCGAATGGATCTGTGCTTCACAACAGGAGAGAACACATCATTGAAGTCGATACCTTCTTTCTGAGTGAACCCCCTAGCAACCAATCTTGCCTTGTATCTCTTCGACGTCATTCCTTCTATTCCTTCCTTAACTTTGAAAATCCATTTACAACTGACTAACCTGGCTCCAGCAGATTTCTTGATCAATTCCCAGGTGTTGTTATCATGAAGAGATTTCATCTCATCATCCATGGCCTTCAGCCATTCAGTCTTCTTTCGACTCCTCATAACTTTCTTATAGTCTCTAGGTTCTTCGTCTAGAACTCACTAGCAGAGATTAAGGCATAAGCTATAAGATCTGCATACCTAAGTCTCTGAGGTGGCTTGATGACTCTCCTCGACCTGTCTCTTGCTAGCAGGTAGTCATTATCAGTTTCCTCATCTTCGACAACATCTTCTGCGTCTTCTTCGACTTTGTCACCTCCTAGCAGGTTCTGCTTCCCCAATTCGACCAGGCCTCTTTCGCTGACATGGCCCAACCTCATGTGCCATAATTCTGTCTTCGACATAAGTTTCATGGATGCGACATTTGTCGAACCACTTACAACCTCAGCCTCAAGGGTATACAAGCCTTGTTTCTTCACGCCTCTCAAGACTTCCTTCGACCTCTTCATGACTCTTAGGATACTTTTCTCTCCTTGAAAAACGTATCTTTTTCTGTCAAATTCACCAAGAGAAATCAAGTTTCTCTTCAAGTCAGGTACGTACCTGACTTCAGTCAATAACCTTATTGACCCATCATGGAGCTTGAATCTCACAGATCCAATACCTGCAATTTTGCAAGATTTGTTGTTTCCCAGCAGCACAAATCCACCATCTTGATCACATAGCTCCTCGAACAATTCTCTGTTTGGAGTCATGTGCCAAGTGCAACCTGAATCCATAATCCACTCTTTCCTCGAGTCGCCACTTGAAACCACAAGAACATCAGATGAGTCGAAGTCATCTTGAACAATGGCTGCATTGCTATTACCTCCATGATCTTTCAGGCGTTCAGGGCACACCTTTCTTATGTGAGCCTCCTTCTTACAGTGATAACATCGAATACTAGATGTTTCGCCACTATAAGACTTCTGTTGACTTTTACCTTTCTTCTTGTCGAACTTACCATCCTTTCGCAAGAATTTTCCCATAACAGCCAAACCTTTGCCCACCGTCGAAGGTTTATGCTCCTTTCGTTCGTTCAAGTCCTTAGAATACAAGGCTGATTGAACTTCTTCAAAGGTCAAGGACTCCCTTCCATACAAGAGAGTTTCTTTGAAGTGAGCATGTGTTCTGGGCAAAGCACACAATAGCAACAGTGCTTGATCTTCATCATCGATCTTCACATCAATATTTTCAAGATCAAGAATCAGCTTATTGAACATATCCAACTGCTCAGCCAACACTTTGTCTTCACTCATCTTGAATGAATATAAAGCTTGCTTCAAGTAGAGTCGATTCACCAGAGATTTGGTCATGTACAAACTTTCAAGTTTCACCCATAATCCCGATGTTGTAGTCTCCTTTGATACCTGTCGAAGAACCTTATCACCAAGGCTCAACAATATTGCGCTATGGGCTTTCTCGATCATGCCCGTCTTTTCTTTTGCCGTTAACGCAGCGTCCATGGCTGCCTCACCCTTCAACGCTTCCAAACAACCCTGCTGAACCAATAGGGCTTTCATCTTCAAGCGCCACAGACCGAAGTCGTTCACTCCGGTGAACTTTTCAATCTCATACTTTGTTGAAGGCATCTTCTCCACGCTCAACGCACCAATTTGTTGTGAATCAGATATCTTTAAACGAAGTATAAACGATTTCTAAATGATCAAGAAACACACAAGGGTTAGGGTTAATAAAGAAGGCAAGGTAAAACAACAAGGATTGATTATTAAACTGTTATTCTTTCCTTTCTCTTAGAACAAGATTACAAGTATACAAGAATAACAAAATAATCTCTCTCTCTTGAAATTAGGATTTTATCTTCCTATTTTTTCTTATGTCAAGATTGAGAAACTAGCATCCTATTTATAACAAAATAGCACACTAACCTAATGGGCTTTTTAACAATTATCTATTACAAGCTAACTTAGGGTACAAGTTAACTTAAACAATTGGGCTTACAAGCAAGACCCAATTCAACATGCTAACAACCCTAACAATATTGACTAATGCATATTAGAACAAACTTCGACTACAACACACATTACTTGCGAACAGACTTCAACAACACTAGAGTTCGATCCAACATCTAACACATAGACACCCAAAGGTGATATTTTTCATCAAGGTATATGACAAACGGTATTAACCCTTAAATTAATCATCGGATGCTTCTAAGTTCTACCAATCTGATGTTTAATTTTGTCCGTTATTATTTGTTAGTTATTTATTTAGTCATTACACTCCACATCAATGCTTGCTTCGTGACAAAGCAAATGACCTTCAACAATTATGCCATTCTTGCTTTATGACATTCAAATTTTCTACAAAAATTTAATACCCACCATTATTCTATATTATTCAAATCCATAATCCACTGTGCACTGTCACACTTTCAAAAGACTAAAGATACTGAAACATATACAGCTCATACACCGAAAACTGGTCCATTGCCATTACTCATGTTGAACAATCCTTTCTTTTTCTCTCTCTTTATTACACCGACAAAACATTAGTACATATAACATAACATCTCATTTATAAAGCTCTAAAGCCAAAGGAAAAAAAACAAAGTGTCGTTGAAAAAAATGGAGTACTCAATGAGACTAAGTTCTCTCTCATTATTGTTAGCAGTGTTTCTTCTTGTGACAAATTCAAATGGAGAAGATCCTTATAGATTCTATACTTGGAATGTTACCTATGGAGATATCTATCCTCTTGGAGTTAAACAACAGGTTGTTATATTATTCTTCTAACTTCTATTTTTGTTTTTGTTCTTAGTTTATTATCTTATGAAATGTGTTGAATGTTTGGTTTATGAAATGGCAGGGTATATTGATTAATGGGCAGTTTCCTGGACCACAGATTGAAGCTGTCACTAATGATAACTTGATTATCAGTGTTTTCAATAGCTTGGATCAACCTTTTCTTTTTTCTTGGTTAGTTTCTTTTTCTGCTAAATTTCTTGTTGAGTTTTGGATTTAGAGTATTAGCTTCAGAAACAATATCACAGTTTTTCATAGTTTTATAGCTATTTACTATGAAACACAGACACCGAAAACACGACAGTGACACATTGACATAGCTAATAATTTGAAAAAAATGAACGTAACACAAATGTAAGTAAAGTTAGTGTCGGTTAGACACACATTTTTTCAGAGGTGTGGTGCTATAGGGATTCTGATAGATGTTTAGACAATATTAATAGGATGTGATGATTCATGATTAGGAATGGAGTAGAGCAGAGAAGAAATTCATGGCAAGATGGAGTATATGGAACAAACTGTCCTATTCCACCAGGGAAGAACTTCACTTATGTTCTTCAAGTAAAAGATCAGATTGGTAGCTTCTTTTACTTTCCCTCCCTTGAATTTCACAAGGCTGCAGGTGGTTATGGTGGCATCAAAATTAACAGCCGTCCTATGATTCCGGTACCGTTTCCTCCTCCATCAAATGATTTCACCGTGTTAGCCGGAGATTGGTACAACAGAAATCATACCGTAAGTAGCTTTACACTCTGTACCTCGACCATCTAAATCGATGGTCGAGATCCTTTAAAATTAAGTATATTCTTATTTTTATTTATTTCGGCTTTTAGGATCTGAAAGCCGTTCTCGACAATGGAACTGACCTTCCTTTTCCTGATGGACTTATCATCAATGGTCATGGTTCTAATGCTTTCACATTCAATGTTGATCAAGGTACATTACAATTTACAACAATTTGAGGCATTCTTGTTTTCTTGATGATTGATTCTAACACAATCGGCTCGAGTTAATGTCAACTTATAGATTAGTATGGGTCATAAAATTTTCTGGTTTGTTTGGCAGGCAAGACTTACAGATTCCGCATATCAAATGTCGGCCTCACAACTTCCATCAATTTCAGAATTCAAGGCCATAAGATGAAACTAGTTGAAGTGGAAGGAATCCACACACTACAAAACACTTATGATTCTCTTGACATTCATTTGGGACAGAGTTACTCGGTATTGGTTACTACTGATCAACCGCCACAAGACTATTATATCGCTGTCTCTTCGCGGTTTACCTCTCAAGTTTTGACAGCTACCTCCATACTTCATTACAGTAACTCGGCGAAAACTGTTTCTGGTCCTCCCCCAGGAGGCCTCACTGTTCAAATCGATTGGTCTCTCGAGCAAGCTCGCTCCCTCAGGTAATGTTATAACTTGCTTTAGAAATTTGTGTACGCGATCATTGAATAATATACTAAAAGAATGTTTCATGATTCATCACTCAGGAGGAATCTTACGGCTAGTGGACCGAGACCTAATCCACAAGGATCTTACCATTATGGTTTAATAAACACGACGCGTACAATTAGACTTCAAAACTCTGCACCAATTATCAACGGCAAGCAACGATACGCTGTTAATAGTGTTTCCTTCATCAACCCCGATACACCACTTAAACTAGCTGATTATTTCAATATCCAAGGAGTTTTCAGCCTTGGAAGTATTTCGGACAGTCCTACGGGCGGTGGTGGCTACCTCCAGACTTCTGTCATGGCTGCTGATTTTCGAGGCTACGTCGAAATCGTGTTTGAAAATCCCGAAGACACTATGCAGTCTTGGCACATTGATGGTCATCACTTCTTTGTTGTAGGGTAAGATTCACATTCACCTAACAAAACTTAAGAGTCATTCAATAATAATGCAACATTTTTACGATATCCATATTTTCAGAATGGATGGAGGACAATGGTCAGCTTCAAGCAGATCAAATTACAATTTAGGAGACACAATTTCTCGTTGCACAGTTCAGGTATATCCTAAGTCATGGAGTGCAGTGTACATGCCTTTGGACAATGTGGGAATGTGGAATGTGAGATCAGAGAATTGGGCTCGTCAGTACTTAGGACAACAGTTTTATCTTCGTGTGTATTCTCCGGCAAATTCGTGGAGAGATGAGTATCCAATACCAAGTAATGCTTTGCGGTGTGGCCGAGCTATAGGTCATTAAACTAAGTCATTAAGTTTCATTCATTCTCTATGAAACACTGACATAGACACGAACACAGACACTATTATGAAGCGTGGTCGCTTTCAATGTTTAAGATATTCCCTTCAGTATATAGTATCATGGCTACATAATTTGTTTTCCTTCTAAGGCTTAACTAGAGCCAATTTTCCTTTGTACAAGTCAATATTACTTTAGAAGATACGTCCTTAGATTGTTCTGTTCATTCTGTTCAATCTAAATTTAAATCATTGGTACATTTGCCACATGACATTCATATGGAAACTATATATGTTGTTATCTTTCGTATTCCTTCCATTCCTTAAGTGTTGGGTTATCTAGCATTTGGTGCGACCATGTGGGGCTCACAATTACTGAAGATGAATCAGGAATCTTTTGCAGTTATATGGAAAACACTCAGAATGTGAAAAGAATCCTAAAGGAAAAACCATGGATTTTCATAAATGTGTGGCTTTCTGTGAAGCCCTGAAACCAGAATTACTTTTTTCAATGTTTAGATTTCAACCTTGTTCTCATCTGGGTCCAGTTATGGGGTATCCCTCAAAACAAAGCAGATGGGAGAAAGAGTTAGGAAATTTGCACGGTCCTGCCCTTCTTTTGGGTTAAAAATACCAAATACCAAAGTACTATATTTTAAAAAAACCGTTTTTGTTATAGAGCAACCGCCTATCCAATGGACGGCAGTGTACAAAAAAAAAAGGTGTTACTGTTATAAATTTACAACACTGCTGCCCATTCAATGGGCGACACATTTTTTTTTTTATACACTGTCGCCCATTTAATAGGCGGCACCTCTATAATGAGATTTCTTTTGTTTGAAACTAAGGCATATTGATATATATGATTGAAAAGTATGACATTATAGTTATTTGTTTCTAATAGTATGACAATGTTGTAAAAATTTGAAGAGTTAGATGCACCTCTATAATGAGATTTCTTTTGTTTGAAACAATGACATATTGATATATATGATTGAAAAGTATGACATTATAGTTATTTGTTTCTAATAGTATGACAATGTTGTAAAAATTTGAAGAGTTAGATAAAAAATTAGGACAGTTCAAGAAGCCTACATATACCAATATCCCAAGAATGTCATCCTGATCAAAATAAAATTTCTCTTTGACAACATGAAACATCTAAAACCATGAGTTCACATTAGGAGCAAAAAAGAAGGAACAATGTGGACCTATTTTAAGTTTGAAAAAATTCCTATGTTTTGCTTTAATTGCGGGATCATAGGGCACACTGAAGAGTTTTGTTCTTTGGATAACCAAAGAAACCCTAATTCTCTCACCAAACACCCTTGTGGACCTTGGCTTAGATCAATAGAGTATGAGAAAAGACTCAAAGACCAAATGGAGAGAACCTATAACAACAATCTTATGAATTCCCCAATCTATGGGGAACTCAGTCTTATCCCTAAAGTTATGATAAAGAAGCTGGGAAGGATTTCTATCAAAGATGATCATGGGGCACAAGGGATCCAGGATAGTGAAAAATATGTGGATCTATGTGTTTGAAGGTATGAATTTGATGATACTAGTGATAATCTTCCTAAAATTTTGATGACGACAACACCAATGACTGCTAAAGTCGATATAGTCAGTGGTAATGGTTTTTCAAATCTCTAATGATGATTAACAAACTTAAGGACATCTCAATCCTTATCTAGAAGGAAAATCAAGACTCCATTGAAGTACTTATATGATCAATGTATCTGACAGAGAATCTTTAAGGTCTCAAAGTTGTGAAAGAGAGGTGTGTCAAAGGTCGCCTGGCCGTATATTTTGAGTGACCAGAGTTTTGTAAACGTAATGAAGTAACTACTAAGATACTAAGACAACTCTCTCTCTCTCTCTCTCTCTCTCTCTCTCTCTCTCTCTCTCTCTCACACACACACACACACACACACACACACACACACACACACACACACACACACACACACACTCACGCGCACACATGCACACACACACGCACACACACTTGAAACCTCTTTTTTATCTATCAAATATCTTTAAAATGTTTTCAAATCTGAGCTAAGTGATTAAGATATTGTAAGCCTTTTTGAACTAACCAATTGATTCAGACCTTAAAACAATTTATTGGAAAATATCTATGAACTACCAATCGATTAAGACCTTAAGATAATCGATTGGAAGATTTTTTTGAAGTAACCAATCAATCGGAACCCTAAGCCAATCGATTAGAAGAAGCATAAACGGGTGTATAATCGATTATGACATTGCCTTTATGACTGACAATGGCTCCATATCAAATATTTCCATTTTGGGCTAAGAATATTTATTATTTATTTAGGTCAACTAATCGATTGACACATTAATCCAATCGGGGTTGGACATTAAAAAGGCTCATGGGTCATTTCCTTTTTCGGTTTTTCCTTTTCCTATATAAAGATGGTTGTCTCCTATTCATTTCACACAAATTTTGGAAGTTTTACATTGTTTTTGGAATTTATCTCTCTATTTTCTCCCTCACTCTCTAGAAATATTTTTCTTTGCTTAAAGTTGTCTTGGTGCTTTTGAGTGAACACTGATTGTGAGGGAGAAATTATTTGAGTGAAATGCCATTGTGATTACTTTCAAGAGTGTCATACTCTTAAATAATAGAGTATGGTTCTTGATATTAACCAGTCTTAAAATCTCTGTTTGGTTCTTGAGATTATCCTGAAAAATATCTTTCTTTTTTTATTATTATTTTAGCTTAGTTAAAATCTTTTTGTTCGATCAAGTATAAGCCATTGTAAAGATCAACTTGTATCAAAAGGTTCGTGGGCATAACCTGTAAAAGCTCAAAGTTTTAGTCAAAATCTCAAGAAGAACTCTTATGAAAAAAACTAAGTCAATGTTCGCCAAAACCATGATAAATCTTCAGTTCAATCTATCTAACCTTATCCTTTTATTTTTTTGCAATTTACTTTCAGTCTTTTACTTCTGATGCAAATTACTCCCCTAAAACTACTAACACGATCTTAACCGAGAAAGGTATATAATAATCACGAATTTTGAATACCACAATACATCCTCTCCTATTATGGACTAATCGTCTCAGAAGGAAAAATGACTTCATTCACTAAACAAACCTCCATTCTTTAATGGAGAAGGGTAAAGTTTATGGAAAGGGAAAATGAAGTTTTTTATAGAAAGGACAGATCGTGGTATTTGGAAGGCTATGAATGAAGGTTCATTTGTTCCTACACACATAGTTAAGTTTGTTGTATAAAAAAAATTGGATCAAAGATGATAAGGAAAATGTGCAACGCAACTTGAAAGCGAAAGTTGTTATCACCACCGCTCTAGGTCTTGATGAGTTTTTGCAAGTTTCTCACTGCAAAACTGCAAAAGAAATGTGGCACGTCCTTCAAATCACTCGTTAAGGTGCTACTGAGGTGAAAAGGGCAAGGTTGGGCACATTAGTCCATGAGTATGGACTCTCCAGATGAAACCTGAAGAGAGCATTAATAAGATGCAAACACGATTTAACCATATCGTGAGTCATATGAGAACTCTGGGAAAAACGTTTTCAAATGAAAGATTGTTTATAAAGACTCTTAAATTCCTAAAATGTAGTTGAAAACCTAAAGTCACTGTGATTTTTGAATCTAAGAATTAGAAGCGATGGGCACACACTCTCTCTTTGGTAAATTATATGAACATGAGATGAAGCTGTTGCACCGCAAAAAATACAGAGTCGCCACCGAAATTTATTTATTCCAAAGAAAAGGGAAAATATTGATAAAATCCCTAAAAGGTAAAGAAGATGGTCGTTGCAACCAAATTTGGGTTCAGAAGTCGGTTATGTAAGGAAAAAGTATTAACACCCCTCATGTCTGTTGCACTCAACGGGAACCATTTTGATTGTGTTGTGCAGATGGGTGTTATTATCTAAAGGTTACTTGCAATTGGTTTTAATTAAAGGGAAAAATAATTTTTTAATTAATGTGCTCGCCAAGATTTCGAAATCATGTGCCTACGTATTCCCATAGTGCAATGAAAAAATCAGAGCTCTGTAGTTTGTGAGAAAACAAGTGTTTGGTGGTTGATTTTATTGAACTATGTTAACGTTTGTGTTCTAGAAATTAAACATTGCTTGTATACTCACGCGTCAGAGGTTTAAGCATTGTTTGTATTACGGTAGAACGAAAATAACATGTCCTTTATGAAAGATTTTGAATGCCCAAAAGGGGAAAAATTGAATTTGATTGGTTGTGATTAATTTTAAGTCTGAAGACAGAGATTTAGATAGGTAGCTCTACAGTAGTGTCTGGAAATTCGGAAGAGAGAATCTACATCCTCCTCCTTTTTCTTCCTTTTACTATGAAAATTTGCCTTGACTTGAATTGCATTAAAGTCTATGAATGGAGGTGAATACTTTGAACAACTAGGTCATTTGTCTTGTATCTAAAGATATTCAAAATAAGGATAAGAATACACCATTTTATTCCTTCCCCATTTCTTAAGGCTCATGACGCACAATTCGCGTCGTATTTTTTTAAAGGTTTTTGGTTTATTTTCAAAAATGGTTTTAGTTTTATCATGATATAAAGAGAAGAATAAATAATGCAAAGTATTAGATGAAATAGCAAGATAATTGTAAGTTCGCTTCGTGCAACACCAAAAGGATTTAAATTCTATTATTTCATCTAAAGTTGCCCGAAGCGGTCATGAAGGCTGTGTATTGCTTGTCCGCCTTCGCCTTGGGGATTTGGTTGTACCCCGAGTATGGGTCCATGAACAATAATAGCTTGAAACCTGTAGATTTGTCGACCAATTTGTCAATGTTAGGCAAGGGATATGCATCTTTGGGGAAGACCCTATTAAGATCGGTATAGTCAATACGCATACACCACTTTCCATTAGATTTCTTAACTAATACAGCATTAGATAACCAGGTTGTGTACTGGGCTTCAGAAATAAAATTTGTCTCTAGAAGATCTTTTATAGCTAATTCAGCAGCCTCCGCTTTTTGGGGAGATTGCGTACACCTACGTTGTACTATGGCCATATCGGCCAGATCTATGGTCAGCTGATGACAAGTGATGTAGGGATCTATCCCGGGTATCTCTGCAGTGCTCCATGCAAACAAATCAAAGTTATTCCTTAGGCAAGCCTTCAGCTGCTTCCTCACCAAGTCGGGGAGTCCCTTGCCGATCTTCACACCTCTGTCTAGGTCATCACTAAGGAGAATGAGCTCGAGTCGCTGTCTAGAATAGGACACATAGGATGGAGAAGTTCCCTGTCGTTCTCAGATGCTGGAGATGCATCTGACGCTACTCCATTTCGCTTCTGCTCGTCGCTAAAGCGACTGTCGAAGTCAAATGAATTGACGCGAGGCAAGGACTTATGCTCCTTGAACCGGACTGGCTTGCTGGTGGTCTTGGGCGTCATGTGATCGAGTTCATCCCCTTTGTTGCTGCTTCAAAACATCTAATTGTTGCCTCAATGTAACTGTCAAGAGTGGCAACACGTCTCATGGTCGTGTAATACTTCATCTTCAAGTGGACAGTGGGTGGCACGACAGTCAGCTCGGCCAGAGTTGGTCTTCCCAGGATTCACTGGTATAGAGATGGACACTCTATGACCAGGAAACAAACGTTGACCTATCTGGCAGTTTCCTAGGACCTGAAAGTGATGAGTAGATCAACATAACCCCATGGTTTAATGGTGGTGTCATTGAAGCCTTACAGGTCGGAGCCTACATATGGTGTCAGATGCCTCTCGTCGAGCTGGAGAGTGGTAAACAGATGAGCATACATAATGTCGACGGAGCTCCCTTGATTGACCAGGATGCGGCGGACATCGAAGACCATCATTTGTGCCCTGATGAACAAAGGAATGCTAGAGCTGGGTGAACCGCCTGGAATATCCTCGAGGTAGAAGGTAATGGGATTTGACTTCCCTCAAACCTGTCGAGGTTCGTGTTCTAGTTCGAGCACACATCGATCAACTCGTTAAACTTCCTCTTCACCGACATCACGGTGAGCTTATTGAATCCTCTGCTGGATATAACGATAGCAGAGGGAAAGTTCTCCCATGTGTTGTAACTGGATACAGGCATGGCGACCTCGTCGGGGACGTAGAAGTCCTCAGGCCAAGAGACACACAGAGCAACCTGTAAGCCGGCATCGTCAGAAGGCGGTATTTCTTCCTCTACATTTTTTGCTTCGCAAATGGCCTTTCGAGGAGCCTCATTCCTCTTAACATATTATTTCAGGCGTCCTTCCTTGATCAGGATTTCAATTGTATCCTTGAGGTGGATGCAGTCTTCCGTGACGTTCCCGTGGCTCCTGTGAAACCGTCAATACTTGGTTTTATCGATGTTCAGCTTGATGGGCGTCGACTTGGGGAAACGAACCCACTCTGTTAGAAATATGAGTTTATACACTCATCCAGGATGCAATCGCGGGGAGTGGTCAGCAATATGTACTTTGCAAAACGGCCATCTGGTCCCCTGTGTTCGCGGGAGTCGTGGGGCTTATTGTCTATTCTTTTCTCCCCGCCATGTCGGGGGGCCACCGAGTCATCGTACTTCGAGATTTTTGTGTTCTCTTGGTTCCATAAGTCGTGGGCATTGTTAGCGGCCTCTTTCTCCTCGTATTGGATGTAAGCCTGTGCCTTGAGGAGGAGGTCGTCCAACGAATAGGGTGTCTTGATGCCTTCTGCTTTGGTAAAATTGTCGTGTGGGCGCAACCCTCGCTCGAGCAAATATCTCTTCATTCGGTTAGTCGTGGTGATCAGAGCGACCTCTCGAGTGAACCTCTCTATATAATCTCGGAGAGATTCGTCCTTCCTCTGAATGATGGCCTCGAGCGATGCATCAGATTTCGGGTATCGACGAGAAGCAGTGAAATGCCTAGTGAACTACGTCTTCAGGTCCTTCCAAGAGGTGATGGACTCAGAGTCGAGACTCTTATACCACGCCATGACACCCTTCCTCAGAGTCTTGGGGAAGAGTCGGCACTAACTTGCATGTTTATCCTCCACCCTTACCTCCTTAACTTGCATAATACTCACCAACCACGATCAACACCATGTAACATAATTTTTTTTAAAACATGCATATGACACGCTCCAAACGAGAAACAAAGAAAACTTCCAAAGTTATGTCATAGTCGCACAACGAGCAGCCAGTGAGCTCGTCTTTCGCTCGCCAAGGCTCACACAACGACGCTAGAAAGATTCACTAAATGATGGCATTCAAGGGCCTTAACCATAGACTCATACTTGATTCACCCAAAAATAAACCTCAACACATAACCACCACATGGTACCACATTCTTCATGGACATATCATGTCAAGCACACAACCACATACTCTTACTAGAATTCCTTGGTGAGAATCAAAACAACAAACTTTCTTAGTCCAACAAAAGGTAGATTCAGAATACTTCGACCATCCAAAAATACGGAAAATCCTCCCACTTTTGACAACCAAGATAATACTTCCTCCTGAAGAACCTTGACATCTCTCACATGCTTATGGATTGAGATTATTTTCCCATCCAATATCCATTGAACATTTCACTACACCAAACCCACCTATTGAATGACTTGTAACTGAAAAATCTTGTCAACTACCTACAAGACCACTCAGTATAGTCCGTTCTAAGATTTACACTTAGTTCATACTAAATCTTGTTTTGCTCCTTGTTTCTTACCATAATCTCACTTCTTAGAACATGACCCTTACTGTTCAACAAAGGGAGTATGACTTCACATCTGTCTCAAGACTAGGAATCCATTATGTACACTTGTGACCATAATGTTACTACCATATATTTCATAATACCAAGGTGAAAATTCTTCCACTCTACTTCACGTGTCAAAAGTTTTCATGAGTGAACAACCATCAAGTACACCTCCTTACTTAGCCTCAACAAAACTTAATAACTCCATTATACATTCACCCAAAATACATCCTGTTACCATTTTCATATTGCAATGTTGGCTTCATTCTCCATTATGCGTTTGCTTTGCTACCTAGGGCACTTTTCTTAATTCCAATTCCTAAAATCATCCTACTAGAGTTTCCTCGAATCCAAATTGCTTGTTCTATCTTTCATCACAAACCTCCTTTGCCAATACCGTTAGAACTCCCGTTACTATAAAATACTCGTTCCTTCTATAACACATTCTCTTATAATTGATCCTCGGGTAACTTACCATTTACAAATTAATATCTCACTGAATATTGAGTTCTTGGTGAACTATCCTGAACTCGATCTCCCTTCGTAGGCTGAATGCACTTGATTTACCTACTACCCTTTGTCCGGTGCATACATGATTCACTTGGAACATCTAGTCGGGCCTTAGAGTCTCCTATTACACTTCACCACTACATTAGACTCTTATAAGGGTGTTGAACATCCTCATCTCTCACGTTCTCAACCATAAAGAAGGTACCATTCTGAGCGTGCTCTCTGAAATACTTTTGTTCTTTCCAAATATCATAAAGACCTTAGAGACTGAAATCTTGATAAACTACCTCATCTCTCGACTTCATGTCGTACGCTTAACAAAACATCCTTCCTTCCCCACTGAATGGAATTATTTGAAATTCTTGTCCATGCCAGTGGTCAATCCAGTTTCACTAGCAAATCCTCATATTCCTACATACCTTGACCATTCATCTGACAAAGATCTTCAACTTTCCAAATCCATTAATTCTAAAGGATTGCTTGAACCATTCACCTCCCTTCAATTCCATGTTACCGAAAGCACAACTTCTACTAAGACCTCAGCTGAGCTGACTAATTCTCCCTATTTCTAACTCTTGGCTTGAGTCTACCTTCACAGCACAAATTCCGACAATACTTCGAAGTCATCGTGATTGCTCAATCATGATCCTACCTACCACATACATAGCATTAGGTTGATCAGGCCCAATACTACATAATATGATATTAAGAACCATGTCGGAAAGACACACTTATGAGGCATGAATAAATTTACTTATGATGTTTCAAGGCTAGGTTGAGGATACGACCCGCTCTGATACCAAGTGTAACACCTTGTATAATATTTGTCTAGAATCATATAATATATAATAATAATATGTAATGACATAAATATCTCCATTTGATATTTTATCATCTAACACCAATTGAACAAATATTAGAGTTACCAAAATATCCTCTCTTATACTTATTAATATTGGTCTATCTCTTTTATCAATAATTAATCTCTTGAGAATACACTAGCTACTCTATTGGTCCCAACTGATGATATTTAGAGCACTTATTCCAACTGACACAAGTTAGAGTGCATAGGAATTCAGTTGGCCCCAACTGACACCCAATTGAGCATTTAAGGGAAATATGAGGTATTACATCGACATATAGATACACTTTACCAACTAGTCGTTAAGAAGGAAGAATTTCTCTTATTATGTTTGGTTTGTCGTGTTGCTTGATTAGTCTCTCACGGTCATGTCATTGAAATTTTGTCTTTTTTATAGGTGACATGGTTAATTAGAACACAATGAGAAAAATTTAGGAGGAAAATTTTGGGTCCTCCTATGTTGGCCCTTATCATGCTAGTTCTTCTAATGTTATCACTTTTGTCTATATAATAAATGATGATGAAGTGATGGACCATCATAGCTTACCCGTCTCCTAAGAGGCAAAATAAGAATACATATGTCTCATCTTGAGAAAAGCTTATGATACCATTGCCAAAGATGTACCAATAATGCTTATGTTAATTGCACACCACTTCCCCCAAGTCCTTTAAAATTGTGCTCTCTGTTGCTTCAAGAAAACGTCAATGTTGTGATCAATCCAGTACCTCTGAGGTGACAAGTGTAACACCTCAATTATTTATTTAATTACTTCAATTGAGTTTAAAATTTTTTATTTGAGTGTTAGAGTGTTTTATTTGATTTAATTAGTATTTTTGGGAATTATTTGAGTGGTGATAAAATTGTTAGAATTATTAAAATTTTTAATTAATTTTTAAATAATAAAAACAAAAGAAATAATAAGATAATTGGTTTTGGGGAGAAAAATAGTAATATAATGAAAATTAAGGAGGGAGGTGAGATTGGTGAGAAATAAGGGGAATAAAGAGAATTAATAAAAACTAAATTAGGTTTTATTTTATTTAAAAAGAGGAGTTGGGAAAATTTTAGTCTGTACATTTTTTTTAAAAGAGGCTAAAGAAGAAAATTCTATGAGAGTGTTTAGAAGAAGTAGAGAGAAAATCTCAAAAGCTAAAACTTCATCGTTACTGCAAATTCGAGGTAAATGGGGAGAAATTATTCATATGTGGTGTTTAGGCAGACAGTTAGTGAGTGTTCCTTACCCTTATACCTTCTTCTCTTTCTATATCTCTATGGTAATGTTTGTGGTCAAAGAAGGTTTGTGCAAAATCTTCTAAGGTGATTATTATGCTATGTTTCTATGTTTGTACTAGATCATTGTTGACCTAGATTTTATAATCTGTGTTAAGGCATTTTGATAAGGCGGTAGTAATTGATATTACCCATTGATGTCTTTTGACAAGGAGAGTTCATAAATATGTGATGTTTGTTGATTTATATTATCCATGGTTAACACTTGTATATTAAATTAGTAATATATTATGTTGACGTCTTGCGATAAGGTCAAAGTTGAATTTGACCTTCTACTTGTTTATGCCTTATGATAAGACAAGAATTAGAGTTATCATCCTTAAATGGTTGAATCCATGATATTATTGTGATAACATGTTGAAATCTATGATCGTTAAATCATATTGATTATTGTTGTGTTTATCAGTGTGCCTTGTGGCATTAGAACTCAAATAGGCAAAATATGTGAGTTTTGAATCCGTTCAATAAAAAGAAACACGCAAAAAATCGCAAATAGACATATAACGTCTTGTTTCATGCATAACTTGAGTTTCGTAAGTCCATTTAACGTGCCGCCAGTTGCATTATAATGCTAACACAACAATCTTTCTTTTGAAGTAAGAAAATTGGGTCTAGGAGCGTTATAACAATAGCAGTTATTTGGTTTTTATACCAGAGTCGTAGTCCAATTTCAGTCCTGTGTTGGTCATCTTATTCCATGCGTAACTTGAGTTTCGTTAGTACATTTGAGGTGTGGTTAGTTGCATTAGAAAGAGAGTTTAACAATCTTTTAAACTGGAGAGTTTCATATTTTAATCATAAGTCTATAATTTTTGGTGCTATTTTAAAGTCATGCATTTTGTTTAGAGTTTATGCAGGAAATATTATGATATGGCTGAACTAAAACGAATATAACTAGAGTTTCGTAACTCCAATCGAGATGCAATCAATTGCTGAAAGTGAGTTTAAAGAACTTTTAAATTGGAGAGTTTAATAACTTTATCATAATTCTATAATATTTGGTTATATTGTAAAGCGAATTTTTTTTAGAGTTAAGTCCATAGTTTTGGGAAGCTCTTTAGCAATTTAAGGAATTGAATATATTTATAAATAACATGAATTTGAGTTATTTGAAATGTTTAGAGTTGAGTTTGGAGTATTTAAGATTCTTAGAGTTGAGTTAATGGCATTTGATATTTTAAAAGCTTAGTCTGAAAGGTTTAAAGTTGAGTTTGGAGTATTTGACATTCTTATAGTTGAGTTTGAGGTATTTGATATTTTTAGAGTTGAGGCTGAAATGTTTAGAGTTGACTTTGGAGTATTTGACATTTTTAGAGTTAAGTTTGAGTTATTTGATATTTTTAGAGTTGGGTTGAATAAAATGGGTTGAGTTCAGAGTAATTTGATATGTTTAGAGTTATGACTAAGTTATTGAGTTACGTTGATATGTTTGGAGTGTTGTATGTGTTAAAAGGGTTGAGTTTTTGAGTTATTTGACATGTTTAGAGTCAAGTTAATGAGTAGTTGAGTTGAGGTTAAAGTACGCCTTGTGACTCATATCCTTAAATTAAAAAGTCGAAGAGTTACCTGTGAACTCTGTTGAGTTATGAGTTGACCATGTTGGATGCTTAGGGTTGTGTAACATTATATTTACCCTGTTGGTAAGTATTGTTGAGTAATTATTTAATTATAATTATTGTTGAGTTTTAATTATAAAATTCATGATGAGTTGTGTTGAGATACGCAGTTCAGAGAAGAGCTACTGTGGTGGCCTTATATTGGCGATACTTATGTTGACATGTGTAGTTCATAGAGGAACTATTGTGGTTGTCTTATATTAGAAATGGTGTGAGTTTATAGAGGAACACATGATGGTTTTTGAATTGGTATTATTTGTTTCATTTCATGCATCATTATGTTAGAGGTAAGTGTACAGACTTCGGTCCAGAGATGACTTTCTGGTTCAGAAGCGGGAATCAGTGACGAGTTTGAGATTTCGGTCGAATGATGAATTCCATGTACAGAAGTGGGGAACTAGGATGAGTTTTAGTTCAGAGGGGAATTAGGTTCAGAGACGAACCACCGGTGGATGGATAAATCAGTAACATAACTCTGATATCCAAAACTTGGTACCACACGCATTGGAATAGAGATATTGATTGCAGTGCATACATAACTTCACTAGTGATTGAATATTGTTGTGAATGAATCTATGTGATTGATGAATAATATATTTAAGTTATCCTAGTTGTTATATACACCATTAACATTTATGAATGTATTCTCACCCCAGTTTGTTTCTAGTGTTTCCTTTACGCCTATGGTGTAGATAGCCAAGTAGAGGTCAAGGAGCCTTAGATGCTGCTTGTGTGGAAGATGGCTAGTGGCTTTCTTCGCTTATTGTTTTTCTGTGTCATTTAGTTAATTTGTGTCACTCTGATAGTTTTACACTTGGATTGGGATCATTTACCCGTTTTATTCTGTGAGTTGTGTTACCTAAACTAACATTTCATTGAGTAAAAATGATTTATATTTTGATGAGACAATGAAGTTGTTTTTTTAATTGTTTAATTTCCGCTGATATTAAATGTAATTTTGAGGAAGATGTTTACTTGAGAAAAAATGTGACACCCTTTTTGAGAAAAATACGTTGATTACTTTATAAATTGCATATTGGGGTTTAGAGTGTTACAACAAGCAGTTCTTGTAAAATAATTCCTCATGTGGTCTGCCTGATGGCCTTAAGTTATACTTTTCTATATTCAGACAGGTCACGATCCACATGAGACAATCATTTGTCTTATTATCTTGACTAGTCCTTGAAATGAGTTCGCGAAGCTTTGGATAGAGAATAGAGTTTAAATGCTATGTTGGCTTTTGTCATAATAATCCTTCAAATTTGCATTTTTGGTGACGAGGGGGAAAATGAGGCCCCTTACCATAATCAATTTAGAACTCAAGAGACTTTAGGATGATGGTCAACTTCAAAAGGTTGAGAAGATTGAGACTCTGATCAATTAGAACATCAACATTACTAAGCATTTAGTTAAATATGAGGCTGACATAATTGTTGGCAGTACTTAAAGTTTTGAAAATATTATTGTGCATATTCACACTTTGAGTCATGTTTGTATTTTGAGACAGACACATGGATGTTTATAATATATGTAATAGATAATATGATTTAGTAACTGCTAACTAAGGTATTGTGGATCTATGTGCTTGAAGGTATGATCAAGATGGTTAAAGGTGAAGAAATCTATGGATAGCAAAGCTAGAAGTCAATTAAGTAGCTGCTTAGTTTTGATGAGGACAACACTTAATATCAAACAATATTTGGTGAAGTCAAGTATCTACTAAATATACCTTAAGTGATCAAAGATGCACAAGATGATTGATTAAGTTATCCTTCTGAATCAAGTTATCCTCTCGAATATAATGTCAATAATGTGGTAAAAGAACATTCAAGTGAATACTTCTATTTCAAGAGTCACTGGTGGTTTAAACCTCTCTGTTAGACTATGGCACGGATCTAGAAGGGGGGGTTGAATAGATCCCCAATTAAAATTTGAGTCGGCGCTACCAATTTAAAATTGGTTTTAAAAATGTTTTAAGTGCGGAAGCGGCCGAGGAAAAATATAGTCTAAAACGAACGGTTATTGGAAAACCGGATATACGTAAGCCTATGGATTTATGACAATTCGAAAAAATAGAATCACAACACAAACTACGCTTATAAATTATTTACTTTAATTGCAAGGTTACCTAGTTCCAATGATCCAAAAATTAAACCAAAACTAGATACACAAGTAAGGTAATTTTGGTTCAAGCAATATGTCAAACACTTGGTGTGCAAAGACACTCCAAGTGATGTTTATGTTGAGTAAGTGATTTCAATCAGCCTAGTACAATGTTTTGTTGTACGTTAGAGTTAAAAACAATGTTTTAATCTCTTACTCAATTTATATCACAGTTTTGACACAAGAGCTTACACAAAAATTACTTATTTGAGCGGTAACGGAAATGCTGAAAAGAAAGAAGACAAGTAATTTGGTGAGGCAGTTTCCCTGTCGTCCTCGCTTCGGGGTACGTCTGCCCTCAATTCTAAAACTAGAATTGAGATATATTGTATAGATATCACCTGTTTGAATGAACAGTTTATACAAGGATTGAGCAGCAAAATTACAACAAAAATCTCAATGTGTTGAAAGTTACCTTCACTCCTTGCCCCTTGATTCAAGCTGAATCAAGTTCTTCGATTTGTGTTGATGGACCTCCGACTCCAGCCACCTTATTGAAGAACACGTTGTTGTTCAAACCTTTGGCTCCGGCTGATCTCAACAGCACCAAATCGAACCCGAGACCTTCACTTCAAAGTCACCGAATCCGCTACTAGACTTGTGAATACCACCTCTTCACAATCACCTTCGCTCGATTGATCGTTGATGAAGAATCTCGTCCAAAAACCCCCAAAATTATAACCAATCTTGGAGGGCAAAACCCCAATGGTTTTATTCAAGAAAGAACCTGTCGCAATCTTCAACCCGAGCTTGATTCTCCAATCTAAGCCTCGAACCTTATCGCCTTGAATCTCTCACAAATGCATTTCAAAAATGATTGTGTGTAATTGAAATGTTGTGAGAGGTTGAAGATGAAGATGATGAATCTTGGACACCTATTTCACTCTTTCTTGTTTTTTAACACATGAATCAAAATAATATCAAATGTTATTAGAAACAAGTGTTTAAGCAAGTATATATAGAGCCCACAAAATTCAGAACACAACAGTATTTCAAATATGAGAGGGAACAAAGTAAAAACAGTTTTTCCGCGCGAACGGTCGACCATAACAGGTCTATGCATCGACGCATGGCCTGTGATGTTTTGAATTTCTGGAAATTTCATCAGTATGCATCGACCATACAGTCGGCGTGCGCTGACCCGTTGGAATTCTTTTCCTTTGTGCGCCGACCCTATGGTCGACCAAAGCTTTCATGCGTTGACCCGCTGGAAAATTATCCTTTCATGCGCTAACCCAATGGTCGACGCATGCTTTGTGCGCTGACAGTCCTTCCCTTGTTTTTGATGGATACGTCGACCCTTTTGTCGACCCATGTCCTGTAATCCTGCAAAATATTGTTAGTTTGAAGTTTCTCATGCCTTTAGTCATGATTGCAGTTTGTCAACTCAATGTATATTTCTTTAAGACAAATTTAGACAAGTAAAAGGATAATATGCTGAGTGATATGTTGCATCTGGTTAGTGAATCTGGAACTCATGCTTTCCAGTCTATCCTGGGAATTTGTCATCATCGAAACCTGCATTTACCAATGTCTTGCAGCTTTGTGTGATATGTGGAGACTTGCCTCCACAATCTCCCCCTTTTTGATGATGACAACTTGTATACATTTAAAAACACCAAAATATGCAACATATACACACGCACACAAGAATACACAAGCTCCCCCTTTCTTTTGCACTATGAGGCTGTAGAACAACAGTCATCAAATGTTGTTACTATCCTGAACTATTGGCTTTGGTGTTTGCTTGCAACATTGTCTTCTCCCCCTTTGACACCATTGTTGCACCCCAAAATTTGCCCTCTTTCAAGGCTTGACTCATTTATTCATTTCTTTCAAATTCAATGGCATAAGGGAGGCCCATCATTCCAAATTCAAGGTTCATGAATTCAAGGCTAGATTCAAGAGTTTTTTTACAAAGAGAAACCTCTTGACATTTTCAAGAATGTTACATTGGTTACCAAATTTCAAACTCTTGATAATGCTTAGGAAATTAAGCTATTTCTAGTCTTAATTCAAGATTCTAAATAACTTCATGCCATGGTATCCCCCATGCTCCATCAAGTCCACATGACCCTCCTTGTGCTTACAAACATGCAAAGAAAATATTTAAGAGCTAATTCAATGTTGGAATATCTCAAGATTAAGGCTATGCATACATTCATGGGCAAATTGAATATGGTCCAAAACAGCCCCATGCAAGAAGTGGCAATGTGTATCATATAACAAAATCATTTTATGTCACAAAACCAAGGCTATAAGCTTATGTTGATACATCTACACATCAAAAATCAGAATTTGAAAATTCTGTCCAAAAGGTAATGGTGTTAGCCACATGAATATGTCCAAGCATAACCAACCAATGGGTACAAGGTTGAAAGGCAAGGTAGAGTGCTGCAGAAAAATACAGCAAAACAGGCCTAGAAGTAGAAAGATGTGGGGCTGCACCAAGAAAGAGGTGATAAGTACTCCCAAAAATGGAAACTTTGAAGATTGAAAGTTGTGCAAGAGCTATGCTTTTGGTACAGCAGAAAATGCAGCAGAAAAAGTGAGATTAGGAGGCTTGGAGGCTGCACAAAACCATCATTCACTATCATTCACTAACACAACACATTTTGGAGATAGAGATATTGAGAGCAAAAGAGTAAGAGAGAAAACCAGAAAAATAGAGAGAGCAAAAAAAAAACCAGCAAAAGATTTAGAGAGTGAAAGAGAAATACAAGGGAGCCATTGAGAAGGAGAGCCATCAAAGCATAGAGTGAAGAGAAGTGAACACCTAGCCAAAATCAGTGGAGGCTTTGCAAGGAGGGAAACAACTCTTGGGTATCCATTTCTTCAAACTCTTCTCTTCTTTTACATTGTGCATTTATCTTTTGTTCTCTTGGTTTGAGTGTTGTTGTGTTGAGTATAACATGTAAGATTTCAAAGGGACCAAGAAACCCTTTTGAAAGAACCACAAAAAGAAGCAAAAAACAAGAGAAAGTTTGGAATTTTTCATCTGGCAGCCCAACACGGGCCGTGTCACACGACACGGCCGGCCGTGTTACATCTCTGAGTGGCTTTTCAAAGTGAAAAATGCCCTGGGCTCACAACACGGGTCGTGTCACACAACACGGGCACCCGTGTTGTACCTCTGTTTGAGATTCTAACTTGTTTTTTGGCCCAGACCTTGTGACACGGGCCGTGTCACACAACAAGGCTACCCGTGTCACACAACACGACCGTGTCACACCACTTTTGACCCAAAACTCATTTTTTTCCTGGAACTGTGACACGGGCCGTGTCATACAACACGGCCACCCGTGTTACCCCACTGTTTTCCACTTATTTTTGTTATTTTTACCTCCAAAATTTTTTTTCTCAAGGAGTTCGCACGGCGAACTCCTTGATGGCACTTCGTGCCGTTTTTATCGCATGTCTCGATTTTTTTTTAGCCGACTAATCCCATATGTTGTATGATTTTAGTAGGAATGTTGCTATTGTCCTTGGTGACTTTTGATTCCAAAAAAACATTTTCAAAAGCAAACTCTTGAGTTTATCGAGCCATTTTTAACCCTTGTAAGTCGGCCGCCTTGTGCCTCCGCCATCGACCTTGCTCGCTTCACCTCAAACTTTTTTTAAACAATTAAATCCTTGACCCAACGTCAAGCGAATTTTCTCAAATAATGGTTAAACCAACTCACCATATTTAACAAAAGGATAAAGTTCACTTTGTATTGAACTAAAGAGAGGGGATTTAGTGTAGACTTCTTCCTCTCCGAGTGTTGAGATGCTCACTGTAGTGTGGGTGGTTTTGACACTCGTCTTTCAATACGAAGATGTTTTCATCCACACCTTTTTCTCCTAAAAAACCTCGGCCCCGTACCGAGTGCATTTTCAAAACACTTACAATAAGTAAATCGATTCTCTTTGTATTGAACTAAAGAGAGAGGATTGAGTGTAGACTTCTTCCTCTCTGAGTGTTGGGATATTCACTGTAGTGTGAGTGGTCTCGATACTCGTCTTTCAATACGAAGACGTGACTTTATCCGCCACCTATCTCCCTCTACAACTTCTTTCCGCAACCTTTGTCACCTAAAAACCTCGGTCCCGTGCCGAGCGCATTTTTAAAACTCTTTTCATAACATAAACTTGAATGGTCGTGGAGTGGTTAGGCGTAGGCCTTCTCCTATCCCGAGTGCTTGACGTTTACCGTAGGGTTCTCTGTCGCAAAGCACTTACCATTCAAAACCAAAAACACTTTAATAAGAGAATGAAGTTCTCTTTGTATTGAACTAAAGAGAGAGGATTAAGTGTAGACTTCTTCCTCTCCGAGTGTCGAGACGCTCACTGTAGTGTGTGTGGTTTTGATACTCGTCTTTCAATACGAAGATGCTATGTTCGCCACACCCTTTCATAACAAAAACTTTGAGATAAAGAATTGGGTACTACCCGTAGGGGTTACTATCCGAGGACCTATCCCGCCCCTAAAAAATAATTCAACAAATCAAATGTGGCATCTTGCCTCGCATGGCGAAAACTTATCTTTCAAAAAGGATATGATACGTCCGTTCTACCGCAAACAGGTAATGCCTAAGTCTCCAACGAGCGCGCAGCAATACACCTAACTGCTAGAATGCGTACGATAGCATCATCTATAAAAACATCAACGAATCGTAGGCCGAACTACGGCTGCTCTGATTCTTTACTTCGTTCAAGTAAAGATACGTAGGCACAAGGGCCACAATCCTTGTCGAGCACATTCCCCTCATACCCGTAGTTTCCCGAACTACGTCGACTCTGATTTTCTCATATCCGTTGAGAATACGTAGGCCCAGGACCGCGAAGTCCTACCGAGTCTTTTCTTTCTTTTCTTCCCCGTTATCCCTCCTTCTCTCTCCCTAGAAACACTCTTTTATAGCATAATTTTTAAGCAAATAAATCACACACAACAAACAAATGGTTCCCATCGAGTACGATGGATGCGAGGGGTGCTAATACCTTCCCTTCGCATAACCGGCTTCCGAACCTGTTCTTGGTTGTGAGACCATCTTATCCGTTCTTTTCTTGAGGTTTTCTCGATATTTTCCTTTCCCCTCATGGGATAAATAAAGTTCGGTGGCGACTCTTCTATCCTTTTCCTTTTCGCCTTCCCCGTCGTTGCGCGTATTTTTCGAGTAGCGACAATCATCAAAAAGAGAAGAGGAACGCATCAAATAACATAGTACAGACAAATGAAAAGTCCAGGCACAGATAATACAAAATAAATGAAAAGTACACAGACTAAAACATATAAGCAAATATGAAATATGCATCTATGAATCTAATAACCACGCCCCCGTCCTCGTCCTCTCCCTCGATATGGAGCATCTGGATTTTGGTAGGGATCCAAGAAGTTCAAAAAGGCCTCGACGAACATGTTGAGATGACTAAGAGCATTGTTGATTTCCCAATCTTGCCGCCCATGAGATTCAACCAGAGAGTCAATACGGGCGTCCATCCGAGTAGAGAAAGAATTGAACCTTTCATTTTGGGCATGAAGGTCAGCTCTAATTTGCTCCATTTGAGTGTCTTGACGCCTTATAAAGTTTTGTTGTTCTAACTGCATTGACTGCATCATAGTAATGACTTCGGAGTTATCTGAAGGCGGAGGAGGTGATGAGTGCTCAGAGGGTTGGAAGTCTTGAGGGTAGCCGTGATATGGGTCATAGAATCTACCCAAGGTAGTCCAGCTTGTATATTTCCAATCGCCCCAACCTTGATTTGTAGAATCGCCTTCTTGGTCTTCTGATCGATATGAGTATTGGACCCAATCGGTATTTGTAGCCGTATCATGGACTGGAGATTGATGATAATCTTGAGTCCCATAGATAGGTTCTGGGATCTCTGCATCTGTGTTTTCTTCTGCATCGTCTTCTTCACCTTCCTCATCACTTTCTTCATCACCTTGTTCGTCGCTTTCTTCTTCACCCTGCTCTTCACTTTCTTCTTCATCAGAATCGTTATCAGGAACCGGAGGGATATTAGCCCGTCGAACAAATCTGTACGAACGACGTTCAGCACACCAAAAATACCCCATCATTGCAAGGGTTTTGGTGCTAAATTCTTTATCTGGGGAAACTGATACACACGGAAATGTTGGATACACAACATTCGCAGCAGCAAGAATTTCTGAAATGAATGACCCATAGGCTAAAACAGTGCCTCTACTTGAGTCTCGCAGAGCAAACATCCTGCTAGCAATATAGTAAGGCCAATTTATTTTTATCCTGTTTTGCAGAATGTAAATAAGATGTACCTCGGCTTGTTATACACGCGACAGACCACCTTTCTTCGGTCGTAGAATACGAGCGACAATCCACTGAAGAATGTGCTCCCCTGTGTTGAGTTTACCGGCAGTGACTGATCGAGGAAAGGCATCGCTGTTGACAATTGCCTCTGGATACGGTCGTTTGAGCATTCCATTCAGAGCCCTCTTATATTCATAACCCGGCACCATACGAGTATCAGTTACCTCTCATATTTGTGTAGAACACTCTGACCAGATCTTCACTGTACTTTGTATTACACTCCAGGAAGTTGACGAACCCTTGAAAGTCTAATAGGGACAGAAGCCGAGTGAGATGCAAGCGCTCACTTGTTGCATGGTAGAAGGCATGCTGTGGAACAATGGCTCTCTTGCTGAGACTTTTGTGAAAGTTTTCAACCGCAGGAGGGTGAACAAGCGAGACAGCAGTTACCGGAACTGAAGCAGAGGATGAAGATGCTCTTGATCGCTTACCGGTAGTTTTGCAAAGAGAGGAAGCCATTGATGAAGAGTTTTGGAGAGTTGGAAGAGAAACTTTGAAGAGGAAAAATGATTTAGGAGTAATGTTGGAGAAGAGGAAAGCTTGGGTCTTTAATAGATGAAGAAGTTAGGGTTTTTGGGAAGAGGGAGAAGACAAGGAGACAATATAGGTTACTTGATGCAATGCACAAGATAAAATGTCATGTCAAAGTATTACATCACATTTAATGCAGGGAAGAGGGAAAGTGGAACGATTTTCAAACCAGAAAATTTCTGGGTTTTCAAGCGAGCCGTCGACCATAGCCCTGCATGCGTCGACGCATACTGTTCAGTTTTTGATAATTTTGAAAAATTTACAGCATGCGTCGACCATTGTCTTGTTTAGGTCGACTCAAGCTTTCAAAAACTCAAAATTTTCAGTTTTCAAGCTATGCAACATGTCACACTTGCTTATTGATCATGCCTATGCATTTTTTTCACAATATGGCCTGCATTCAACACACATAGTATCATCCAAAAACAGTCATATTCATATATAAGTACCATGATTGTATAACAATATAGATGTTTTAAAGTCATGAATGCTAAGAGAGAAGAAAGAGAGGAGAAAGGAGCAATATCACCTTTATACGAACTACTATAGTTAATCACTGATTTGTACTTGAAATAAACTCACAGCGATAGTTAGTGGTACAAAACATAGTTGTTAGTGGTACAAAAAACATAGTTGTTTAACCCCGATCAGAAATATCGAGAATACCAAGCTCTCGACGGATATGAAAGAAGGGCTCATTGGCTAGCGGCTTTGTGAAAATGTCCGCTAGTTGGTTTTTAGTATCGACGTGCTCAAAGACAACGTCACCCTTCTCTACATGGTCCCTAAGAAAATGGTGTCGAATTTCTATGTGTTTAGTACGCGAGTGTAACACTGGATTCTTGGTAAGATTTATAGCACTGGTGTTGTCACACAATAATTGAATACGTTCTAGTTTCAAATTAAAGTCCAATAGTTGTTTTTTAAGCCATAAGACTTGCGCACAACAACTACCGGCGGCTACGCATTCCGCTTCGGCGGTTGACAAAGCAACAAACACTTGTTTCTTGCTGTGCCAACTAACCAGAGAGTTTGAAAATAGGTGACATGTGCCACTGATGCTTTTCCTATCTGATTTACAACCGGCAAAATCAGAATCAGAGAAGCCCACCAAAGAACAATCATTACCCTTAGAATACCACAATCCATACTTCGGAGTACCAGATAGGTATCGAAGTATGCGTTTGACAGATTTTAGGTGGGATTCCTTAGGACATGATTGATATCTAGCGCACATACACACGCTAAACATAATATCGGGACGCGAAGCAGTAAGATATAGAAGCGAGCCAATCATACCTCTGTACCTTTTTACCTCAACATCTTTGCCA